>WEIU01019865.1:1642293-1667493 GCA_013389925.1 Aegithalos caudatus | reverse complement strand
CGCGGGGCCCGCGGGCTCGGGGCTGCTGGGGCCGCACGCCCCTTGCTGTGCGCCCTGTTCACAGGAGCCTTCTTCCTCTGCGTTCCCTGACACGGCATCGGCGCCGGGGATGTCTTTTTCTGCTTGGATTCCGGAGTGCTCGGGAGAGGGTTTGTCCGATAATGCTAAAAAGCAGATATTGGGGAAGATAAGTCGCGCCGTTAATGGTTAGAGTCTGTTTTAGAAATTATTTTAGAAATGGTCAGCCAAGTTAAATTATGCAAACTGAGTTCATATTTCATTCTCTACTTCTTCCCATAGCTATTTGAAGGAGTACAGACACCTACTTGCTTCTGTTGTCTCTTGAGCTTCATCTGTATTTTTCAGCTCTTCAGCACTTGAATCTTCCTTGACAGATTCATCAGGAACCCCTAGATTAAGCAATTTAATAGTAAACCACATGATTTCATTTAGATGCACATCTATAATGTAAGCAAGTCTAAATGATACCAGCACTCCTAGAAGAAACCAATCCAAGGAATCCACTCCAAAGTCAACATCTCTACTGAAATCTCATCTATCAGTCACATAAAAATCAGTAAATATAAACCTATCTAGTTGATCAGGTTACACACTAACAAAGAAAAATGTAGTCATCTCTTGTTCCTTAATGTATTTAACAGCCTATGCTATGAGAACTTTAGCAGCAAAAATAGCATTTGTACTCTTAATACAGACACTTACTATTATTTCTGAAGAAAAATTAAGTTATCAGTCTATTAAAAGGAATTTTTTTAAGTATTTCTGTGGAACCAGTCATTTGACTTGACTGCCCTTTTGGCACTGAACTGAGCAAGACAAACACATTTAATAAAACACAGTAAAAGCCCGAAAGAAATGTAACAAAATTCCAAGGACTCATTTATGACTGCAGAGTGCAGTTGTTCTATTTTTCTATACAAATCGGGGCACAACATGCCCCAAGGAGAATAATGTTTTTAGAAGTAAAGACAACATAAGTTAATGTTTATATTTATTTGCAGCTATCTCGGGTTGATGTCTTCTTTCCTAAAACAATCACGCTTTATTATGGCTGTGTTCTGCCTTCTCCCAGTGTGTGCAATGGGAGTCAGGGACATAGGAGGGCAGAATTTTTGCCTTGGCATTAGAAATTCCAATGTATCTTACTTGTTTCTTCCCCATCAGGCCCTGACTCATCCAAAGCTTTTGTTTTTGAAGACTCTTCTTGGCCTTCAGTTTTGCAATGACTTCCACTCCCTCTAGAGCTTGAAGTTGTGCTGCTCCTGGCAATGTAACATGGAGAAAGAAAATAATTTAGAATCATGTAAATACATAATATCACTGCAACAGCACAGCCTGGCCAGCACTGTCTATCTCACTGCAGTCCAGTGAGAGCTCCTGGCAGCAGCTACAACCTGTGCACAGCAATTTCAAAATTCTCTTTTATTGTGTCTGTTGCCATTCATCCCACACAATTCTTCTGCATCACAGTACCCTGTTCTCACCTTCTTATCTTTTATCTTTTTTTTTTACCTTTAAAGAATGTCATCATTGCTTTTCCAAATATTGTAAGAACTCCAAGGATTTAGCTTTATTTCACTATTTGAACTTTTTAGATGTATAAATAAGCAGAGATCTTCTTATTAGAGGTATGACAAGCTATTAACTGAGCACTAATAAATGTTATCCCATTCAATTTAAAAAATTGATTCAGATAAAAGTCTGCAGGTCCTTCACCACAAATTGCCATTCCTGTACCTTCTGAGACATGGACTTTCAGTTCTCAAAGTTTTGTTGTTTCTCAAGATTCACTATAAGCTGGTATTTGACATTTACTCCCCATCATGTTCAGACAATTATTGTGGCACATCAATTTCTCTTTACAATATGGAAAATGAATCTTTGGGAAATATGTAACATGCTGTCCTGAATGTCATTGAAATTCATGTTTTTAGAGTCTCTAGCAAAGACTTTCAGGAAATGCAGTCTTGCTGCAGAGATCTTATGTGATGCAGCCTAAAACTCAGGCAAATCACCGGACAAAAGCAGAAAAAAGGGCAAAAGGCAATTATAAGCATGGTTCTCAAGAATTTACACTGTCTCTTTACAAATATCTTCTGACCTGTGTATGTTATTAGCAAATATTTAATATGCTACATTGTTAGAAACAGCACTGATCATGCTTAGTTGAGATTCTTAAGAATCCAGCCTAGACTTCAGGAATTCTGTCTCATGTTAAATTAGAGCTTTTACTCCTCTTGATGAGCAATATTCTGTGTATTCATTGCTGTACTGGATTTGGAGGCTGTAGGGGAATTTTTGTTAGCTCTTTCAGTATTTCTTCTAAATTCAGAAATTTCAGCATTGTTTCTGAATGGCCAGACAAGAAAGGTACTGCTACAACACCAAGTGGAGGATTTTTGCTATTTCATGTCTCATTTTATAAACTTCATCACAAAGTAAATGGTAAAATATTTTTTTGACTCTCAGGAATCTACTTTGTAGCTCAATGCTCAACTTCCATTCCTCTGCTTCATTTTCACAACTTCCAATTCTCAGATTAGGGGGTTGTTATTTGCTCTCAACTCCATGATTTTGTCAGATGGAATTGCATCCTGCTCCTGTTGCCCCATTCTTCAGCACAATGTTTTTAGTCAGCCTCTGAACTGACAATGACTTGCAACTTGGTCCTACCAGAAAATGCTTCTTCCTCTCACTACCCACACCACACTACCCACCACCAAACTCCATGGAATTTGCTGACTAACTGCAGAATTAGGTAAAAGCATCATAGCAAAACTAATTTTTTCAAAGTTTGCTGGATCTTGGAGGCAAAAATCAGTCTTTTAAGTTTCCAGACTGAGCAAGGTGTATGTTTTATGTCTAAAGCCACAGCACTTAAGGGTGGCTAAATGTGGCTGGGTTTTTTTTTCTCCTCAGTAACAATGAGCAAGCCTTTCTCCTTACTGCCTCCTACAATAATTTTGAAAACATAAGTGGAAGAATAGAAATAGATGAGATAAAATAAGGATGATGGTTGTTCTGGGAGATCCCAAGATGCTTTACTGACAGACTTGGACACAAAGCCAAGTACATGAGGCCATTAGGCAATGAGTGTTCCTTATTTGAAAAGGATGTCACCACTGAAACACCTAAGCAGTCCACAAAGTTGCTATCTCAGTCTTCTGCACTCCTTAACACAGAAATATTAATTTCAGTGTTTACAACACAGGAACTGAGTCCACAGAAAAACTCATTTGCAGAAAACCATATGAGAAGTTTGGTATTACCTGGATTACCATTCCATCCCTGTACTACCCTGCTTTATAACACCTTGATATTATGCCGGGGTTTGATGAAAATAGCATGTTTCAAATTATGTTTGTAGTATAGGGATTCACAGTAAATACACAAAAAAGAAGTCTCTTGTATATATTTTAAATAAAAGTATGTCTATATTATGTTCTGAATGCATTAAGAACTACAGCCATTTAAAGATGTGTAGCTACACTTAAAAATAGGCATAAACCACAGGGAAAATAATTGACAGCTATGCTAGACAAGTGTTCTTGATATGTGCTGATCATGAACTAGTCAAAACCAAAATGAACTTGTTCTTACCACTCATCAGTGAAGTCCAGTTTTATTGTGCTTGTGGTAGTTCCTTCTGTACTGTAGTGCAAACTTAAAACTGGTTCACTTGTTCCTGTTCGTGGCTTATCACTCTCTGTAAATATGGAGTTGATAAAGTTTGAACAGGCATTAGAAATGTACATAAAGTTGCTGTAATTATGAAGATTAATTTAATTATCAAATGTGGTAGTAACATATGTAATGTTTGTTTAAGACCTCTTACAGCCCAAGCAAAAAGTTAAAAAAGTTCCAGAGTAAACACACCAAATTTGCAATGCTTGAAAAATGGTTTAAAATTATATCTAATTATAAGAGCAAACAAAGGAGATGCTGTCCTTCAACATGCAAGTAAACAAAATTTCAGATAGATATGTGTACACACAATATAATCATTAATAAGCAGATCCATTTTATAGCAAATGTATTAATTGGAATTTTTAAGTGGTATTCAGTCTTTTTGCCTTAGTAAATACACATGAAAAAGAGATTATGAGATCCAGACATAATCAGCCTAGAAAAATCACCATCCTCTACTTGGCTGCCTACTTAGAACCCAACTACCAGTACCCTTAGGCCTGCTGTAAATTGTCAGTCAGTTCTCATAAAAATACTGTAAATTCATGTTTCAAGAGTTTTATGCTTAAAACCCTATTTTAAATTATAATAACTGCAAGCAGAAGAGAGGACTTGCAAAATGAGCTCATTCATGATGTCCAAAAGCAACAGAAGTGAATGGAACTGAAAACCATGGTATACTGGTCACTCCTCTGCTGCAGAGATGGTTCTAAGGATGTTAATGGGCTCCCTCAGAACAGAACTGCTCACTGACATCCATCCATCCATCCATCCATCCATCCATCCATCCCTCCCCTCTGAGTAAAGTTCAGGGTCACCATGTATCCACAAATGGCAAGTTTGCCATCAGTTCTGAAACTGGGCAATATTAAAACGTTCATGGAAAACAGAACTCAGAGGGAAGGTTTATTTAGTGTATCCAAATGGCCACTAAAAGCCTCTGGAGTCTTGCTTTTCATGACTACTGAGCCTTTTAGCTCAGCATTATTTGGACAAAAACCTTCCTGTCCTTTCTGTAGTTTATAGAATACAGAAATTGGACTATAAATATCCTTGCAGTATTGGCAGCACACTGACAAGTGTAATAAAGGAGAAGCTGCAAATCATCTTTGTGAAAGTCAGTTAAAACCTAACATTCCATTCAAACACAAGCCTACAAATTTCCCCACTAAAAAGGCTGTTATCATAACAGCAATGGCTACAATACTGGCATGGGATACTTAATTTTCAAGATACAATTAAATTATAGTAACTGTGAGATAGCACATCAGAATTTAACCTAACAATCAAGGCTCATATTTTTAAACTGCTGACAGGGAGAAGCCCACTCACAGGATCAGAGCAGTGATCAGCTGTGCCAAAGAACTAAATATGCACTTCTACATGTTCTGAAGAGAAATTTAAAAACCCAAAACATACCACAAAACCCCTGAAAGAACAAATTAGAATATTTTTACATGAAAGAATTAACCAAATACAACCACAACCCTAATAATGCACAAGGTATGGCCCCCACTCTTATGAAAAGAAAAGCTTGTAGCCCCTTTAAATGAAAAATTCCAGTTACACTCTTGTTAGAGTGAAGCGAGGGTAAAACTGATTAAAAGAAAGTTTATTTAAGAAAATGGAAACCTAAGAATGAAATGTAAGGAAATATTTTACAGTGCTATATAGATAGTTTGAACAAAAGTGACATTCTTTCTTAACTAACTGGGTGCTTCCTCTATTTTTTGACAATCTATGATTTATAAAATCTCAATTTACAAAAGTCTGTTCAGACTTTAAGCATCCCTTCCTCAGCAAGTAGAAATACTGATTGATCCCACATACTGCACAAGTCACCAGGAACTGACACTAAAAGTCAGAAGTGAGAGTTGGAAAATTCTTCAGCTTCCTTGTAACAGCTACAGACAAGACAGATCTTTGAGCTGGGAACCCAGCTAAAGACAGACAATTTCCTGCTGTGAATAATCCAAGACAACCCCCAAACAATGACTATACTCATGGACTTCCTACTGCTGTGCTAAGCTGGCTTCAGCACAAAACCACTTAATGCTGCCAATCAAAGTAACCAAACAATCTACAACGAGCCTAACTCAATACCAGGCTTTTATTTCTTGTCTTAAAATCTCAGTATCTGGAAATCTAACCAAGATGCATAAGGACTGGCTACACTTAACTCTGGAAGCAATGCTCCTATTTGTCCACACCCAAAAAGCTGGAAGAATTGCTGTAGGATTCACTAAAGAGGGCACTGACTGAGAAATTATTTTTACAAGTTTCTAGAAACAGATAGCTGTTAAACCATACTGGGTAATAGCATTTTCCTAAATCTACAATAACAGGATTTTCAATTTGGATGGGGTCAGTTTCTTCTTTCAAGTAGCTTTAGGGCATAACATAGACACTAATAAGAACAGGAAACTTTTAAAAAACCGATGAGAGAAGAATCTGATAATAAACTGCAGAGAATTAGTTGTGTGGTTCAATATTTGGTATTGAATTTACACTGCTAATGAAAGCTGACTGGGAGCCTCTGTGAAGAAAATTAATAAGCTTTGCCTCCTACATAACTGAACATTCTTTCAGGAAGCCACATAAACCCTACAAATCCTGAACTCTGTTTTCAGGGAGAAATGTGATGGCTAAGGACTGCCCAGATTAGAATGAAGTTCTGTTCTCTTCCTCTACTAAGTTCATCCCATCAGGGCAGATTTACTTCACACTGATAATGAAGGGAGGGAGAGGAAAACGGTCCAAATTCTGTGATTTAGGTGATTCAGTTTATTAATCTGGTTGCCAACTCTAGCAGTGCAATCACTGCTACAAGAGAAAGCTGTAGCTTGTCAACACCTTGCTAAACTCTATTCTAAATTCCTTAAAAATGCCTTAAAACTTTACTTAATTTTGCAGCCAAACACAAGATATTTTGAAGATACTATCAACTTACAGTTATTTCATAAACAACCCTGTCTAAAGCACACTCTCATTAAATGGTCCATTCTCCAGGTGCCTGCAAGGAAGAAGGCACTTTTAAACTACCACTCTTTAAACTGAAAACAAAATTTCATTCATAACCTTATATGAAAAACAAATCCACAAACCAAACAGCACAACTGACAGCAACAACCTTCAGACCCCCTTTTTCCTTTGAAAATGAACCTGTGCAAGTGTAACTTCACAGACACTGTGGGTCTCAACTATAAAGGGGTAAGTACATAAGGACAACTTTACAGACTGCATTTCCTACTTAAACTAACACTGTAAGGAACTTCAAGCCAGTTTGTCACATCTCAAATGCTGCCCTCCTCACTTATCTATTGGCAACCTCATGAGAAGAGGATAGAGAACTTCTCATTAAAAAAAAAAAAACAAAAAACAACAAAACAAAATAGTTCCTATTCAGCACTATATTCTGTTTGAAGACCTAAGAGAAATACTTCTGCACGTGGGAAAGATTGATCCAAAGAGGAGAAAATAAGTTGTGTATTTCAGAAAAACAGGAATTCTGTAAGAAGGCTTAACACATGAAATTTAATCAGTTCTAGGTTCCCTTTTTACTCATTCCAACTCAGGCAGTACCTTAAAATCCTAGCACTGCAATAGCTCTAAGGGCCAACTCTCCACTATTACAATCACAGTCCACAAAACATTTTTTAAAAGTCAAGTGTACATCAATGGACTGTGATCCATTTGAAACCATTTTGTACACACAGGAATGACTTTTGGGTTCTGCTGGACTGTCAGAATGCTGGCATTATAAATGTATGTGATTGCACTAAAAATCACAAGATCTTTAAACCCAAAACCAGGCTTAAAACATGAATGCCAGCAAGAGAGACTGGTCCAACAGAAGACAGTACTAAATTAAGAGAAGGCAGGAATAAGAAGGAAAGGTAATTCTGTATGAAAAGAACGGTCGTGACTTCCTTTACTAACTACTTACACTATTTTGAGACTTCAAATAGAAGTGAAACTAATGCAGTTAAACTTCAGAAATTCAACTGGATCTCAGAAAATTATTCTTTCTGGTTATCATTTGAACAAGAGATTTCCTAATAAATTTGCTCCTTTTTCAGATTCCTAGTTTTACAAATTAGAAGTAACATTGTCTGCTAACAAAGCAGAAAAGCATTGTGCCTTAAAACAATTGGAGAACTGGTGTACTGAAAAGCAAATACATTTTGGGTTTGGTTGGGGTTTTTTTGCATATTAAGACCTGAAGTGCTTCTCTAAGAGGAAATCTCTTAGTTCAAGTAACTTAATGCAGAAAACAAAACAGTTTTCCCAAATTTTTACAGCTGTAAGAATCTTAGGAAACTTACAGACTTTGTATGTTAGTTCTAGGTTATTCTACTCTGATCAAATGATGTTTTACTCTGAGTTCAGAACAGAGAACATAACTTGGCCACTTGCTATAAGCAAGTTTTCTAGCTAAACCTGATTGTTGGAATTATGTAGACTACCAAACCACGAACAACTAGTAAATTTACACATTGAGGTTTAAGGCTATTTCATCACAAAATGTATTTCCACAAAAAGAATTTATTTTGTCAAGGTACAGCTTGATTCCCCCCCCCCAACATTCTGGCATCCTAAAGTAAGCCATAATCTCAACAGTTGCCAAACAGACTATTTTTCAGAAGTGGGATTTCAAAATGGCTTTCTAGTTTAGAATGTGAAAGAAGACAAAGCTATTTTGTGGGATTTAAGCTATTAAATCTCTACAGAGGCTTTGATATGGAAGCATAATGCAGAGTGTATGGCAATCTATTTTTAAATTAGCATCTATCACTCCTTAATTATTCAGCCATAAATATTTCCTACAGATGACATTGGATGCAGCTGGAATAGGGTCACCTCTGGCCCACTTCAGTGCTCACAGTTTGGAGACTGATGCTTAATGGGCACAGAGAAAGCTCCCAAGCCTTCTGTCCACCCCCAGTCCATAGGGATCCTACAAGAAATACCAGTACCTTCAGCAGGAGGGGTGAAGGACAAGGGGATACAGAGGGAAGATGAACCTCAGTGCAATGGGTGGTCTGGAATAACAGAGCTGCACATCACTCATGGATAAGAGAAATTAATGTGGCAATAGAAAATAAAAGGTAATCTTGATATTTGCCCTTTGACCCAAGAAGAAGCATTCAGAAAAAAACCCCAACCTGTTTAAATAATTAATTTTACTTTGCATTTTACTGTCTGGAGAATACATGAGGCATTTACTGTACCTACACTGAACTGTAGTAATTGCATGAAGAATCGAGCTTAGGATGGCTTTCAAAAACAACAATTAACCTCACTCAAGCATATTGATCATTAAATAATGAGTTTCCAGCAGATCTGCTTACAGAATTCTACTTTATGTGGATGAACAGCATTTTTAGACTGTTTCTCATCATGAAAAAGCAACTTTTAAAAGGAAGCATTGCAATCAGCTATGGCTGGGTATAGCGCATTTCCTGTCACACGCACCCTGTGGCTCATCAAGTGACATGGATCCAAGCTGTTTGTTAACCACTGAAGAAGGAGAATCTGAAACAAAAACGAGATTTCAACTTAAAACATAAGCAGCAGAGAACTGCACAGCAATGTCACGATCATAAGTTAGTTTAAAAATAAAAAAAATTTAAAAAAAAAGCAGCAACATAAGGAAGCTTTGGGTTTGTTTAATGAGCAGCCAGCCATATTGCATTTTCTAGGCATGACAGAAGCAAAGCCACTTGTTTCAAACCATTATTTATTCACTGAACAGCCTGAAGCTTGCTGACATGTTGATAGTGAAAATGCCTGCCCATTACCAAATATTTTACTGTGTTCTTCACACTTCTGACATGTCAGGAAAAACACTGAAGAGTCATGACTCCTAAAGCCTTTGCTCCAGCTACCAAATGACACCAGTATTTCACACCAGGTGCAAAATGTAAATTTCAGAATATTTATACTTCAGCATAAAATACTCCAGGGTATACCAGTACCTCCAATATTTAAATAATGTTTCAATAATAATGTTTTAGAAGATCAAAGCACCAAAATACACCCCACTTATATGACAGTTTGGTAGTTCTGCACTCTTAGATGCTGCACCTCTGATGACAGAACAAGTCTTGATGTCACAGCACCACACCTGTCAGTCTTACAAGCATCCCCATAAATCACATAAACAAACAAATAAATAGAACAATCACCCCCTCCCCCCCCCATAGCAGATAAGTGCCTTTTTTTTTTCCCTGGACACAACCAGTTAATAACTATCACCAGCCTCATTCATTGCACAGACACAACAGATGCAATATTCAGTATTTTCTGTGAGTCTATTTCCCTTGTTCCCTCTGAAGACCACATCTTACTTCTGTATTATCTGAAGATAAGTTGATGTACATAAATTTAAGCAGTATTCCAAAGATATTTGCTAGAGTATCATATCTTGGTTCCACTTTGTTAATCTTCTGTTATAAACAAATTCATCCTAAACTAAAAGGATTTAATATCCTGTATTACAAACTGAGTCACAGTCTGCCAACATCACAGCATGCTAAATGAATTTTAATATAAATGTAGATCCTATACAAGGAAAGCAATGAAATAATACTCTCTCCTGCAGGAAGCTCCCTTCCAGCTTTGAGCCAGAATCACCAGCAAGACCTATTTTGTAGTACAACCATACAACCTGCTAAATTGACCACGCTGCTTTAAATACATATATTCTCAAGCAGTTGTTCACTCCCAGCCATTGGTGGAAGCCTGGCAGTGTGCTCCTTTGCTACACTCATATCCAGGTGCAGGGAAGGGGAGGGGAGCAAAGGAGAGAGACCAGGAAAGTCTGAGGCTGTGTTCTGGAGGCTGCTTTTTGGGAACTGGGCTTGCACAGCTTATTTTTGTAACTAAAGAACATTAAAGTGGTTCTGGTTTGTCTTCCATGCTCAACCATGCCCATGCCTTGCACCAAGCACACCTAGGTCAGACCACAGAATTTATCCTCTAGATTTATGGCATGTAGCTATTAAGTAGAAGATCTGTAGCATTACTGTAATTTACTTTCCTAAAGAGAAGTGTGCTATATATAATATCTAAATTAGAAGATTACATTTACAAGAAGAAAGATAAGAAGATTAGATTTCAAGGGGAGTTTTTTCAATGGAGTAATAAGCCACTTTTTAGAAGGTAAATGAGAGCAAAAAGCTGGTGTACAGATGCTCCACATCATGAAATGATCTCTTGTGTTCCAGCTGACTCAGAACAGGAATCTGTGTCTCTTTCAAGGGCTGGCTTTGATCTCTGACTCACAAAGTCCATGGCTGGGATTAACTTGTATCAGAGGTGCTAAAGGGAGGGGAGGTCCTGGACCACAAGCGGAGAAACCTAATGCATGACAGTGATCTCAGCCATGCTCTGTTCCTGCACTCAGATCCTTCCCAAAAGCTCACATGCCCTTGTTTAAAATGTGTTTTGCGTTGCCAAATATTTCACTTGGCTGGAGAAGCTCATCTTGTCAGCTCTGTAATTCAGACCTGTATGACCAGAACACTGATCATAACATATTTTAATTAGAAACATAAGAAATTACATCTACTACTCTTACCAGCATTTATGATTTTATTAAAACCTCACATTATACAGCAGTAAGTAAAAATAGGTATGTTTTGCCATGTCCGCCTTTCTATCACAGTAAGTGAAAATGAAAAGGTTTCTAGGTAGAAGTCCATGCCAATGGAGGCTTAAACCTCCCACATCTCACTGTTACTTCCAAGTCTCCATCCAACTTAGTGAATGCATTTCACTTTAATAAATGAATTTTTAATCAACATATAGGAAGCATCCTAAATACCTGAATTAGCATGGTTAAGGATAGAGTTTGAAACCCCTCTTGTGTCCTTTTCCAAGTACCCTGAAGTCACAGATCACCAGTACCCCCTGAAGTGGCTCTGCAGTCTGGAACCCCCACCTCAGGCAGGGAAATCAGCACAACCATGAAACCAGCCTAGAGAAGTTCAGGTAAATGCCTCTTTTTTTAATATATGGCTTTGTTTTGTAAAAAAAGTCTGAAAAAAATACTTTCATAATTTCTTATAAAGCTTTTGAAAAAAAAGTATTACCAAAACTGTGCCATATAGTTAAAAAAACAAACAAAAATCCAAACTCTTACCTGAGCCTTCACAGGCTGGGTCTACATCCCAATGCAGTTCACCACTAGTTGTAATGTCACCAGTACATTCTAAACTGGAGCACCACTTAAAGAGGGAACTGGAGATTCATAAATTTGGGGAACCTCAAACAGAAAATACAAGATAATTTTAAGGTCAGTTATATGCTGAAGGATCTTCCTATAGTTTGGAAAATCAGCACCTGACTTCACTAAAATACTAGCAGACCACCTATTTTGGTTAAAAATATTCCTCCTTACATCACCAGCTTCAGGGTGAGGTCTAAAGCAGTGAGAACTGTTTTAAAGCTCCTAAATATGATACATGTAGAGGAACCTAAGAAATTAAATATTTGATTTAATAACTCTGAGTAATTGCTTTGCACAGTGAATAATCTCTCAGGTACATTGTGCACTTCAAACAGACATTTCTACATGAGCGTTAGCAAAGAATTTAGTGATAAAAATATCATTCCCTTGTTCTTCTCCAAAAGCTTTAACACAGAAATGAAGGTCCAGTTTGCTCTGCTTTAAAGATTGACTGTATAGATCAACCAAAAGTTAAAAAAAAAAAAAAAAGTCGATTTGCAGCACAGGTTCTGCAATATGTCAGCATGCACATGTATATATCTACTTTCCACAGCAAATGCAGTCTAAATCAAAATTTTTTCCTCAGAAAAAAAGGCCTAATATTGATTCATGTTTTTATGGTTAAGATTAGGTACAATGACCACTACAGGAACCCTTGATCTACAATATGTTCTTTCTTTTTCACTCAATGGTCAGCTGTTTCACATTTCTGTTACTTTTCAAATTGATTTCCATCTCCTCAAAATTCTCAGAATGAGAAGTGATATAGTAATGGTGATACATATGTGGCATAGCAGCAATAATAACAGCTTAAAAAGTTAAGCTTGCTTTGTTGTTTGCATATAGGACATAAATGCAGTTGTTTCAACACTGCACAGAATCTAAATGTTATGAAATGCCACAAAAATGCAAGTAAAAACTAGGCTTTGAGGGAGAAACCATACAATAAGTAAAAATCCAAACTAAACTGAAATATTTACCACAGTTCCCTAATTAAATAAAGCAGTTACCTAAAAAATCTGAATTGATTCAATAACTAAGCAAAGCTTTGAAGACAAAATAGACCAGATCCATGCAGCACACACAGTTTCTAAAATTCAGCCAAATTCCCAACTTGGACAGTATTTAAATGGGGTATCCATTAAAACAAAATCTCTGTCATCTGAGGCCTTTTGTCTCAGAGTCAAATAGTGAATCATTACTCATTTCCCTTTCACATTCAGAAAGATAAACTTCTGACCATTTTTTTTACTAAATGGTAAAGATGAACTACTACAGACTGATCTTAGAAATTCTCATGTAACTGGGAGATAGAATAACTACCACACAGTCTAATTTTTTATTAAACATGAAAAGCTTTCAGCTCTTGACATTTTCTACTTGCAATTTCTTACATGGCTGGGATATTTTTCTCCTCCTACTCAAGCTTCTGTGGTTGCAAAGATAAGGATTGATAATGAAGTACAAGTCAAAATAAGTGGCCTTAGTCTCACACTGAATTCCCTCCAAAATTCCAAGTGCAAATTATACAAGTTTTACCAGAGCAGGGATTGAGAACTTGTAGACAGATTTTGGGGTGTAACTTTTTTGTTTGAAAATTTACAACTAGTGTGTGTCTGAAGACTGAACACATGCCTCATGACAGGGCAGCAAAGACAGCCTTTCAGGAAGAAAAAGAAAAGAGATTCTCTCTGCATGGGAATTTATTACTTTTAAAAGACTGCAAGCAATCCAAAACTACTCACTTATTTTTCTCCTACCACATTTCTGAAAAGTCAGCTAAGCACAGGGTTAGAAAACAACTGTGTCTATGGAGAAGCAAGAGACCAAAAACAGGCAGCTCTGGTTTTCCAAAGGAATAGATTATGAATAACCAGCTTGCAAAGATGAATCTTGGGAGGTCAGAAAAGGAAAACAAAACAAAGTAAATTTCAGAAAAGGAAATGAGCAAGTACAGAGACTATCTCCATGTCCAGAGTGCAGAAATCTTATGAAGTAAATAAAAAATGCAAAGGTGATTCCCAGTCAAAAGAAATGAGCTTCATCTGTTCCCTCCCAGAGCAGGGGAGGGAGAAATGCAAAGGAAGCAGCTGATGAAGCACAACAGGAATATCTTGTTTTCACACATACAAATAGAAAGGAAAAGACAATGTAATCTTTTATCAGATTTCTCTAGAACTAATTGACCAAACATATTAAATGTTTTCAAATTTAAATTTCTCCTTTTATAACTTCCACTGCCTATACTGCTGAAGGCAACAATTCCACCCATCTGACCAAACCTCAGGAAGATACATCCTAATGAGCTGGAGGTCAGGGAGAAAAATGGTTCCCCCTTTGGCTTCCCAGAAATAAATGTTTCCACAACACTGAGTAAATTTGTCTTTCAAAGCAATTATTTAGTAAGTAAAATGGTTAAATTTTCAAATTCATTGTCACTATATGCAGAAAGAGATAAATATTTGAGTATTAGTTTCCTCCAAGGCTGTGTATGTGGCTCCTGGTGATCCCAAACAGAAGGATTGGAGGTTTCCAATAGTTCCCTTAAATTTCTGAGCAGGTGGGAACTCAAAACTCCAAGAGGCAGTTTTGGGGGGAGTTCAAACTATGTACAAGATGCCACTGCCTCCCAATCAAAACAATTACTCAGCTTAAACCTTCCCATTTGTGGCAGTATGGATCCTCCAGTGTGGTTTAGGAACCCCAAAAGCAATGGGGAGTAAAAAATTTACATTGCATTCTTGAAGGAGCACTAAGGAAGAGATGGTACAGATGTATCAAGTGAAACCCAGACCAACACACACCCTTCAGAGGTAGTAAAGTGCCCAGAGATAAACCTCCTGACATGGCTGTAAACAAACTTCAATGCAGTGGGGAACAATTTAGTAAAAAAAAAAAAATAAATTAAAAATTAAACCATTCTGAAAAGGAAATGAGAGATCAAGACTGTGTTAGTTACAATTTTTCCTCTATCAATACTTATACTTGAGTTAATAAATTCTGATGTTTGCTGAAAAAAAACCCAAAAAAAACCCCAAAACCAAAATTGGTAGATTTTTGGGGTTGTTTTGTTTTGTTTTTTGTCCTGGCCCCCTACAAGGCCACTGTTTCTGTTCTCCTTCTATAGGTAACAGGCACCCATGGTTGCCATCCCTAAGACAGGCACAACTCCTTCAGGATGTACTGGTTTCCAAAACACTCTAAAACCTCACTGCAGTATTTTCTAGTATAGAAAGTTATTCAAAATTCAGTAACTGCATATTGTGACTAGAGCATCAGCCACTTTTTGTTACATCAAATTGTTCTGTAGGGCTCCAGATTAAGGAATAGACTGAACCATGGCAAGACAGCTGTAAATGTGTGACACAAACCTTAAAAGCAATTTAGCCACATCTCAACTGTCACAGGATTTATCCACAGAAGAGACACTGCTAGACATGACTTTGCAACACAAAATACACTGAATTCTCACACAGCATGCAGCTCACTCGTTTTTACATGGTGCCATGACAAAGTTTGCTTCAAGTTTATGCTTCAAGGTTTTCTTTATGCATATGCATGCTTCTGCCCTAAGTTTCTCAAATATGTTATTGCAAACATATTTGAGGCTTCTTGTAATCATTTTTGATTTCACTAAGACAAGAGAGAGAGAGGATGGTGAAATGAAAATGTGCTCTGCTCAAAAAAAAACAGGAGAGCATTATCTGGGGACTTTGGCTCTAGGTACAAGTATTTTCACTACACTTTAGTGTAAAACCATAGCACTGAAGAGTGCCAAAACTCTGTTTTACTGGATTGTTACTCTGATTTAGAACACGTGCTAACCCAAAAGCCAAGTCCTAAATGTTACTGTTGGATACAAGCAGCACCAAAATGCAATTTCAGTGTGTAATTCTCCTACTTGGAACACAGCAATTTCTTGCTCAGCTGCTCTAATGACCATTGCACAAACCTGATACCATGCACCTGGAAAACCATTTCCACATAGTTATCACTCAATCCAAACATGTTAGATCAACAAACCTTTCCATAGGACCGTTTCCCTGACCATGTGATGATAAACACCACCACATGCAAGGCAAGACAAGCAGCCAATGCAGGAAATGCCTTGCTCTGGAGGAGAAGCATCTCAGCAAACAGCAGCAGCACAAACTACAGCTACATCATCTGCTGGAGAAACCTTGGCAAGTGACCACCTGCTGCCTGGGGGTCCTGTGAGGAGCCCTTAGGGGAGGCCTGCTCAGAAGAGGAGGGCTGTGGTGCTGAGCCCTCAGCCAGCTCTCGCTGTCTCTGCTGCTCTGCCTTCTTAAGCCTCAGTCGCTGCAGGCCCCTACGGATTATTGCTAACTCGGGTCCCATCAACTCTGACAGACAGGGAGGGGAGACAGAGAAAGGGGGGAAAGAGAGAGGCATTGAGCAATCAAGAGATAGAACAGAGAGGAGGGGTGGGGGGACTGACCAGAGAGACAAGCAACAGGTGCTAAGTGTCATTACTGTGAAAAAAAAAATAAATTACTAACATCCACGAATCGTTAAATAGAAATGTTGAAGTTGGTTTTCTCTTCCTAAAGGCATGAATCACAGGACTTAAATGTTCAACTCCCTCCCCATCTCCAGCAATGAAACCATTAAACAAAGAATTATTTAAGGAAAATAGATATAGCCTGGTTAAATCCAAACAAAGCACACGACAGATGTATTCATTTTGATGTTCCTAACATAAGGAATAAATGAGAATATTGGGTGTAAAACTATGCAACGGTGGTCTAAGGATAAGTTTTCAAAATGAATTTAACAACTTCCTGATATTTTTTTAAAAAAGGTCAGTTTTGCTCAAAACAAACCAGTGCAAAAAGTAAACTGGAATTATGGAAGCCAGTGGCAGAGCAACAGCTAAACCAAAAAATACACTTCTCTATGAACTCAATTTTAATTTCAGAAGTTCCCTGTGGTTGAAGATTTAGTCTGAAATCACTATTAAGTGGTCCTAGAGACAAACTAGTTTACAGGATCATAAGCAATTCTTAGTAGCTTCCTCTTAATAGATTATTCTTTTAGTCCCATCTTTAAAGGCTTCATTGTTTTCGTCATTTTGTCTTTGTTCATTTGCCAGTTAAACTATTTTGCCATGTTAACTTCATTGCCTGACTACCAGTACTTTTGCAAACTGCTATAAAATGAGGTGTTCAAGCAATTTTTTATTCTTTCCATGCCCTTTGCAGATT
The DNA here is from genome assembly GCA_013389925.1 of Aegithalos caudatus. NCBI lineage: Eukaryota > Metazoa > Chordata > Aves > Passeriformes > Aegithalidae > Aegithalos > Aegithalos caudatus. The sequence continues at coordinate 1,650,327 of WEIU01019865.1, read as the reverse complement.
TCCTCCACTTACACAAGTGCTGTGTGGCAAGTGCTTCTCTTTAAATAAGACAGGTTGTGTCTTTAATAGCAGTGTCTCAATCACACTAAAATTTGGGGTTAAAATAGTAGAGAGCATTACATTGGCATGGGGCCTTTCAGCCAGGCAAAAGCTTAACAAATATTCTGTAACCCTTGTCCACACAGTGAAACAAACCTTAAATTTTCTTTTATAAACAAACACAAAACCAGAATCCAGTAATTGGAAAGTCAGTGACAAACACCAGTTAATACTGACTGGTCATGAGGTTTTAATGTACTTAGTCTAATATCATTTCTGGGAAAAACATCCTCTCAACTTATGGTTGATAAGGTGTAACAAAAATAAAACCATATAGTTCCTAAAAGGAATATGGCATCAAAGAGATTGCTATGAATACTTTTCATGTCCTAAAACCATTTATGGAAATAAAAACTCCAAACAGCCTAGGGAATACTTTTAAGGGAATTTCAATGATGCCTAAAATTGCAGTTTTCAATACTTGCTGCTGATTCAGTTCTACTGAATTCAGAGACAGCCACAATTTAAGATGTAACAAGAACTACAATACCAAATGTAAAAGCTGCTCTCCTGGGTATGTTCAGTGACACCACCTTTTAACATATTCCAGAATATCTAAGCAAATGTTTATTTTGCCAGCAAATGGAGTAAGGATATAGAAATAAATTTTAAAAACCCAGTTTTTATCACATTCCCATTCAAAATTTAAAGCAGTTACCTTGTATCAGAACACAGATTAGGGTTAAGCTTTATACTAATTAGCCAACTGCACCCCTGCACCCCTCCCAATGGTAGCTGTGTGTATCTGGAATTTTATTTATGAGAAAAACTATTATATTTTAGTGCTTGTTGTACCTGGTGTTTATTAGTGGTTTGAAACATCAGCATCTTCAAACTAATATAAAAATTCAAGGTTTCCACTGAATGGCACAAGCAGGGCAAGAAAATAAATTTGTTGTATTTTTCCTTAGTGACAAGCATGACAATCTCCAGCAATTGTTCTCATTATATACATATATTAAAAAATTATTCAAATTTTCTGGCAGTAACCTGCTATTGAGATTTTGCACTGATTTTGTTCTTTAATTGTAAGTTAAATGTTCAAACTTCTAGAATATACATTCTGCTAAAGAGACCTATCCCAACAAACTCCAGCACTAAACCATTTCTGTACTGACTCTATTTTGAACAAGTACTTCATCTCTTTAAGTTTTAAAAAGTAATTCAGATGTAGAAGCTCAAATGCTTACCATGTGACATGTTTTCTGGAACACCAAACCAACAATAAATTTGAACTGTATACTTATGCAAAGGCATTGTGATAATCCTGTATTCAAACACAGGATTAGCACGAGTGCTTGTGTTCAGTGCAGAAATCTGTACAAATCATTTATGGAAAGCTGTTTACAAGCCTGGGTTAGGAATTCATGCTCTAATTCTAAAGAAGTCATTTCCTGAAAATACATGCTGCAGTTTCTGACTCTTTGCTACAATATTTAAACTCGTATCTGCTGTGATTTTACACAAAATGGTGGCTGAAAACCTCTTCTTTCCTTCTTCCACCATCCAAAATGCCTCTCCAGTCACCCACCTCTTACAACACACTTCTGTCTGGGCTTCCTACTCATCCCCACTGTCTTTAAACTATTCCTATTAGCACTTTCCTCTCCTTTCAACCCCAAAAAAGCAGGTTTTATTCACCTTTAAATGCAGGTGAACAAGCTCAGGGAACCCTGTCCTTGATGCAGTGTGTGTGTAGATAGATTTACAGACTACAGACAGTGAGTAAATAAAATCTCACAACTGAACACAGCCATAGGTTACCAGGGTAAAAAACATTGCAAAATGGACATTCCCAACCCAGCTGTTCATTCATAAACCCAGTGCAAGCCCTCTGCCATGACCTGCTCCCTCTGCCCAGGAGCTTCCCTGCTCCCTGTACTCACCCATCTTACCCAAAAATTTGTTTTGCTCTAACTCCAGTGTCTCATTGCACTGCTTCTGAAACAGGATTATTAGGTGTGCAAAAACCTTGTACTATTAAATTTATGCCTGCAGGAGTCCTGTAGACAATTTTAAGCTGTCAATCTCACACCCCACTTAGAAGAATTTATCAAAAGAATCTATCAAATATTATACAGCAAATTAGAAAGCATCCATTGTCTGTCAACCAACCATCACTACCCCTTTCAAAATGAAATATATTCTGAAATCCAAAGTAACATTGGGAAAGAAGAAATGCTCTTAGAAAAGAGCTGGATTAAGAAATAACAACTTGCACTTCATGCTAGCAGAACAAACTTTTGCTTAGAAATTCAAGCAGATTCAGAGAAAAAGATGTTTCTGGTCAGTACATATTTCTTAAAATGCAGGCTAGAAAATGCAACACAATTCCAGAAATCCTCTCTGGTGTATTATCTTTTTGAAACTCTCAAAGTTTCAATAGCTTGAAGCAATTATTTTTGATGTGGTAGATACTCTCCTGGCCACTCTAAGTTCCAGAATAAACCATATACTTTTAAAAATAAATAAATAGATAAAAATGAACCTTTGGTAATAGTACATGTGTTCTTTGATGGCTATTCCTCTGGATCAAAGACAATGGCAGCTGAATTGGGTTGCACTGAATTAGAGTAGACCCCTTTTTGTGAGTGTATTGTGAAAAAACTTGAGATTGCAGTAAGCTGACACCAATACTAATAAAAAACATAGATGACTAAAAGCCTCTGATACTAAATAAACTATATAGCATTTTCTAAAATTCCTGCATGTCTTGCCATTTTTCTGCTCAATGTTTCTCTAAGAATCAGACTAATTGCAAGGTTTAAAAAGCAATAATGACATACTCCATGAATTTCAACTTTAAGTCTTTATCTTCCCTGTCTTTCAGATACCAGGTACCTCATCATTTCTCACCAATCCCAAAGATTTTGGCTGCAGCAGTCACAGTACATTGAATGGCACACTCTCCCCTGGGAAATCCCCATCCCTCCTGTACTCCACAATATCAAATTTAAGCCCTGAAAAAGACAGAGAGCTTGATTTTTTTACAACAGAATCTATATAAGACAAGAAGTCTCAACCTGTTGGTCTTTCAGGTCACATCAGCCTTTCTATTATAACTGTGAGGCCTAGGAAGTCACTTTATAAAAGTAAAAATAAACTCTTGTGCAAATATTCCACTCTAAAGGCTCTGGTGTTGAGATGGAAAAGGTCAAGTCAAAGCATAAGGTGCTATTTTACTACCCAAATAAATTTCTGACATTCTGAGAGCAAAATATATTTCCTTTTTCCCCCAAGAAGAATGTAAGACTGTATTAAACACAGATGAGTTTCAAGATACACAAACTTAACTATCAACATGAGGTATAATTTATTAACCAATAATAGAATGGGTGAGCCTTGTTTATCCAAATACTTTTGAGAAGCTAAAACCCAATGCTGCTGACTCCGAAATATTGAGGATGGAGGCTCCTCCTGAAGGAGACATTTCCTACCTCCCCTGATTGCAACAGGCACAGGTTCTGCTATTCATTGCACTGATGCTGCTACAGCCAAATCCCAGTGGAAGAGGGCAGGATGTCACTACACTCCATGAAGACAACAGTAAGTTTAGGGGGAAAAAAAGGCAAAAAGTTTCTATTTCTACTTCAAAAGACAATACTGGTCATCCCCTTAGAAATTTCTTTTTCAGACAAAGGTCTATAGTTGATGGTTTTACTCTTTGTTTAAAACCCAGCTGCTACCACTTGGTAACTCTAAAACACTTAGGTCTCATTAAGGATGTGCAAGGAAGAAAACAGATGGAGATCAATTACCCAAAATACCCTAAAAGAGAATTGTTTCTTATTTTTCATAAACAATGACAAGATGGATTTCTTCTCACCAGACTGATGCAGCACAGGCTGAGTTGAGGCCCCTAAAGAAGGCTTTTGTTCATTATCAGGAGAGGACAGTAATGAGGTTGAAGGGGGACTTTCTGTCGAAGATGATGTTGAAGGAGCTTGAGCTGACATGGTAGAAGAGGAAGATGATGGAAGCTGTTCAGAACCATCTACTTCCATTGCAGTTTCTGATTCTCTACTAGGTGCCATGTTATTAGTAGCAGGAGCATCTGTCCGATTAGTCCCACCTTTGATTAAAAATAGAACAAAAAAGCAAGAAAAAGAGCTCAAAGGTAAACTTAGTCTGCCTCTAAAGATCCCTTAGCACCACCATTCCTATAAAGAAAGATGCTCAGTTCTTCAGTGCACTAAGATTTTGTTTACACCAAGGCAAGGCTGATATTGCTGAACATCCACCATAAACATGATTTCTGTTGTAATCATTGTTGAAAAGAAGGAAATCACCTCTGGACCGTGATCTTCCTCGTCCTCGATTGCTCTGTGCAACTTCACTGGCTTCTTCAAACCACCTTGACAGCATGTCTGACATCCTCTGCATCAGAGAGACATTGGGACTCTGCTCCCCTGTAGAACAAATGGTGCTGAGGTTTTATCTGCAGGTTTACCAAGAAGTACCTTTCACCCTGCTTATTTCTTCCAGGAATGGAGACCATCCCTCACCCCCTTCTCCCACAAGAACCAGTTCCCTTCAGCCTGTTCCCAATGCCCCTGTCTATCCTCATTTCCACAGCACAGGTCTCTGACCCTCTGCTGGGATCCCTCATTCCCCTCCTGCACCTCAAGCAGAGGAGCTCTGACATTAAAACACAAAAAAATAAAATTGCAACAGCCAAAGAAAACAGACTAAAGGTGGTTAATGATGCTGTAGGAAATATTAGCAACAGGTTAAAAAAAAAAAATTTCAGAAGCCCACAGGCAACAGAACTACATTCAGATTGTAAAGGAGCAGATGGGATCATATCCCCCAATGTTTCTAATCCTGCAATTCCAAATATTGGAAGAGCAAAAAGACAGACTAAGGTAAGAGGTTCATATTCTCTCCCTAAACACCATCTCCTGCTGCCTGTGTCAGGTACAGAATCCTAGACACTTCTATCCTAGTTTGGGGAAGCAGGAAAATGAGAACAACAGCACAGAAAACTTGGAAAGAGAAACTATAGGCAGAAAAGTGAGGAAGATTTAAGTGAACTAGAGTCAAATACTTGGAACCCCACAGCTTGTCAGATTTAAACAGAAACACATTATTAGATGAAAATTAAGATGAGTGACAAAAAAATGTTCTGCCCTGCTTTTGTATTCCCATTTTTGATACCCAAGCATAGCTTTGGAAATGCTTTATCTACTAAAATCTCAAGCAATTGAGTAATATATAATAAACATGAAAATATAAGCATAAAAATGAGCCACCCTGTGTTATTAAATGACATTATAAAAATGAAAAGTATAATATTAGAATCCTATTGCTTTCAATTCCAGTCCCCTAATGTAACCATTAAAGAGCATTTCATTTGTCATTGTGATTGCATGTGAGGTGGGACTATAAAGAAAAGCAGTAAGTGCTGGTGTTAGTCCCTGAGCAATGACAATGAAAAAAAGCAGTCCTTTACTAACATCAGCCTAACTGAAACAATATAATTTTCCTAGTAAGAACATTTTCAACACTTTCCATTTTAAAAATCACTGTGCAACGGCAGCTCTGTGCTAAACTCTAAGAAAACCATCTTAAGGCTTGGTTGATTATTAAAACAAGGACAATCTGAAGCACATACTTAGGGAATATTTCATAAAAATTGGAAAATAAAACCCAAACCAACTCCAAAAAAAACCAAAAAAAACCAAAAAAAAACCAAACAAAAAAACACAAAAAAAAACCAAAACAAAAAAAACCAACAAAACACAGCAGCAAAGCCAACAACCCCCCTTCAAATACAAATGCTTTTACCATCTCTCTCTCTCTCACTCTCAGGCCTTGCTCTTGGCCCAGTATCGGACCAGTCTCCTCTGAGCCGCAGACGTTTAACGGGAGGCTGACGTAACTGGGGGAGAGAAAAAAAGGGAAAAAAGCATCACACAGCTATTTATGTGCTACAGGACAGGATTCTATGCCTAAAGATAAATCTCAATTTTCTTAAGTCACCTAAATTCATAGCTGTCACCAAAACAGAATGTCAGCCTTATGTTCAGATTAACCATGAACAAGCACAACATTTGTCAACAAAATACATGAGTTTTAGTTTCAACAGCATAAATGACTCCCAGAACTAATGCAGCTTTTATTTTAAACTAACTTCATCAGTTTAATTGATAGAATCTTTCTATAGTGACCAGTAATGATTAAGGTTTTCTTAAATTCAGCCTGAATTCTGCAGAAACATTTACCTCTTCACATTAAAAACTATATGGCAGTTTTAGTTTAACGAAATATGGACTTGTAATTAAGCAAAAGGAAAAAAAAAAATCAGACATTAAAAAAAGTGGAAATTTTATGCAAAAAAAATATTAAGCTAATTTCTTTTTACTTTTTATAACACTTCTTTTGCAGCAGGAAGTATAAAACTATCACTAAATGGGTGGTGTTACTTTCAGCAACCCCAAGAGAAATAGGGAATTTTCACTTAGAAAGACAGGTCAGAGTTTGAAGTGAAGTGTATTGGCTGGATATTTCTGGCCTTAACAGAAATAAATAAACAAACAAACAGACAAACAAAAAAAACAACAAAAAAACACCCAAAAAAAAAAAAAAAAAAAAAAAAAAAAAAAACAAAAAAAAAAAAAAAACAACACAAAACCCAACACCAAAAAAATACCTCCAGCCAACCCAGAGACTGTGCTGACAAACTAAATGCCCTGTAGTGAAAGCATATCAAATTTTTAACTTTCATGACTCCACCAGCAGATTTAGGAAGAAGTCTTTACATTTCTTCTACTCTACACGGTTTTAAGGTAGGCTGAAATAAAAATACCCAAACAACAACACTTTCAGGAGTAACAAGGACAAAGAATAAGCATTTAGAAGCAAAATTCCTCACTGTATTCCTGACTAAGAAAACACACCACACAAAATGTGTTGGAAAACGTCTAAAAATGCTTCCAAACAGATTCTAAAAAAAGGGAGGAAGGAAATGTCAACACCACACTTCTCACAGCAAAAAGGAAAGAGAAACCATTGTCATTATCATCACACTGATCCTGCAGGTGAGGACAGCAGGGTGCTCACAACTCATTGAGAACTCCCTTGTGGTCTCAGACTAAAGACAAGGAACTCGGGATACAGAGTCTGTGAAAGGGTGAGCAAAACACCAGAGAAAAATGCAGTGGATGCTTGGGAAAGTGCAGGGAGAGACAGAAACAACTTCACTGTAGTAAAAGGCATTTTTTAAATATTGATCAGAAAATTTAGACTGGTAGGGTGAGCATGTTGATAATTAACAACTGCTTGAGTTTTGAAAATTTTAATACTGCTCATTAACAGTGGCTCACCTCCTTGATCTAAACATCCTGTATTCCATGATAACTTTTACCAAGGAGTATCAACATTTCATTTCAAGGAATATGCTTCTCATGGCATGAGAAGTAACAGAACACAGAGAGACCTGCCACCTTTACAGGTCTTGGTCATACAACCCAAGGTTCAGGCAGATGCTTTCTCATCTCTGAGAGGGAAACCAGACGAGAAAGGAAACCAGAGTGACAAAATATTACCAATAAACACATAAATAAATATGTATTCAAAATACACCATTTTTGTGACAGTCTATTTGTCACACCTCAGTCTATGACCAGCAACATTATTTTCAGATTAAAGGGGAACACAACTGATGGTATTTCTTGTGTGCTGCAAGTTAAAAAACAAAACATGAAAGGAGGGCATCTTCATCACTTGCCTCTTCCCTTCTCTCTTCTGCAGAAGGGACTTTAAGTTCTCTTGCTGTGTCATCCTTGGGATCAAACAAGTAAATGTAATCTGAGGAGTAGCTCACAAGGATCTCTTGGCCATCTTCACTGTAACACAGGGATGTTACCCTGCAGGATTTGTTGTTCAGATGAGGAGGGACAAAACGTGCCACCATTCCAACAGTGCCCCTGCCAG
>WEIU01019865.1:1611279-1642255 GCA_013389925.1 Aegithalos caudatus | reverse complement strand
AAAAAAAAAAAAAGTGGGGGAAGAGAAGAGGAAAAAAATAATTACACATTTACTATTGCAAATTTTCAAGAGCTTCAGTAAATCCCTTATTTGGCATCCAACAAAAGACAATCAGAGAAAAGCTATGTATCCTGTAGTTTCTGCAATAATTTTGATCTGGAGAATGACATCATATTTTACAGTCTTTATTATTTTTTCTTTACAAATGCTATGTACATTACAAAAAATTAAAGATTAAAACATACAGATATATATAAATGTCTCACATACCCACCACATGTTGTTGTATGCAAGCTATCTGTCAAATGTGGTACAAATGGAAATTTTAGAACCAGAAACCACAAAACGATAATGCAAATCTATATCTACATACAAATGAGAAAGGAATTCCTTATGTGAAACTTTGAATATTTAGGTCATACATCTCTTGTCTACCCAATTAAAAAAATACTAATTTTTCTTCAAAACAGAATAACACTGTCACTTTGAAACAGCAGAACTATACACTACATTGGACTTGCCACGCTTTCCTGATCATTCAGCTCCAATCCAAACACTAAAACAATCTTAAATTCTAAAATTACATGTTTGTGAGCAGATAAAAGTTACCCATAAGAAGCTCTAACATTGAGAAAAACAGACTGTTTCAAAACCTCTTAATTGGACAGGTAACTGTCAACAACATGGCAGAAATGATTAAATGAAAATCAAGTTTGCTCACTGCACGCAGAATAATTGACCTCTTAAAAAAACCCAAAAAAACAAAAACTCTACACAACCCCAAAAAAAAGCAACAAACACTATACCAAAAAAAAAATCAAAACCTTGATTTTTCTCTCCTTTGCTCTCCAGGCCAAATTCATGTTATCCCTGTACTGTACAATACTAGAGCACACACATATTTTAGTCAACCCCCAGAACCTGTTCCCAGGCACTTCTCACAGAATTTTGCTGACCACTGTGACAAAAGGGAGAGCTCCTACAAGATGTCCACCTGATGAGAGGGATATTTTTATGTTTAATGATCTTTACTGTTCCCTTTCTCCTCCATCACAGTCACCAACAGGAAAATGCTGCACACAATGACAGATTTTGTGGCACTGCTTATTGACATGAATGCCACAGCTGTATTTTTAATTCCTACATGTCCAAACACTGATTATACATTGTAACTAAGAGCTATGTTAAAATGACATAACACTTTTTTGTGCACCTGAAATTTTTTAATAAAATCCTTAGCTGAGCATCTGAAGCATGCCAGCTTTCACTGGAGGAATTTGCAGCTTTTCAGTGAAATTGTGTTAGATACAGCAATAACTACTGCAAAGGCAAGCACAGTGCAGAATATTATGGAGTTCATAATGTCTCCTCCCATAAGAAGTTCTAGCATGATAGAACACAAGACAAGAATTTAATGAAAACTCAGGTGGACCACTGGAGGCTGCAATCCCTGGCTTTTTGGAATCCTGGAATCACAGGTTTCAAGACAAAATAAGAGACATTACAAAATGTCCTTTTCTGCATTCAGTACACAATGCATTCTAGGATGCATGAAGAGCTTAGGTTTACACTTTGAAGATTTCTGCACTAGCAAATATTAGAGTAAAATGACTCTATTATTACAAACCACAGTTCCCAGAGAAGGCAGCTACATTTCTGCAGTGTTACACTTGAGTCATTCACCACTTATTTTGAAACTAACCTGCATTTGGCACTGCCAATGGGTAGAAATGCTCACTGCACAGTGTGGTTCCTACCTGTGGCCCTTGTGCCAAGCATTCTCCTGTCATAGATCCTCACTGAGCTGTCAGAACAGCCCACAGCCAGGTAGTAGGGGATGGGTGGACAGATAGCAACAGAGGTGGCAGCACGACGACAGTTTATTAAAATATCCTGGAACACACAAAAATGCAGCACTGAAATAATAGCTCTGAATATCTGAAGTATAATTCTCTTTTGTTTGTTTCGTGATTTGAGGTTTTTTCTTTTCAAGAACACAAGACTGCAGGTGATTCTCAAGGCTCATTTTTTGCCTCCAGTTTTGCACTCTCCATTATTAGTGTAAACCAGACTAAGATTCAATTTAAACAGACAATCCTTTCTACCATCTGAATCCTCACAAAGTTTATAAAATAAGAAATGCCAAAGGAGATACTAAAATTAAAAAAGAAAAATAAAAAAAAGGATCCCCCAATTTTTATTGTTTCTATGGAAACATAGTCATCTCCTCCAATGACCCTGAAATCTATTATTTCTAAAAGCTTTATCAGATTTAGTATCATGTGTTTGTGTGATGCACAGCTCTACATTTAGGTAGTCTTTACTAAGAGATTATTATTATTACTATATTATTATTGTAATCTTTATTAAAAGGTTTTATTCTTACATCTTTACAATCTTCCTTTGTGCAACTTGTTTTGATGCGAGTATCAAACCATCTCACGGTACCATCCTCACCACAAGAGAGGAAAGTGTAGGGATCATTTGGTACTGTCATAATCTGCTCAAAAGAAAGAAAAAATAAGATTATTAAGATCTCCAGAAATAGCACTAATTTATAAATAAAAGCATCAATATTTGGAGCATCAGTAAGGCAATTAGGACTCAAGTCAAGCTTCCCAGTGAAGTAATGAGAAAAACTGAAAAGCTGATGACATTTCTTCATTTTCAAGAAAAGGTTTGAACTGTTGAAGCCAAAGGAAACTTTTAAATGTCAAATAAGATTAAATATCCATAGGTCAAGGCTTACAGTTGTTTCTATTATCTTTTAATACACAACATACATTTACTGCAATCACTTTTCAGATAACTTATCGGTTTGCTGCAACAATTCAGCAAAAGCTCTAGTTTATTCTCTGTCAAGTAATAGGAGACAATTACAAACCAAATCCTCAGAAGTCTGAATGCCTTGAAAATACTAAATGGCTTTTATTCCCATTGGGCTATTCCTTTACATCCTAGGTAGTTCCCTGCAGCAAGCCTGCATTAAAGGCTGTTACCAAGCTACCTCCTCACTGCAATTTTAAAGCTTTTTTTAAATTATTTTTAAGAGAGTAGTGTATTGAACCATTTTCCAAAGCTCAGCTTTTCCAGCTAGGGACAAGTCAGATGGAGTCTCACATGAATGGCTTCACTCAAAGCCTCCTCAAGACAAAATAAAAAGGCAAGCAACCATAATCTTAAATATGACCTGGATTCCACAGGTCAATGAATGCACATGAAATTCCAGTTTATTTACACTCCGTCTCTTAAAACAGAAAACAGAGAATGCTGGGGCAGTATTTTTCTTTTCTTACACTCCTGCTACTATCAGTAGAAATTTATAAAGCAACAACAATGGTTAATAGTGTAATACATTCATTGAACACAGACCACGACTGATTCTTCAACATTTTAAATGAGATGATTTATCACCCCCAATTGCCAAAATTCTTAATAAAAGTAACTTGTGGATATCTGCAAATCTCTCTACCTGAAGTGAGGTTACAAAGGTAACAGTTGAAGGCTTCAGCCTCCCTTGTAAGGCTCAGCACAACAACTGAGACAATGCTTGCTGTGCCAAGTAACCCGCAGAACAAAGCCAAGGTTTGAATACCAATAGAACAATAAACTTCTGAGCTATGACCACTATTCCCCAATATATCAGTGTAACATATTGAAAAGACTGTTTCTCACTACACATTGTGTTCAAATTAATTTTATTTGCAGTTATAAAAGCTAGCAATTGTTCTTCAATCCACTAAATTCTTCCAGCATTTAGCAGAGCCTTCAGTGAAATCATTTTACTCCAATAATGTTGCTGAATGTGGCAAGCTCTTATTTCTAGTAGATGTATTTTATTTTTGCTCACACAGATGCTATTTCACCCTATACATGTAATATAACTTGCACATGGCAACTTTTATGTGCAGTGCTCACAAACATCCTAAGGACTTTGTAAGCACCAAAGCAGAGAAATGGAGAAGTGCAAGCTCCAGTAATTAAGTCAATATTACTACATTTAAGTTCAACAAGTACACATTAAAGATAGATAAAATTGGTTTTTTACTGACTAAAAACTTGTTTGCTACTTAACTTTAAAAGTGCATAGCTGTATGACCATTTAGCTGTATTTAAAACAAGAAATTAAGGTGTCCATATAAGTACATTCTCTTTCTGAAATGCAACTCACATGAAGGGCAATAAAGAAAAGATTTGGCTGAGGAAAAACAAACTTGTCAAGGCCTCATACAAATAATAAATTCTTCAGAAACATGTCTCAAGAGCCTCTCCCTCTACTTACTCTATGCTCACTCAGAACTAAAAACAATTGTAAAACAATCTCACAGTTTACAACACTCTACAGCAATTTCTACATTGCTCTGTTTCATGTTTTTACAATGTCCTGAACTGCCACAAACTCCAATTGAAACCACATTCAAATTTAGAATTGGTACCTCAGGGGCAGCTTTCAGCTTTTGTTATTTAGAGAACTCAGTGAGTCAAAGTTCTATATTTAACAGGATGATGTGGTTACATACAGCTGGGCAGTAACATCACAATATTTAGAAATTATCTCCCCACTCCAGGAACCTCTCAACCTCAGTGCAAAACAGGATAAGAAAAATAACTTCATTAAGAGACAGAGTTGTTAAAACAGCCAATGTCATATAGAGGTTTTGATATTCCTTCCATGAACAGTGTTTAAAAGCAGCAAAATCAACCAAAACTGTCATTCAAAACAACAATAATGCCCTCTTGTTAACATTATTGCTGAATAAAAATCATCCCAAATAAGACCACTTTGACTGTGCAATATTGCAGGGAAATGTAATTGGTGTAATTACAACCATAAAGACACTTTTACTACAGGAACAAAAATTAACTTTGGCAGTACTTCAGCCACTTTCTTTTTTCACACACTCCAATTCTTTTTATGAGGAGTTTTTAAAGATTTTGTTCACTTAACATGCAAAGAAAATGATCTAAAAGCTTGCTATGAAATGTGAGCTAAATAGATAAAAAACCAATGGTTTGGGGATTTCTTCCTGTGTGTGTACTACGGTAGTGTTAAAAAAGCCCCAACAAATAAACAGTGAAAGAAACAGGAACATTTATAACCTAAGAAAAAGTCTTTTTTTTTTCCTATTTTAAGCACAGTAAGTTTTGTAAGTAGCAGCTTTTGCTGTTATTTAAAAGAGGCAGCTAGAACAATAAATCTTATTATCTTCCTTACTTAAATAACACTTTGCTTCCTCACTTGCCTAATTTATATGAACAAAACCTCCAAGGGAGGACTGAAAACACTGTGGCTAAATTTACACTGAAAGAGTTAACTAGAATACACAACAGAAAAATTATCTACAACTGTAAACACATTTTTCAGATTAAGTTATTCACACATGCTGAACTAAGCATTTCTTAGAAGGATCTAAATTTTGAAAAAGGCAAGAAACTGCTGAAAAGTTCAGGCAAGAGAGGAGGGGCAGGGGGGAAAGAATAAAAATAAAAATGCAAAACAGTCACTTCCCCCACCCACCAACCTACTTCAGGAAGAAATTCACAGCTCAAATTAAATCTTGTTTTGCTCTGCAGAACATTCATTCAGTGAAGGTGAATTCATATTTGCAAAGTGGTCTTAACAGCACCACTTTTTGTGAAGTTCTCCATTTAATTTCGACAGCACATTTTTCTGTTCAAGCCTACTTTTTAAAAGCGAAAAAAAAGGCAACTCAAAAAACACACAAGAAAAGTTCTGTAACCCTCCACTGCACTGAAACAAAGTTTTCAGCAGTCTGGTTAAAACCTTGGGCAACAATACAATAAAATCTGTATTTTACCCATCTTAAATTATGATATACTTCATGAGGTACCTCGTAGGTAGTCCCATAGTGGCAGGTGTACTGGCATTGCCTGTTGGTCTCTGCATCCTGCTCAACATTGGTGTAGAAAATGACTCCATCTCCAGAACAAGAAACAATCTGTTTGTCATTGGTGCATGGTAAGAACTTTGCACTGAAAATATTGGCCCTGTGTCCTGAGCGAATCGTCGTGAGAACCTAAAGAACACAAAGGAGAAAAGGAGGCTGCAGCAGGACAGTGTATTCCAAGCAAATCAAGAATGGAAAAAACTCAGGCTGTGAAATACCAGTTATGCACAGGCTGCCAGGGACCTACAGTTCAACACAACAGAACGGAGAAGCTGCCTTTACACCCAATTTCTTCTAAGAACAACGTGGCTCTGCAAGGGAGATTTGCTCAGGCACCTGGCACGAAGCAGTCTGCAAAATCCAAGGGCTGGAATGCAGCTGCCCCCTTTGTTTTTGCAATGCTGGTTACACAGCACATGAGGTTCCTCAAAGTGAAACACCAGGGTGATGGTGCAGCCACCCAGCATGTCAGTGAGGAGAGACTCAGAAGATCTGGGATATTGTAAGTCAAGAAGAATAAGGCACTGTAATCCAAGCCAATTTTATAGACTTTAAAAATTGATGTTACTCTTAAACTCACTCTGAAAAAGAGAACTGAAGTTTATAAGGAAGGGTGTTTTGAAACTAGCCAAAAATAAATAAACATTTAGCAACTTGATTATACAGGGCAATATACCAAGACTTAACTTAGTCTCTTATTCCTCTACATTAAAGCAGAGAAAAATATGATTTACTTCACCATCACAGCTGATTTTAAACACTTTGTGGTGACTCCTTATCCTTCCTCACATACTTAGTCTACCAAAACTGAAAAAACCTCCACATGCTTTCCTGTGAACAAGTGAACATTATATTCTTATTTCCCCCATCTGCAGCACTTGAACCAAATTGCATTTTCACCACTCCCATTAGGAAAAAAACTACTTACCAAGTTGTTTACAGTATGAAAATTACTTCCAAATTTCCACTCAATTAACTTAATCAAAGGAAGTGTTTTGCAAATGAAGTTTCTCTGTCAGTAGCAGCTCATGCCTAACAGTTCAGCAGTGCTATTTCACATCTTTTTAATAATTCCCACTAATAAAGTTCAACAGTGCATATGCATATTCTGAAAGATACAAATATTGATGGCTGAAGTCTATTTTTGCTACTCTACCTAGTTAGTAACAGAAAATATGGTGATAAGGATATTTGCCAAAATGACAGAATTACAGCACAGTTCTGATACCAATTTGTTGCCTTTTCTTGTATTGATTCTTTTACTCAAGCCAGGGAAAAGAATCTGAGTTGTAACACTCATTTAAAAAAATCACATCTCTAGTACATTTCAGGAATAACACTGATTATTGAGTCTTCTTGCTTGTACCTGCTGTTTTATAATTGCATTTGCATGTACTCAGGGACAAAAAAATAAAAATCATCTTCTCCTCTGCTGTTACAAAAAATAAATAACTCAGCTAACTGTGAAAAATAAAAAAAGAAAACAAAACATCTCCCATATTCCTCATTAGGCTTAGGTAGAGAAGTAGTACACAATGGGAAGGGAAAAATTGTCCCATGAAAGCATAAAGCTTAAGCTGCAGCCTCTTTTAAAATATTACAATATTTTAATGTAAAAATTATATAATGAGAAACTATCTCATAGTGGGATATTAAAATAAACTCTGCACAATAAATAACATTGAACATCCTTCATTTGCATGAAAAATTATTACTCTGCAGGTCACTCCACTTTGGACTATATCAGTCATCCAGTTCATAGCTGTCTTGGATACTGCATTTTCAGCAGAACTCCCAGTCCAAGAGAAGCCCTGTCTAGTGATACTGATCTGAACTTTGTCAGGCTGACACCAGGAATTGAAAGGAAGAGATGAAGTTTGGAAGCTACGGCTTATTTGGGGAGGTGAGCACAAGGGCCTCACCTATAGGCACAGGGAACATTCCAAACCACCACAATTTTCCCACCACAACCCTTCAGGAAAGCAAAATACTGTTTTCTACTCAAACTCTCTTCCACCATACCAACCCCAGCTTCTTGTTTCTTCCACACCTTTAATTTCTGAGCCTGTCCTGTTCAGTTGTCAGCCTCTGAGAGGACACAGCTCAGAGCATCTGTTCTACCAAACTATCAGCACTTCCTTCAAGAGAAAAGAGTTGGACAGTGCCACTACCTGATGGATGCCAGCTGGCACTACTGGGAGTCTTTCAGCTGCATTGCAACCCTTATTTCAGTACAAATTATTCTCCATCCACTTGCAGCCACACACACAGTAATGTAATTTTACATTGGAGTGAACTATTTTAATCAAGATTGGTACCCCAACAACATTACACAGAAAGACAACTCAATATATTACACAGAGCAAAAATTACAGTATTTTAAAATTGAAGTGAGAGGAAAACCACTTATCTGACTACAAGATTTCATGAGAATTACTGAATCCTATTGCTGGTCCTGACACTAATCTGTGGTGAGACCATGTTCCCTTTGTGCCCGGCCATGTACCGTAAAATGGGATAATACCAACGTCGCAAAGGATTAGAGCTCTCAGGTTTTAAAGCACTGTGAAGTTTTATTCCCATTTAAGTACACTAAGAAGTGCATGACATTATCTTTGTCACATAATAATTATTCTCTGAAAACTGATATATTGATAAAATATCTTTACTACGATGAAAAATAATAACTTGCATCCTATTTGAAAATTAACAAGCAGCTAGAAACAAACCTACCTTTCTGCTGTAGGGATTACTAATTACCAGGTTGGTGTCATCTGAACCAGATAAGATATATTCTCCTGTATCATTCCAGCAAATTGTATTCACCTGCATGAATTTAAAAAAAAAAAGTTTAGACTTATATTAATTCAATTTTCACCATATTAAAACATCAATACTCATCCAACACTACAAAAACAGGAGTTAACAAATTCAACTGAAATGATGTAATTTCTAAGCAGCTAGCATTAAAAAAAAATAATTGTGTTTTTAAAACAAATTGATAAGGGAATCACCTGCTTCACCTATGGCATCTCAATTACTCCCTCTGTTCCTCAAGAGTTCATCAGGTAAATTAAGCTTCCCACAGTAGCCACAATTTTACACACTCAGGTGCTTTAATGCTTAAAAATCTACTCCACAGAGAGCTCTCTGAATTTGAACTGGAGGGCATCACAGTGCTCTCATTGTTGTATCTTCACCATATCCAAATTCTGACCATCCATTGCTTTGCACACTTTTCAGTGACCACACCTTCTCAGGGAAAAGCAGTGCAGAATCCATCCCAGATCCCTTTTGAAAAGTGTGAGTATGCTGGGAAAGAAGAATCCTACAATGAGGTACAGAATTGTATTGGGAGAGCTTTACAATACATTTCCTTATCAATTCTCCTTTTCACAAGACTGTGCTTAATAATGTGTCAGTGAAACAAAGCTGTGAAAGCACTCAAAATCCAGGAAGCTCAAAAGGTATCCTCCAGGCAGCAGCTCATGCACAAGCACCAAAGACTGCATGCAAGAGCATTATTATTTCAAGTAAGCCTCTAAAATACCTTCAAGTGTCAAACTGCAGCCATCACCATTTTCTGCTGGCTAGATTCTGTTGGCAGAACAGCTGCCTTAGTGTGATGTACCAGACTGGATACAGAATTGGTAAAAAAAACCCACTTTGTTCTCAATTATTTTCTTATGCTTTTTTTAAAAAAATTCAAATGTTTCACTCTGAGCCCTCCCAAACAAAAATATTTTCATTTAAAATAAATACAGCCATTCTAGTTACTGTTTTAATGGCAAGTTTAGTTGGGGTTAGTTGCAAAATCAGAGTTAACAGTTCCAGGTGGATCACAGGGACAACACCACCTTGATATTCTCAGGTGGAGGAACTTGAGAGATTTTGGTGTTAAACAAACATGCCTATGCCAGAGTTAGCTCAGTGCTCAGCAGCAGTCAGATATTGTTAGGATTTATTAGGAAATGCATGGAAGAGCAGGGTATACATCCATGCATAGCAATCCCACATCTTCCACACTGTGCAGTTTGGGTTTGTAGCCCGCTCCCATATTCTCCATTTCTATTACTGCCCATTTGAAAAGAGAAATTATTACAAGGAATTACTGGGGTGCTCACAGATATCTAACATTTTTATTTCAAGAAGCAAATAATTTCTACTGCTCTAGGGTAGGGAAATGATAGAAACTTATGAGAACATGAATGACATGGAAAAAGTAAAAAATAATTTTCTGTGGATCATCACAGTACATGAAATGGAAGGCTTTAAATGAAACAATCAGATGACACGTGGCTTTTTAATGAAACTGAAATCATTGTTATGGAACACCCTAAACATCAGAAGTGGAAGGATATACATATTTATCAAAGAGAAATGAAAAATGATCAGAAACAAAGGTGCACAGTTTCCACCTCCACCTGCCCATTAAAGCATGGTGTGGTCTCCAGAACACATATCCAATACTGTCTGCTTGCCCTGTCCCAACTTCCTTCAAAAATATGTGCTGGCCACTTTCAGGGCCAACTTATCAGACCCCACTGAGCTTTGGTATGACCTTGCAAGGCTACTCTTATGGTTTTATAACTCTGGCTGTCAATCACCAAGAACCACAATTTCAACTAGCCCCCAGAACCATCTATCATTGAAATAACCTGCCCTGACAATGGCTCTACTCTAAAATGTTGTCAAACATTGCACAGCACCACAGCGAGGGCAAACACACAGCCCAACAATGTTTATTTTCATCTACATTTCCTCTCAGGCAGAAAAATATTATTATCATTGCCCTAAAGAAACCAAAATGCTAATGGAAGATTGCAGGAATAGAAACAAGAACAAAACACTGAAAAAAACACAAGGAAGCTACTGAAAAATTTAAAGTCATGATACGAGAAAGAAAAGTTAGCACAAAAAATTAAACAAACTGAGGGGGTGGATGTGTATATTTATGTACAAACACAAAATATGAAGAACTGAGAAACAGAGAAACATTGAAGATGCAAAGGGGAGACAAGATTATCTAAATTGCAGCATCACAAGTCTACACAAGACATTAATCATTGTTTTCCAAGATTCCAATTTCATTGCAATGATTGCCTCAGTTGAGCAATTTCAATACACCCTACCCAGACCAAAGTTGGTTCAAAAACAACCCTGAAGTAAGATGACACAACCAAATGTGTACTAGACATCTGTAACTAAATAGGATTCATTATTTTATTCTCCACCCAATCACCTTCTCAGCATTGCTGACAACAAATAACTGAAAAAGTAACAAAGTCTGTCAGTGAAATAGCATTGTTTGGGGGTTTTTTTCAGACTTTTTAGTCAATACACACAGAGTTCAGCACAACCTACTGACCAACACCAAATAATCCAAATAAATTAGCATATGGATCATTAAAAACAGATGCAAAAAAACCCCCAGAATTAAAAAAAAAAAAAAAATCTTGTTTCATTCCACAGTGGCAAACCCACTACTAAAATACAATGTAAAACAAGAACTGGTTAGAAAATTGGAATTTATTTTGAAAAAGCACTGCCACTCAACACCAGCTAAAAGCATAATGTAACAGTTACTATTCTGAGGGTTTGGAAACCTTGGGAAAGGGTGTTAGAGCCAGAAGAAAGGATACATCAAATACAAAGGACAGACAATTCCTAACAAGGTAAGAAAAGTCAAAGGGTGTGTAATTAGCTTTTTTCTATTAAGTACTCCACATTATTAATTGTATCTAATTTATTTGTCACTCATGTAGCCTTGCAAGGAAACAGTGGGCACTTTTGATTCATTAGTCAATTAGTCAGATATAAATTTACTAGCTCTCTGTTTTCCCCAAAGACATTGCAGGAGGCAGTGCAGCCAATCCTTAAAAAACCGAAAAAGCAAACTCCTCACTTCCATGCAAAGTGACATCAGAACCAACTCTTTTGTGAACAGAAGAGATTAACAAAAATACAAAAATAGAAGAAATTAAAATGGCTGTAAATATCCAGAATATCAGGAATACCCCCAAGCAAAGAAGGGGTGGAAAAGGCAGTGCTTTTCATCTGTGGAGTACAAGGTGAAAACTGTGTTTCTAACAAAACACAAACTCCCTGTTCTGGTTTAAGCCTGGCTTTGAGGATACATCTGAAAAGGACTTGTTCCCAAGTGCCATCCTGAAGGAAATGAATGCCATGAAGGATGCTGGTTTGTTATTGATCTGAATGCCTATACATAGAAATGAAAAGTTACTCCTTCAGGTAATACTCTTTATTTCAAAATGTAGTATTACTCGTGTCCAATGCTTCATCTACATCCTTCTACCTTCCTCAGCTTTCACAGGACAAAAACAGGAAGAAAATAAGCTGAATTTTTACTGCAATTCAATGTGGTTTAGAGTTTCTTTATCCTCTACTTTCCTCACACTTCATTGCTGCTGGTCCAGATTACTTCTCTTTCAACGTTTCTCCTTTGGATTTAATCACTTCATAAAGAACAGCTCACCTAACTCTGTACATTTCCTCATCTTCTTAAGCTCCCTTTACAGCTAACACAGAAAATGGCAAGTTCTGGCATACAAATGTTCTTACTCAATTTGACCATGTGAACCTTGTTGAAAGAGGAAAATCCTGCCCTGGAAGGATGATAAGGCTACTGGCAGACATCAATAATTCTGTTGAATCAATTCAATTACTTCACACACTACTGGGAGAGACTGTGTCTTCAAACCAAGGGGAAAATGGGACTGTTCCAAAGAGAATTGCCCCTGAACTCTGAGGTGAAAATACTCAGATTATAAACAAAATGGTGCTACGGTAATATTACTGTTACAAGAGCATGGATATGTGAAGTAATTCATGGAATATTCCCTTTCTCACATATATCCTCCTATTTTATCCTCAATTAGTAAAAAAAATTCTTGCCTTAAGGAAGTTGTCCACCTTGTCCAATTACACAGCATGCTTTATATAGAAAATAGAAGTCACAACTTATTCAACAGAACAATGAAAAGGTTCTTAAAAACACCAATTCCCTGCCATCCAACCTCCATTAAAAAACCCAATCACCCAAAAACCAAACCCAGAAACACCTATTAATAGGACAATATGGCATTCATTCCCCACATTTGAAATGCATGCTGAGCCAGCAGTTGTGGGAAGAAGAAAAGGGGTGAAAAAAAAGCCTAATTACCATTGATGGTAATAAAGACTTTAATCAGTACAAGCATTGTAATTTCACTTATTTCTATTTCACAGATTTTTTTAAAACAAATAGTAAGAAATTATACTGAGAGGTTGTTAGCCTTAAAAGATTATTCCTTGCAAAAGACCACACAGTAAATGAGGTAAGAACTCCCAATAGCCTATTCCTTAAAAGTGGAGAGTTCTGAGCAAATTTAACTTCTAAAGACATTTTTTCAAGCTGTTTTATTTCAATACCATATTTAAACACTGTAGCATTTTAAACACCTGCAAATAATGCTGTAAGTTTGCATTTAAAGCATTTTCCATCCACTGAAACAATTAGACCACATGTTAAAGCATACTTTCAAAGCTAACACAAAATTAGTTTTCAAATACCATCTAACATCAACAGCCAACACTAAATCTGCAATTTCTATTACGTGACAGAGAGGCAGATAGTTCAAACAGAGACCAGTCACTTAATTTTTAACAAGTAGTGAACAAATACTGTTTTCATTTATTCTGTTTTAATAGGAAAAGATTACCTTTTTTACAAGGAAATAAAGAAAAAATAAATAAAAATCAACTTCAGGAAAAGAAGATTGAAAAATATTAAGTATTTAAGGAGATGAAAAATTACTTAGATAAGAAATTCAGAAGTAAAGTATCACTGTTACAATCTTGAATATAAAAATTAATAAATACATATAGAATCATAGAATTGTTTGGGTTGGAAGAGACCTTACATCATCATTCTTTTAACATTCCTTAAAAAAAGAAAAAAAAAAGACAAATGTATATACTTGTTTCATTACACCAACACCATCTCTACCAGAACATTAAGCTTATAACGTGGTCAGCACAGGAAAAGGAGCTCACATTTTATATACAGCAATTCTAACCCTGGCCTTTCCCAGACTTTCCAGGCTCACAAAAACATAGGCCCATCAAAACCATACTTCTGATCTCAAGAAGGCTGGATGTTAACAATATTTGTTCCTTAAAACTGCCACTGTGTTAGTTAATAACTCTATCACCTCTTAATTAAAATCTAAGCAACTCAAGCTAAAATAATCCTTACATTTGAACAGCTTTAGAAATATACCTGTTAAAGTACAAAAGTTGCACTTACATTTTCATTTTTTATACAGTACTTTCATTTTTCAGATATCTTGTACAACAAATACTTTACAACCATGAGTTTCTGCTCTATTCCTCAAAGTAACATGGCAGCCTCTTTGTCCTGAACCTAGTTTAGGTAAAAGCTTTTATTTAAAAGGATATGTTTTAAAATATTTGGGCCCCTTTCAAAAAATTATATTTAAATAAGCAGTATTTCAAGTTATGCTACTGCCTTTCAGGAAGGGTAGTTTTTGTTTTCATTGTCTATAAGTCAGCATGTAGCACTTGATGATTTGTTTTTTGAAACTGGAAAACAAATCACTCAAAACACTCATAAAGCTTTAAGTCAGCACAGTATAACAAAAAAGCCCAAAAAAACAGACTTCTTTTCAAGGTTTAAGATGAGTCCTAACTGAAAAGGCAGGAACTTTTACCATGGCAACAAAACCACAATTAAACAATTTTTAACAATCAAAAAAGCAACGAGTGACTTACACATCCATCATGCACATTCAAGGTTGCTTCAAGTTTTAATCTTTGGATGAATTCTCTTCTTCCTGTGAAGAAAAACACCAATTACATAATTTGTAAAAAACTGAAGTAGTGAGGAGCCTGCTAATGACCAGTCACAGGTAAAAACCTAAACAGTAAAGAACTAGAATATAAATTTAAATCTTGAAACAATTCATATGGTTCTCATTTTACAAATCCTAAGACAAGCATGACATTTGCTGGTTCTTCCACCACCTTTAATAAGAGTGCAGAAATGGCAAAAATGAACATTTCACAGGTTCATAGGCTGATGCTCCCTCTAAAACTAATAACAAGAAAACAGAAATTAATCCTGCAGTTATTTGGTTCACTTAGGTGAGAGGGAGCAAGTGTAACATAGTTCAAGCATTTGCATTTGGAAAATTAACATTTCAGACCAGTAACATTCCATTTCATAAAATTTATATGAAAGGGAGAGATGAAAGCTAAAGATGAAATCTGTAAACGCATATGAAGACAAAGCCCCAGTAACTTTCATGTCCTTATATCCTGTATACAAACTGATTTACCACTGCACTCAAAAACACCACTGTACTAAACACATAAAGAGGGAAAAACAAAGTATACTGACAGAAACGTGGTCTTTTCCTGAACTAGATGTTTAAACACATGACTCCAACTCTCAGGTTATACTAAACCTAATATTGCCCAGAAAGCACTTTCAGAAAAAAAGAATATTGATAAAACAAATATTTTAGCTTCAATCCCAAAAGCTCTTCTTAAAGTCAAGGACCATTACTTTTTTTTTATTATTCTGTGTTAGTACATCTCTCAGAACAAAAGTCCAGGTAAGAGCATCAGACCTTAGGCCTATGCCAGGTTGCACTCTTTCCAAATTATGTGAAACTGTGAAAAATATGTGCAACTGTGAAGTTCACTCAAAATTAACCTTAAAAACCTAGAACCAGGAAAAGAACAGCAACAGAATCCACATCTGAAAAATCCTACATTTCTAAACTTGTTTTGATTCAGCTCGAGGCAGAACCATGTCAGAGCTCAGTCTAGCACATATTTGGAAAATAGTTTCTCCTCTCTCCACTTGCTTCCTCTGAAAGCTTTTTATTTCTCCCATATACTCCCCAGCCCTGAAAAAGAACACCTGATATCCACACTTGGTCCCTCACAACCACCTGTCAGGAAGCAGGCACTGAGCATCCCTTCCCCACTCCCTCCTCAAAAGCCAGGACACCCTTCCAGCAGCACCAACACCTGCACCCCTCCAGTGTTCATACAGCCTCATAGATACCTCAGTTCTGCTGCAACTAGAAGCCACCTCCAAAATTCAAAATTGCTCATAACACAGCTGAAGTACCACATTAGATGAAGATCATACTTCAGCAAATTATTTGTTTGTTTGTTTCAAGAGGAGGTACTTAGTGAGTGATATGGTTATAAAGTGCTTGCACACCTGAGCCAGCTTTAAAAAGATAAAAGCCAGATTTCTCTCATGCCCCACTCTAAAAACATTGAAATTTTGACATCTCAGGTGCTACCATTTCTGTTAACCAGGAATAACCTTAATTAGAGAAAGATTAAAATAATGAGATTTTATGCACCATGCTCTACTAGCAAGGATGTCTTCTTCAGTTAGGAACACACAGCTACCTAGTTCACTAAGCTTTCTTTACCACTTCTTACCCAGTTTTCCCCCCTCCAGGAACAGACTTTGACCATAGATTTTTAATGGTTGGTTTATTGTACCTCTCAGAGAAACCCTATTATCTTTTCAAATCAAATGATTTCTGTGTTTTCAATGAAGATTCCTACTTCCAGGTTAATTTGATTTCTTCAATTCTTGTAAGTAAAAGTGAATGCTGAGGTGGGAAATATCACCTGCTGCATGCTTGGGTATCACTTTGCTTAAAGAACCTTTAACATTTGCTTTTGGGGTGCTCCTGTAATGCAAAATACAGAGCAGTAATACACAACCTCCAATAGGATAACTTCATTAAGAATTGTATACCCCACAGGCTAACACAAAAACACAGTGTTTGCCAGAGCCATGACACTTTCATTGAAGAACAGAAAAATCTGATGGCAGTGGATGATTGTTGGGCATTGCACCACGTGCATAAAACACATCTGGAATAAGGTGCTTGCTGAGAATCCTTTGTACACACAGCAAAGATGATTCAAACTAATTATTAGAAACAAACAGAGCAACAGATTTTTCTCTTTCCTGTATGCTCAGGTTTTAATCTAAATCACTTAAACCAGCAAGTAAGAAACAATAACTGTGTTCTATCACATTTTCAGCTTCAAATTTAATTTCCTTACAGAAATCTGTAGACAAAAGAAGATACAAACAACTTGCTGTTGTTAGATTAGGTCTTAATAAGAACACAGCATCCATACAAATTTCAGCAAACCTGACATGCAGATATAAGATGTCTCATATACTCAACACTTGGCCATTTAAAACATAAAAAAACCTGTTAGGATTGCATATATTACTTGTTATATATGTGTTTAGTTATTTATCCTTTGATCATTTTATATCTAAATATTTGAGAGAGGAATGAAATACAAACAAAATTACAACTTAAATAGTTTCTATATTCCCTAAAGGAAAAAGGAGGCAAGGGAGAAAGCAGTTGAAATGTTTTACCTCCAAACCCCCTCTTATTTGATTAAGTACTAAATGCAGTAAGACAAGTGAATGGATTGTTTGTAGTTGATCTGATCATTCAAAACTAGAACCACCAGATCCTAAGTGGTGCTTTTACTCTAAAATAAAAACCTGAACTACATGAATAAACTGACCTGAAGAAAACACTGCCTCTGGTTTTGCTGTTGTTAAAAGCTGAGCAAAGTCAGTGAATCTGTGCTCCTTGTATTTCAGCAATGACTCCCACAGGTTCACTTGGTTTGATAAAAATTCTCAGCAGTATTAGAATTTGTCACTTGAATTTTTTTGTCACTGATCCATTTTTATGACACTGGAAAAAATTAAGAAACAATACACCTCTTGGTTTGGTTTGCATTTACTCTTGAGCATCTCAACTCTTATAGCTGGACTTCTTAAAAGTCAGATTCTCCATGTCAAGGGCTCTGCTCTTGCAAGTGACAAGAACCTTCACAATCCTTAATTCCCATTCACCTAATCCACAGGCTGCCTCTTCACCTTCCTACAAAGGCAGCCCCTCCTGACCCCTTTCAGCTACGATGATGGATGAAACCCAAGCTTCTAACAAAACCCCAAAAGTACTTTTCTCTTAAATATCAGCATCAAGACCTCTGTCATGTTTAGATTTTTCCCACCCCAATACTGACTACAGGCTCTCAAGCCAGAAACTATTTCTTTTTCCCCTTAACTACATAGTACCACTAGAAAGACAATAATTTAATTCTGTGAGGGTGCTTCAATGTGTTGTTTCCTATATTCAAATAAGGCCTAGGACACGGATCAAATGATCAAGCTGTCATCACCAAGATTATTATCTCAGTGCACAGTGGACACCTGGGGTTTGTTTCTAAACTGCTAAGGTGAATTTATCAACAAGAACACCATAAAGCAAAACAAACAAAAAAGCCCTGTTAAATTTCAGATGGCTGTGATGTGTGACACTTCACTTCCCTGTGAAGTGTTTACATAGCTAAAATTTGGAAAGCTGTCAAGCTAATGCTCCACCCACCCATTTTCAGTAGTTATGCACCAAGTGAAGCCTCAAGGTTCAGTGCCACTCTCAGTACAATAACCAATATTTTCAGTTTTAGCCATCCACCCATTCTCACCAAACATTATGCACTACTGAAGCCTCAAGGTACAGTGAAATTCTCAGTGCAGTGATCAATTTTTTTTTAGTTTATTTTAAACTGGAGACTAAGGGACCATTCTGTGTATGAAAGAAGCCCCACCTTGAGTCATACATAATACAAATTTAAATATGGGAAAGCTGGTGAAAGAGAAGCTGCAGCTGTTTCTTTGTAACTTTATTTCTTCAAAACATCCACTGTGCACAAGGTCAAACCAAATGCTGCCTTGCAACTCCCACCTAGAGAATTACCCAACCTGGGTGTCTGGGCACATTTACAGAGCTCTAATCTCGCTTCAGGGAGCAATACCAAAATACAACAGCATCCCTTATACTCCCCACTCACAGTCCTTATGGTGACAATCCTCAGTTTAGGAACTGCTGATCAGGTGCTTTCTATGTGCCTCCTTTGAGACACATACCTTTCTTTTGTAAGCAACTTGGTCAAAGCTGCTTCAGAACTGATGACAGCAGACAAATGCTTAGAGCATGTAAAATCTTCATATATTTAAAACCGTGCTCTAAAACTTCCCACTGAAGAAGTACAGATCATTTCATGAAGGTTTAGCTTTAAAGCACACTTGTGCTCCACAGAAATTTAACTAAACTTTCACCCAAAGCAGCACCCACACAGTGTAAGACACCAAAAGACAACCCTTATTTCAATAATAGACCCCATTTATCAAATGAACACTCATTTCTAGCAAGCTGGCTCTTTGCAAGGCCAAGTCCCTCAGCGCTGGCTCGCTGTGACATTTGGAATGCCCTAGTTTAAAGCTGAAATGGAGCCAGCATCTGTTCCCAATGCAGAGCACATGTTATCCTGCACTCTGAGTGCATTTCAAAACTTCTCTTGCTTTTCCAGGGTAGAGTTTAGGCATTTCTGCTTCATTTGTATGTAGCTTATTTTGCTGGATCAACTACATCCAACTCTGCATCATGATATAATTTTTGATCCACATCTCCATGTTTTTTCCAGCAATCAAAATTCTCCATGTACCATATAGCAAACAGGACTACACACAATATGCACTGAATTAATTTTCATCAAGGTAAGTTAAAATTCCTGAAGATTAATTAAAACCTTTAAAACCATTTGTTAGCTATGTAGGTTGACACTGGCCCCATTTTATAGTCACTGAAACTGTGACACAGGAAACTCAAGCAATTTATCAAAGGAAAAAGTGAACCAGCAGTAATGCCAGAAACCAAATCCATGGGGTGTGACCTCCAGTCCTTTGAACAGGGCCCTGGGTTATATTTCTTCACTCTTCTGCACTACTGTAAAAATGCCAAAGATGATAACTTTTGGTTCTGTCGATGTTTAAAAGACTACCTTTCAAAAGACTGTGATCAACTACCTCATTATGGTTTAAGTTCAAAGCAGATAATTCAAATTATTCTCTGTTCTTACTGCTACATCATGAAGCCTGAAAGCATGACCGCTACAAAGAAAACACAAAATATTTTTATTGTCTACAAAGAGACTTCTTTGCCATTTTAATATGTCAGAGCTTTGCTACTAACCAGCCAGCAACACTAACTAACTAACTTTCCTACTAACTAACCAAACAACCTGGTGCTAATCAAGCCTGTACTCAAACCATAAGATAGGTTTAAGTAATGAGTTTTAGGTATCAAGAAACACAAAACTTTCAGATATTGTAACACCAACACAGGACAACTACGCCCTCAATTATAAAACATCAAGCCTGTAATATCTCACACTGAGTATATTAATACAAAATCTCATCTCAGAAAAAAAAACACAACAACTTCCCACCAAAACAAAACAAACAGGCACAAAAAGCAACCCAAAGAAAACAAACAAAAACAAAATAAAGAGATCTTCTGAAGTTTAAAAAAAAAAAAAAGTAGTTCAGCAACGTTATACATTTTAGGGTAATAAATAAGCATTTTGGAAAATGCTTCTGTTTATGTTTGCTTCTACAAACATTTTTGCTGCAAAAATAGGTTACTGTAGGTAAGAGCACAGATAAGATGTTTGCATTAGTAGCAATGGCTGTAATTAACTTTGAAACATATTTTGGATACTGAAAGTATCCACTCCCAAATATAATAAGCCTCCACTGGGCTCCATAACTGGTAAGGTTACAAGCATCTGGGCTGTAAACCAATGTCTTTAACTTCTGTTTGATATTTCCCATGGTTTATGCCTGAAAGACTGCATAAAACACAGCTGCATTAATATAAAGTGTTTAAGGTGTTGTCAGTCACAGAAATGTGGGATGAAGTACAAGTACCTTTCTCAGAGAAGGCACTTTATCTGTGCTGTACTGACTGGTGCTAAGTGGATTTCATTCACAAGTACACCACATTCTGACAGATATCCTTACACTTCCCCTTACACTGCCCATATTTAAGTCTTCTGTATTGTTCTTGCCACAGACTGCAAGCGAGGTTTTGTGACAGGAGGAAAAAAAATGCCAGTTTTCAGCAATTCTGGTATTTACTCAATCCTTTAAGTAGTTGTCCTGGAGTGACTGTGAAGCTGAATTGTATCACCACTCGTCTATTCAGCCAGAAATCAATTTTGCACCTTTAAAACTAGATCTGAGAGTGAAGTGGGGGAGAAGGAGAAGCAGTGAAATGTCTGAGGTGACTGTTTTCAAAAACATAGAGATAAAAACTTCAGCTGTCTCTCTCACATGGTGTTGTCTGCAGCATGTACAGCAGGAGAGAGCTCTCCTTTGCTTTGAGTACATTTTTGCTAGCTGAGGTAGAGACTGGCTTTTCTCTTTTCTTAGAGCTGATCAGCCTGCTCTGGACCAAAAAAACCCAAAAAACCATCAGGAGCTCACACTTGTTGCCCACTGGGGCCCAGGACAGGGCATTTTCCAGTGCAGGAGGGACTGATAAGAGACTGCATGAGCCAAGCTACACCCCACAAAAAGGACTCTCTCCAAATTTGCCATCTCTTTGTTTAATATTATTCATTCTTCCATGTTTGTGAGTACTCTGCCTATTAAATTAACTTTTTTTTCCATTTTTTTGGAAAAAAAAGATTTTTTTTTCTCCCAAACTGGGTAGGAAAATGACTGCTTAAATTTGCTTTCTAGACAGACCCCTTCAGAAATTTCCTCCCTAAATTTGCCCTAAGCCAAGAGAGTAGTCTGATAATCAAATACAAACAACTCACTGAGACAAAAGGCACTCGGAATTTTTATATTATGCCACAAATACTTCTAATTTCTATAGAGCAGGGGGCAAAATTCACATGACAAAACTAAGAGAAGCTCTATCCATGTACAAGATAACACTGCCTTACTCCTCACAACAGAAAACTGACACAGCTTAAGTGATTAACTGGATGTAGGATTAACTACAAGCAAAAGCTTTTGCTGTTTCCTCCACCAGGACTAAAACAGGACTCCCAAAGAAACACCCCAAAATTCTAAACCAGATACTAACACAAAAACAATAGTTACCAGATCAGGAAAAATACACTTGTGCCCTGCTTTCTTCTCCAAAGAAAAGTCAAAGGAGGTTTCTATTAACTGAAGGCAGAATGAAATATTATGCAGATTGTTGCAAGTTGGAGTAAGCAGCACTCCTGTAGGTTTCAGTATGTCTTTAGAAATGCTTTCCTTTGACTTTGAAAAGTCTTCATCTCAAACTGCAATGTGGGCAGCAATGTTGAATATTTTTCTTATAAAAACAACATCAACATCATAACCCAGCCAACCCTTAAAACACTTGGGGAAATACACATCAGGCACTCTGCTTTATGTCCCAGGTACTACTGATCATTGTGACCCCCAAGGTTAATTAAGAGCTCCACTTCCCAGCAAGAAAAGATGATCTCTAAGAAACTGAAATGTGGTGTTGCTGCACCCCAGTGCAGAAGTTAAAATTGCTTGTAGCAGAACCAGGGTCCCTCACCTCCAAGCACTCAGGCAAAATGAACACTGGAGCATGCAGAATTGCTAGGAGAAGGAAAGAAAAAGTGGAATCTGCTTTTAAGGGAGCATTCCTAGCAGGAATGTCCTCTTTCCTGCTGAGGTGTGTGCCCCCACTGCTGCCAGTCCTGCCATCACCTTCCAGTGCCTGCCAGAGGCTGCTGCTTCTCCCACTCTGCCAGCAGGACTAATCCCAGGAATTCCAGACAAAGGCTCCAGGCTAAATCAAAGCCTACTATTTAAAGTTGTTTAAGCTAACTCGATACTCATTTTTAAACAGATTAAGAAGTGATTATACAGAAGCTTACCAGCATATCTACAGACATGTCTTCCAGCAAAAAAACCCCAGGACCTGCCTTTCCCACAATGAAACTGAGAACTTGGACAGTGTGGAACTGAATTATGGCATTTAACATTCTGCACACCTGCCTAATTCAGCATACCATTTACTCCTGGTTAGTGTAGGATTTGTACACTGCTGGGTTTGTTTGGGGGAACTCAGGGAATAGATATATAGATACCATAACAGATATGGGTCATAACACCATAAGATTACAAATGTAAACATGAGGAAACTGCCCAGGATTAAAGATAATTATGAAAATCAAAATTAAAGATACATTACAAGAATCAAAAGTCGAGCTCAAGTAGAAAGCTGAGTCTTGATAGTAGATGACTGTTAAGTTAAAAATGTACTGACATAGGTTAAATTATCCCTGGGTATTTAAAAACAAATGGAGAAAAAAAGCCCTTACTTTTAAAAATTACATTGCCTATTGCATTAAACGATATGTATTCATCCTAGGTAAAAACAAACAAACAAACAAAAAACCCTGAACCAAACAAACAGTAAAACCCCCCCAAAAACCAAACCAAAACAAAAAAACACCTGTTCAACTCTAAAGACTATTTTTTATTGAAGACAGTTCTCAGGACATAACTGTTTTTAAAACAAAACCAAATTTTAAAGGAACCAGATTTTTTCCTCATTTCCTAGGGAGGTAAATAATGGGAGCACAGTAAAATAACTGTAACAACAAAGTGATGCAACCTAGATAAAGGGTTTGGTTTAACAATTTAATTTTAACAGTTTTTCATTTGGGTGAAGTTTCAGTAGTTCAAAAAGGGTTGAACAAACCCTGATGGTTCAGAACACATGAAGTTCACAGGGAAGAGAAGGGACAGAGTCTCATCTCCCCCATGGTATCTGTTAGAGAGCAGTCAGCATTAATGACACCTTCAATCTTCCCGGAGGAAAGCCTGCAAATCCTTGAAGAACAAGATGAGGAAAATAAGGGGATATTAAAATTCACCGATGTGACTCAGATTCCATCTCATGGTACTGGCAATTCAATATTTAATTATTCAACACACACTAAAGCATTTGGGACACATCTGAATCAGCAGCTCACTAAGCCCCAAAGACATGAAAAAGCTGCAATTTGCACTCAAACAGTGAAAAATCCAGCTTTGTTTGAAGGCTGGCAGTTTGTGTTTGAAGTGATCTTTTTCCTTACTGCCAGGACAGGACTGGTCTCAAGTGTCAACAGGTTCTTGATACATGATCAGTTATATCCTGCTAGACTATTCTGGGGACACTCAGGGATAGAAGATCAGGAATCACATGCAAAGTCACAAGAACTCACAGAGCTGCAGTGCAACATCTTGGAAGTGACTGAACGCAGGCAGGTTTAATGGTCTGCCCTAATGCAGTTAATGGAAGCAATCCAAGTGGAAGAAAGCTATGAGGGGGGAAAAAAAAATAAATAAAGGAAAGAGATCTAAAGGATCTCTCACATCATTGCCTCATCCTGAAATACAAATCCAGTACATGCTGTACATGACTTGTTTTTGCAGCAAGAGACAGCTTTCATGTATCCAAAGCTCATTATTAGAAGATCAAGGTACAACTTAACTACAAAGCTGTCTGAAACACTCAGTATCAAGGCACAGGCATTATTTACAAAGCAAATACATTCCCTGTACAAAGACAGTCTTTAAAAGCACACAATGTAAACGCAATGAAATATTGCAATCAAAAATGAAAATATATTAGAAGTGCACACAAATGTCTGCAGTCTCCAGCTGTCTGCAGGAGAACACTGAGGCTCCAAAGGACATAAAGCAAATACATTTGCATCCTAAGAGTGAGTATAATTCAAATATTATAACACATGCAAAGCCTTAGGACTACAACCCACTTACACATACTCCTATTTCCTGGCAGCCATTAACACACATGATTAACGTTCTGTTAATCACAGATATTACACACAAGGTTAATCCTTTAAAATCAAAAAGTACATCTGCATAGTTCCACCCACTTCAAGAAATTATGACAAATCTGTAGATAACTTTAAAGGCCTCCTGAATTTCTGAAGGACAGAAAATCAACAGTCTGAAACAGTTGTACCAATTTTTCATAATTTCTTGCTGGCTGAATACAATGCCAGAGATTCACCTTCCATTTTAACTCCTATGTCAAAACACAACAGCAGCACAAAAGTTGGTGGTTTAGAAAATTAAAACATCAAAACTCAGTAAGTATTTCATTGATAAGTTCTGATCTAGGCAGTAGTATTAAAAAAAAAAAGAAAATAAAAAACAAAATGCCAAAACCAGGTTTCTGCATGCAAGGTTATCCCACCAAAGAACACATAATAATGTGATCCATAAGGGTCTACAGTTTTACACAAACTGGTGCTTGTACATAAGAAAACCAGAAGCTGTGCTACTATCAATTCCCAGCATCCTAAAAAAACAAACACTGGAAATCATTCTCTAATTTCAGGACAGAGTGACAGAAGGCACCAAGTAATCCCAGACCCTGGATGTATATTTTTTAAGAAAATACACAAAAATGATCATCAACACATTATCACCGAACGGAAGAAAATGGAACAACACTGAGGAGAAAGAAGCAG
Organism: Aegithalos caudatus; assembly: GCA_013389925.1. Classification (NCBI taxonomy): domain Eukaryota; kingdom Metazoa; phylum Chordata; class Aves; order Passeriformes; family Aegithalidae; genus Aegithalos; species Aegithalos caudatus. The sequence continues at coordinate 1,616,897 of WEIU01019865.1, read as the reverse complement.
TAACAAACCATAATGATTAAATCACAAAGCACACAGGAAGCTGTAACTGAAAAAAGGTCAGTGATATTAACTACAAGCAAAGATTTCTAAGATAACAGCAAAACAAGCTATCAAATTTACCTAGATTAATGCTACATGGCTGTACCACCTGCAGGTCCAAGTGGCTCCTGTCCTTCACTCCCATGGCTCAGTTGGTCTAGGGGTGAAATAAGCCCAAAGACAACAGAAGGCTGATTAGACTGAAATTAAAACTAAGCATTCAGCACTCAGGCCACAGAAATACTCATCTAACCTTAATCCTGCCTCCAGCTCACATCTCTTTCTGGTTTTCTGATATGTACCAAATTATAACCAGCCAGCATTTTTTTATTTGTTGTTTTGTCCAGATGATCCTGTTACACTCTGCTTTTATTATCCTTTACTGACATTAAAGGCTTTAAAATGGGTGTCTTTATTATCTGAGCTGATTTACTTTGAAGTAGGAAAAAAAATCATTAGTCCTGTATGCTAGGATCACCCCTAATATCTTTTCCTAGGAGCTGTTTTAGACACACATATCTAGTGCCTTTCTGCTCCTTGGTACCAATTTAAATGAGATTGTATCAGGGAATTCATTTCAGACACAGTCTCTTTATTAAACTCCTCCAAATTCAATTTGTTATCAACAGGTCTCGATGCCACGCTGTTCTTTCAATAGCCTATCTGTAATTTTTTTAAGAACTGTAGTCACTAAGCCTTGCTTTTATTAACAAGGGGAAAAAACTCCAAAGAGATCCAGTTTAAGGCAATATCCGATCACTGTCCTCTCTGGTGGTTTTTTCAATTAAAAATTACATCCCTTTTCCACAATGTTCTTATGCACCTGAAGCTTTTCTACACAACCAGTGAAAATCCAATGACTGCAACAAATTTCCTGCCTCCCTAATGCTTCCTGCCTCCTTCCAATATTAGACTGAGCACGTAAAAACTGTTCCACTGATGTATTTTCCTCCAACTCATTCATTACAAACTTCGATTCTGCCTCTGCCTATTTCTATTATTCAGAAAACTTTTCTAATGAAAAAAAAAAGAAATCTGGGGAGTTTACTTACATATTTCTGAACACTTCAGTTAGTCAAGTTCCACAAAATATTTGGTGTGTGATAGAATATATCACTACAGAACTGTGCTCTCATCGTCAGACCATCAAGTTCATTTATAATGTTTCTTTTTCAAGCAGCAGTTATCTGTAAGACTTGAAGAAAAAATAACAGAAGACACCTCTACCAGATCTGGAGTTTAGCTGTGACAGATGAGTGTTTTTAACTCATGGTGGAAAAGAAAATTAATTCCAGAGGTTTAGGACATGAAATATAACAGTGTACCTGAAAAAAAAACCGCCTAAACATCAAAAGTATTACGCAAAGAAATTAAGAAAGGCTGATTAAATACTCTGCCCATCTCCAATTTTGCAAGAGCACCGGCTCCAAAGCTGATCATGTTAAAGCTGTCTGACCCTTCTTACTCCACATTATTTTCAAATACCCAAGATATCACATGTTAAAATATAGCAGGAGCAAAAACTGGGGAAAATAATGCCTTTCTTTTTAGTTATTCTCCCCAGCATTCAAGTTTCCATTCTGCTGGGTTTGGTTGGTTTGTTTGTCCAAGAAAAGCAAAAGAGAGAATGAAAGTTCACAATATTTTAAGAAAGTATTTTAATTTCATTCTTGCACACTGGGCAATGTATTTTAGGAAGTGCCAAATGTTCAACAGCAACACCCAATTCTATCTTCATTCAACCAGCCACTACTTGTTTCATCAACTGCTATGAATGGAAGGCAGTCAATATCAAAACTAATCAGTTATAATAGCTATTCTTGCCTGGTTTTCAACCCTACTTATGAGCAGGGCAATCAACATCAAAGCTGTAATTAATTCTGGGGTTACTGTGGTTCATCCCCATAAAGAGGGGGAACTACTGAAACCTAAGGAGTTTAATAAATTCTCCCTACATGCAAATACTCACAGATCTCTTTTTAGTAAGAGCTGCTGAAGCTTTATAAAATTCCATCACAATGAACCTAACTACTGGTTTCCTTACAGTGAATTCTTTATAGATTTCAAACTTTTCCCAAATCTTAAAAACCAGGATGATAAAAACTTAGGAAGATATGAAACAATTTTTAAAGAAGGGGGAGTGAAAGCTCACTTATGGGAAAGCACCACAATGCTATCTCTAAGATATATGCTAAGCTTAAAAGAAAAAGAAGGAATGAAGATTTCAGAAAATAGTATCTGCATGAAGATACCAGAGACTGGGGAGAGCTGATTATTTTGATATTTGCTTCAATTGTATCAAACACCACAGCTTCCAACAACCACTCTGAACTAAAATACAGCATCAGTTCCTCTCCTTTTAGACTGAGAGACTTTCTCTGGATAACCTGCTATGTCAGACAGCAACAACAAACCAAACAAAAACCCCAAAACAAACAAATAAAAAGGAAAAGCCTTCATTCTTCCTGCTGTCTAAACAGGGCCATTCTCAGCAGCAGGACCCTTCACAGAAAAGCAAATAAAACTCATCACAATAAATATTTAAGAGGAATTATGGATCCCTCTTTCTTGCAAGAAACCCACGCTGCCATTTCTCTGGCAAAATCATTACAAGTTATATTTAATCCACACCGAGGCCTTTATCCTGCTGGCACAGAACACTTCACCTTGCCACCCCTGCCTGAAACAATGCACAACGATACAAAATTGCAAGGTTTGGAGAGTCATGTGGAAGTATCCTCAGTAATTACATTTGCCAGCTTCAAGACAGAATTTAACTCGGATGATACAGTTTGCACCAATGTTTTTCAGGGTGAAAGCACCCCTATGTGCTACTGAAAGCAGTCTGAAACTCAAGTTTCCATCTGTGATCCAGCAGCAGGGCTAAGAGGATGCCTAAACTGAATCAAAAAAAAGAGTTACTGACAGCCTCCCCCAGGCCTGGCTTCCTCTGGAGACCTCAAATACAAGCACTGTCTGAAATTGAGAGTAATTAGCCTATAAATGCTGAAGGGAATGTAGCTCACAGACACATTGCTGAGACCCACATCTTCCCTCTCTCATCACAGCAGGAGCTCTCACCAAAGGATAACATCTGAAGGACACATCCCAGGGACACAGGTACAGCCCCATCTCTGTCAGCTGTTTCTCTGGAACTCTGTCCACAACTGACCAGAAGCAATTATTTAGGGTTCTTGCAAAATCAGAGTTTTTGCAAGGCCATAAATTCCAGGGTTGAGCTATCTGCATGGAAAGGTACATTACACAGATCCTTCCTGGAGCAGCTGTTTTCAGAAGCTGAGAGAGGTTATTTATAGAGTGCCACTTGATTGCCAGTTCACATGAAACTAAAACACTGAGTAAATAGGAAACAGCAATTAGTTCTCAGATGTCTTCCTTCAAAACATGGTCAGAATAGTGACAGTCAATATTTCTCTTTTTCAATATTTTACACTGCAGCACAACACAACCATCCCAGTGAAGGGATCATTATCCAAGTACCATCCACACAGACACACCTTCCTCCCAACTGCATTGTTTCAATTATTAGCATTGCTATAATGCTTTTCTTTTGATTTGGTAGCTGGAAAAGTGCAGCAAGCAATAAAGAGGTATAGAAACAATCTTCATTTTGTATCAGTACCCATAATTGTTTAGACAAATTTGCCCCAACAAAAAAATGCACATCGACAACGCCTCGAGTCTCCAACACTATTCCTAAGTTAAAATGAGATTCTTGTTCTCCATTTGTTCTGTCTGCCAGACTGCAGAAACACTACTAAAAAAAAAGAAATTATAATTAGGAGGAAGCCTTACTCCCCAAGCAGATCAGATCAGCAATGACCAACAACCAGTGGCACCCACCTGGCCACTGCCCTCTTGACCACAGGGCCAGAGAACAAAGCTCCTACACAGAGCTGCTAAAGTCTGAAAGAACCAACACACCTACACTGCCCTGCACACAAAAAGGCACAACAACAGGCCTCTTGTCTTGGGAAATCTGCACTTGAACAACCACACCTGACTAGCAGTCAGATTAATGGGTTTATTAAGGCCATAAACACCATTTGGGGTAAAAGTGCAGTGGTTCCACAAGACAAGCACGCCCTGTACCAAGCCCCTGGTGAAAAGCAGGAGTCAGTAAGGACTGAGCATCCCTTGCCACCACCAAGGCAGATCTCAACATCAATTCAGTGGGAAGGCTCTCCCAGGTCCTATTTTTTCAAGGCTTCAAAGCAACTGAACTTGTTTAGGTGAATGAAAGGGAAAACAGTAAATATGAGACCTTAACCAAGGCGCCAGAGTTTTGTTTTTAACTAAAGTTATGTGCATTTTATTGGAGCAGCATCCAGAAAAGACATCTTGGTAAGTCTGGGAAGAAGATTTCTACTGTACAAATCTTGGTACTTCAACTCTCAGAGACAAAGCCATGTAAAAGCAGAAAAACAAAACAAAACAAAAAGTCTTCTTCAAAAAAAGGTTCTTCTTCAGAATCTGCACACTACAGTCCTAATTTTAACACTGAGCTTTTCTACTCCAACTGGAGCAGACAAAAAAGGAAAAAAAAATCCATTCAGAAGGATTGATCACTAAAAGTTAGAACAATCTTCAGCTAAGGCTTGGCCAAGCACAGTGTGAGACATAACCAAAATCGAAAGCAGATCGTTTGTTCTCAACCTTTTTTTTTTTAATTTTAGAACTCAAAATTTCTTTCAAAGGGACTTGAGTGCTGTACACACACCTTTCTCTGTAATCGGTGGAAACCTATCAGCAATAACCTTGATTTCCTCGATTAACCCTTTGTGGATTGCCGAGTGCTCAGGGACTACAGACAGAAAACTCCTGAGTTGGGTTCGGTAATGTGATATCCCACCTTCAATTCCACCAGGAAAAAAAAAAAAACAAAACCCAAACGACAGACCATTTACCACCGAGCAGAGCCGGGAAAGCCTGGGAAGCACGGAACGACGCTCGTTTTACAAGGCTGTAAATCAAGCTCCATCTCGAGTACTCGAGGTTTCCACTCCAAGGCAGGAATTGTTTTACCACACGAGCACAAAAGAACGCGTTCCCGACCCCACCGAGCAATCTACCCTGGAGAGACACCCCCCCCCAAAAATCCCCAGTGCCACTACGATGGATCGCCACACCTCCAAAAACACGTGAATAAACACCGCTTTTTAAAAATATCTCTTGGTAACGTTTTGTCAGAGAACCTGCGCCATGACAAAGAATATCGATAATTCCTTCACGCCACAGAAACCTCCCCGCGGCCTCGGAAACTGAAAGTGGCGCTGGCTTTAACTTGCGAAGTGAAAATACCTGGCTCGGGCGCGGAGGCGAGGGCAGCCCGGGGCTGGGGCGCCCGCGGGGACCCCGCGGTGACCGCGGAGCTCTTGGGGACACAAAGGGCGAGCGGATCGGCCCGCTCCCAGCGCGTTCCAGCGGCTCAGGTTCTCCCAGAGCCCCGGGAACACCTCGAGAGCGCCGGGACAGCGGCCGCGCCATGATCCCGGAGGCGTTTACGTGCTTTGTTCCCAGCCTCCGGCAGCTCAGCGCCGGTAAATCCCGAGCCTGCC
>WEIU01019865.1:1578334-1610289 GCA_013389925.1 Aegithalos caudatus | reverse complement strand
CCCCCGGCTCGCCCCGTCCCTCGCCATGGCGGCCGCCGTCGCGGGGCTCCGCGCCTCATACCACCGCATGCTCGACCGCATCGAGCTCATGCTGCCGCCGCGGTTCCGGCCCTTCTACAACCACCCAGCGGGTAATGGGCGGGGGTCACCTTGGCTCCCGGTTGGGCCGGGGGGGAAGGCGGAGCGGGGGATGTGTTCCCCGCGGGTGGGATCGGGGCGGCAGTAACGCGGTTAGGGTGGTTCCGGCACGGGAAATCGTTCCCGAAGCGGAATCCCGCTCCGTAACGGGGAATTTATTGTGTTCGTCAAGGGAGAGTAGGATAACCGGGATGGATGCGCTGGTGTCACTGTCACGGTACCGCGGGGTGGATCCAGGGATCGCGTGGGATGCCCAGGGGATGTCATGGGTTTAAAGGGGCTTGGAGGCCCCGGCAGTTGCTTCTTTCAAGAGGATGTGCTGGAAAACGTATAGAAATGGTTTGGGTCGGAAGGGATATTAAAGATCATCCAGTTCCACCCGCTGCCACGGGTGGGAACACCTTTCACCAGACCAGGTTACTCACAGCCCCATCCAGCCCGGCCTTGGACACTTCCAGGGATGAGGGAGAGCGCTGCCAGGGTTTCTGATCTTGAAACGTGCCCTGCTCAAGTCAGGCAGCTTTTGGTTTTATTTCCTTTCTGCTGAATCCCACGCTTCTACCAAAGGCCACTCGTGCCCTTGGTGAATTCGCTGGAGGACTCCTGTGGTTAAAGAATGAGCTCCCTTCACCTGACCTACAGTTTACCTTTCCGTGGGCAAACGTGGGGGTTTGTGTTTTTAGGGAGAAACCTCTTGTAAAACGATCTCATTCGGTGCCATTTACGTGGTGTTTGTCATGTAAACAAATTGCGTCGGTTGTTAAAACGAGCGCCCGATAAAATCCTGGCATTCCATAGGCTCTGTCGCCACTGTTTTGTGTCAGTGTCACAGGCATCCTTGACTCTTCACCTACCAGGAATATGCACTGTGAAAATGGACTTTAGTTTGCAGTCAGTTGCTCTATCCTCTTACAATGGCCCTTTCTTGGAAGGAAATTTGTTGTTCTAAAAAAATCACAGAGTGAAAAGTGCAGTTCTCGAAATGTTTCATTTATACTGAATTCACTAGACCAGTGTATTTAACATTAATATATTGTTTTTATATATAGACAGTATGTTCAAGACAGACACATTCCACTGGTGTGAAATGTGGCAGCTTCCAGATGCTTTTAGTGGATACAAGGCACAGCAGGTACTGGGAACATCCATGTTCCTTCTTCAACAGAGCTGTAGTGGTAACTGGAGAAGGTTTTGGAGGTTCTCTTGCAGTGCTTTTCACTTCACAAAACTGCCTGTGGGCACCATAATTAATAAATCCATTTTTAGGGATTCTCTCTGTGTGTGTATATATATATATGTTATATATATATATACACACATATCTGTCTTTCATAATCCTGAACAGTGTGAAGCCACAGCACAAGCAAGTATAGAAACTGAACTCCTGCAACTTCTATTTTAGCCTTGAAGGTGTGTCTGTGAGATAATTATGCAACACATGTCACTCTGACAGCAGAAAAAAAAGTGGGTTAAAAATGAAAGGCTTTCTTTTATCTGCAGTGTCATCTAAATCTCCAGTTAATTCAGGAATAGAAGCGTCATTGTCATGAAATTATAAATCACTTGCGAGGCATGAAGCAGTTTCTGGCATGAAGAAAGCTTCCAGCAAAACATTGATGCCTGTTAAAAACTGTTTCTTTGGCTGGCATTGCTGGAGGACAGTGGAGGGCCTGGCATGCCAACTCCCTGAGCTGCCATGGGAAAAGCTTGGGCTGAGCTTCTGCTGCCTCCCCTTTGGCCTCTCTGCTTCACTTTGCCTGACTAAACTCAAGTTTTCAGCACAAAGACTTCTTAGATTTAACAGAAGTCATAAATTCTATAAACTGGTCACACATGTGATATCCAAATTAGCCTCTGGTATCCCCCTGCTCTCCTGTGCTGCTGTCACATTCATCCTTGAAAAACTCTGGATGTCAGGAGCTGGGAAGAACTCACCCAGGCTGGGTGCATGCTGGAGTTCCTCCAAGGAGAGGTGTTTGACAGCCTTACCTAGTTACAAACTTGGCTTGGTACCTTCCCTGTCTCCAATTGTTTCTTAGTTCTGCAGTCAGCAGTTTGAAATGGTTTTCTATTATTAATAAAAATTAATGTCAGTCTTCTTGAAAACTTCTGCTAGCTGTTTAGGGAATGTCAGTTTAATAATTTATACTCACCCCATATCCTCTAGTACTCCAAATGTGATTTAGTGTTTTAGGATACGTTAGTAATTAAAGGTACTCTGTAAGACTGATTTATTTACAACAAGCTGTATTTGCAGCCTGATACTGACATCCCAAATAGTTATCTTAAGAGAAGAGCAGCTGAAGTTTGTGTCTTTAAAGGATGAATATTAAATTGCTGTTATCTAATATTCAACAATATTGGACTAAAGGTAATGTGCTTGTAGTTGTTAAATGCAGTTTGAAACTTGATCACAATGATCAGGGTGATCACAAGTGAAGCAGGGTGGGTTAAGAAGGGCTTTATGCAAGGCTGCCAAGCCAGTTTTTGTTTCCCAAGTCGTAGTTTTAAACTTGAGGGTGGTTAAAACTGGAAGTACAAGTAGTTAGTGCAAGGTCTTTTTAATGCTGAATTGTTAGTGAAGAAATAGCTCTCATAAAAAGCAGGCAGCCAAAGTCCTGGTGGTTACTCCTTTGTAATATATTACAGTGAAAACCTGGCTTCATCTTGCATGTTATCAGAGTGCTGAGCAATGACCTAAACATTAATGATTTTTATAAAATTAGAACAGTGTCCTGACTGTTTCACAGGGAGGTTGGTACTTTGGATTGTGGTCTCTCATTTAAGACTTGGAGCAGAAATCCCAGATTAATGATTTCTGGGATACTTGTGGCTTTACAGGGCTTTGTTTTAACCAAGCAGTTGCTGTTTTAGCATCATTGAAAATTACATGTATTTGTAAGTGAGTTGTTTTTCCCCAGGTCCCATGCCACTGGAATTTTCTCCCTTCCTTCTTGAGATTTCATCCTCTTCCCCCATAATCCTACTGGTACATTTTTGGGATGTTTTCCCTATTCCTGGGCCTTTTCTTAACTCTTTCAATTATAAATGCATTTTGCCTGCTCTGGTTGCTTAAACATGCACATACAAAATCCTATCCAGCTGTTGCAGAAATGTGTGATTACACAACTGAAACTTGATGCACTGAGTTGATGAATTATGCATATTAGGTGCTAGAGCTAGTACAGCAGTAGAAACTGCTAATATAAACAATTAGTTAATAAAAAAACCCCAAAATAAACCAACTTAAACTTACTGTGGGTATTGAACCAGCCACATCTTACTAAATAATTTAACTTCTTTTTTTCTCCCATCCTCCCTCAGGTCCCAAAACAGTGTTTTTCTGGGCACCTGTTATGAAATGGGTAAGTACAAGATGCCAGCTGGTGTCTGGGTGTCAAGCCCAGGGCAATCTGCAGCAACACACTGAGCAAGCAAGGGTTTCCCAGCAGATACTTGAGCCTGCAAAAAGAGGCTCTAATTCTTAATATATGGGGAGGAACAGAATTTGCCTTAATAACAGCATGACATGAAGGGGATACAGCATGGAGAAAATGCTCTGTGGAAGAATTCTGCTTTTTACTGAGTTTCACAAAGGCTTCCTCTTGTGAAACACCAGCTTGAGTGTTGCTCAAGGTAGGCATGAGCTGGCATGGTGCAAAACTCCTAAAGCATGTGTTTCTTCTGAGATGTAGGAATTTGAGAAGTACATTAAGGAAGCCAATTCCTAAGCCTTATAACTTGAAGGCAGGCTGAAGCAGGTCAGAATGCAAGGCAGTCTTGCATAAAAGACCAAGGCAGCTGCCATTGTGGCTGCCAGTGGTGCTCTGTTCTCCTGTGAGGTTCTGCTTTCAAGTGGCTGCAGCCCTGGGCTGTGTTTGTGCCCAGGTGATGCAAATGCCACCTCCTAATTCACTGTGCTGCTCCGAGGTGTTGCACTGGCACAGGTAACACAAGTGATCTCTGAACCCACGGGGGGTTGATCTCCTGGTTTGATAGCAAGCAAGGATGCAACCTGCTCTTATCAAAGTCAGCTGCTTTGTAACTTTGTAACTTTGGCATTGTAAACCCCAACCTCTTACAGGCCACAGGCAACACACTGTGCTCTAAGCTACAGCTTGGTTTCTGTGTCAGTTGTCTGGACTGGAGCTGCAGGAGCCATGGTTAACCTTCCCCTTCCTCAGAGGTTCTCCCTGGAAGCACCCTCCCGAGCCTAAGGCAGCTCTTCTGTGCCCAAGGAGTCCTGGGTGGCAGTCAGAGAATTAAAAGCATTATGGGTTTTGGTTTTGGTTTGTTTGGGGGTTTTGTTTTATGAACTGGTGTAACAGGAACATAAATTTATATTTCCAGTAGAGGGCAATAACACAACAAACAAACCGAGCACAGTGGTTGCTACTGATGTCAAGTAGATCAGCCAAGCTCTTCCTCAATTCACCTGCAAGTTTTCTACTTTTACTGAAATTATATTGAAAAAAGCATTTTTACCCCCTCAGATGAAGCTGAGTGAAGACTCTACAGGGTGATGTTTACCAGCAGTATCTTAGCCTGACCTGTGGGAAGAAAGCCCTTATTTAGATGAGCCTCTGCTTGTTGCATGAAAACCAGGGTGGGTTTTTTACAGCTGGTGTCTTAGGCAGCTGTGTTTAAATTAACCTTGTTCTTGAATTAATACAAAACTGCCAATGCCTGGGATTTTATTGCCACCCAATTGTAGCTGCCATCACAGTGTTCTTTTTCCTGCCACAAGGGACTGGAAGTGGACCGTGTCTCCCAGAGTCTAACTGCTCCTAGAATGCATCCCATCTCCTGCATAATGCAGTAGGATAAGCACTGAGCTGTGAAGCAGCTTCCCCTTGTAGAGCTCTTGATCTGTTACAGGAGTGCCAGTCTGAATCACTGAATTTTCTCTTTGCAGGGTCTGGTGGGTGCAGGACTGGCTGACATGGCCAGACCAGCAGAAAAGCTGAGCACAGCCCAGTCTGCAGTGCTGATGGCCACAGGTAAGGCCACACTTACCTCGTGTTTTCACACAGCACCATCTCAGAATCTTCCATCAGTGCTGATCCACTTCTACAGAAAGCCTCCATTTTAACATGCTAGCTGTCACTATTGCTGTTGGATGCTAACTCTAGGATAATTCTCTGTTATTAAATCAGTAAGCTTCTGTAATTATTTAACAGTTTTCTACACCTGTCTTAATTTGGAATTGTTCAGCAGAAGGTGCTGAGTTAGGACATGAGTGTCATCCCTTAGGTTACCATGATACCCTTCATTTTAGTAAAGTGAGCTCTTCTGCTTCAGATCAAGTAATTTTGAAATCAGTCCAGGATATAGTGACTGTTTTAGAACAGACTTTAAGAATGGTAGGGTAATTACACTAACATGACTGGAAAGAATTTCCAAGCGTTACAAGAAATTGGAAGCAGTGGTACATGGACTACTGCACTGCTGACTGCCAAGAATTCTCACACTGGCAGAAACAATATTCTGTAATCCTAGAATCATTTAGGTTGGAAAAGATTTTTAAGCTCATAAGAGTCCAACCATTAACCCAGCACTTCCAAGTCCACCACTAAAATGTGTCTCCAAGTGACACAACTACATCTTATAAACACCTCCACAGATGGTGCTGCACCACTTCCCTGGGCAGCTTTTTTCCATTGCATTTCCTGTCTGAAAGGGTTCTCCAGACTTTATTTTGATATCTGACACAGCAGCTGTGCATTTTTGCATAAGTTTTGCATAATCTCCAGTGTAGTGCAGCAAGCTGGATATACAGCAAAATACCAGTACTGTGCAACTGTGCTGGAGAATTAAGGTTTAGGCTGCTATAGACTACAGAGGATCTTTGTTTGATATCCAGACTATGACTGACCTTACTGTAGCTATTTTAGACACAGGTAGTACAGACCTCTAAGCGTCCCACTGGCACTTTTCACTGAGAAAAAGGTCTTGTCTAAGCAAAGCAGTTGTCTAACACGAGGTTGTGAAATTTGTTTACTTCAACTGACCGTGAATCTGCCTCTAAACTTAGTGAAATATCTGAGTATTTAATTTGAAATACCTTTAAACTTTCCATTTTATTCAACAGGCCTTATTTGGTCACGGTACTCTCTAGTGATTATCCCTAAAAACTGGAGTCTGTTTGCTGTGAACTTCTTTGTTGGCTGTGCTGGTGGCTCCCAGCTTTTCCGAATATGGAGGTATGTGTTAATAAGGGTACAACTACAGCTAAGCATTAACCAGGGATTTATAAATGCTGCCAGCCTCTGTCAGTGCAAGAGGAACTGAACCATTCATGAAACATTACAGAATGTTTTTGCTACATTGTTACTTTTGCAGTTAAGTCAGAGTGAAGCTGTAAATATTTTCAGTCTAACTAGAGCAGCACTGAATCGTGTCTGTTCCAGCTGGATCAAAGGATTTTTAAGCAGAGCAGCATTTTTTAAAAATTATTTCTTGAAGGAAACTTTGGGAGTTTTCTGGCTTCAGTACTGGCCAGGAATGTGGCAAACTTAGCTACTTTGGAACTTCCTACATGAGTTAAGATATCCTATCCCGAGTTTCCATGCTTGTAATTTTAAACCTCCTCTGGTCAACAGAATGCTAGGAAAACACTGTTATAGTAACTGGTGTTCTATTCTATTCTTAGCCTGTGCTCTTTCTTTTTTATTCCTATAGGTATAATCAGGAGTTAAAGGCACAAGAGCAGCTGCAGTAAAGAGAAGCTTAACCCAACAAGTCAAATCTAGCAACGCACAAACCCATCCCCATGGGACCTAGCTTCACTAATTTTAATTTTTTTTTTCCTCTGAGAAAATAAATGAGGAAATTTAAACGTTTAGAGAGCAAATGCTTTCTAAGTGCAAATAACAAAGTATCTCCACACAGTTAAATAAAGGGTAACCTTTTAAAATGAAGGCAGAATTGTTTTGTATTGTCTCTTTAAAGAAACTGCCTGGATTTTGCCTAAAAAGAGTTGCTGAGCCTCACCTTATCTGACTCCACTGAACAGTGCTGAGAGTCACACAGTACTGGTGGCAGCCAGAGCCTCAGACTGAAGGAATCTTTTCTGTCACAGTCAGGAAACCACCTGGGTGGGAGGTTGCCATATTTCAGTAGCCAACAGTAGCATTTGCATTTCATTTCCTGATGCTCTTCCTTCCCTGGTAGCATAAGGATATTTGTTCCAGCTTCAGCTGTGTGTGTCTTCATTTGTTCCTCAGCTACCACTGCCCTGAACAAAAGGGGCAATAAACAAATGTGCCAGTGGTGTTTTAGCTTCCTTCACAACTCCAGGCAGAGGATGGGAGTGTTGAAGCACCGGACTGGGAGTCAGGAATTCACATGCAGGCAAAGATAACTGAGGCAAGGGAGGCTCTGATGAGTCTCTGTCCCCTTTTCCAAAGGCTGTCCCACCATGAAGTCAGTTCTCTGTCCTGTTCCACTTGCATGTCCTGGTCCTTGTGGCTGAAGCAGTAACCCAGGCTCTCCAGTGGGGAGTTCTCCAGCTGGGTTGGTCACTGAGTGGGCAGTGACTGAAGGACACTGCCAGGGAGAGAGGTGGTGCATTCCAGTCCCCCTCCCTTCCCACTCCCCAGCCAGGTAAGACTCATCCAGCAAACCAGTAATGGGAAAAAAAAAAAAGTGTATTAAAATATTCACAAGATTACAATAGAAAACATTAAAGTCCATTCAAGAAAAAATATCCAAGATAACTGTTTCCAGATGAGTCTGTAAAAGCAAAAGCACTAACAGTTGGTACACTGGCTCTTCATGTAATCAGGCCATGCAATGCATATCTAGCTCCCTCACATAGATTATACACCTGTCTTACAGGTGTTTGTTGTCTTGCACACCTCCAGGACAGAGGTTTATAAAAGAAAAGTACCCAGTCTATGTTTTCAATTACATTTACCACATAAGAACAGTTGGCATTGCAGGGAGACAGAAAACATTGCACAGCACACTGATCTCCAAAGGCATTGAACTTATATTTTAGAGTGCAAAAATACCTGTAAATGAAAGGGCTTATTAGCTTTAGGGCAGTGAAGAGAAGGGAAAGAGAAACCTAAAAAAGAGAGTAATTGCTGAACCTTGTTAATATGATTCTGTAGTCTCCCATGTAAAAGTGTTACACTGCAGATGTGTGGCCACAGCCCAGAAGTCCCACCCACCTTCTCTTCTCTTTTGGTGGTTTTATGGAGGAAATTTTTCCTTCACCTATGATACAATAAGAACATTTTGTATTTGAGACACCTTGGCAGATACACTAATAATGCAGAATTCCAAGACAAGATTCCAATACGGGGGAAAGGTGTTCAGGTCACAAATCAAACACTCCATACCTGACCTCAGTGAATCCACTCTAAGGCAATGCAGCTCTTAAGTTGCATACACACCTTTACTGCAGTTATAAGACAGATGGTCACCTAGACCTTCTCACAGGTTTAAAAAGTTTAAAAACCCAATTACAGCTCTCCTAGTCATGAACCAAAATACCACTAAAGCTTTGAGAGAAAACAAAACCCTACAGGTCTCCAGTTATAAATGACACATCAGGCAACGAGGTACAGGGTTACACCTGCCCCCATGTAATGGCTCTTAATGCTAATGTTTTGTGAAAATCTTCCTCACAGAACAACTGCTGAAGTCAAAAGGGGCCATGGAAACCTGATGGACTGAGTACAGCTATCAATTTACTTAGCTTCATACCTTATTTATGGTATCAAGCTCAGTAAATTGATATTGAAATTCATTTACAGTAATCAAAAGCAAGGAAGATTTCAGATTGATCCCACTTTTGTTTGCATGATGAACAAAAGAGAATTTATGATAAGTCTTTTCCATCACACAAGCCCTCCCAGGTCCACTATCCAAGAGCAATGAGCCCTCTAACTCTTTCAGTCACTGGCTAGTGCCTTAAGAGAGGTGCTACTCCTCCTCTGGGCTGCTGCAAGCCTGGCATGCAGCACTTGTTTTAAAAGGAGATGATCCTAAAATGAGCTGGCAGCAGTGCTACAATAGGATAAGGACAACACCCTTCATGTTCCTCAAAGTCCAAGCTGTTCTTTTCCACCTGCAAGGAACAGCTTCAGAGAATTCAGAGAACAGCAGCAGAGCAGACAGAGTTAAGCTTCTGGTCACCAGAACATCAGGATATGATGACCTTGTCTGACTTTAATCTCTGCTTGCTCTACCCAGCAAGGAAGAGAAGTCCTCTGTCTCCTCAGCCTTTACTAAGTAAGCCAACTCAGCATCAGTCCCTTTCATCAGCACAGGTTATCAGATCATTCAACTATCTCAGATAACCTGAGGAACAGAAAGCTCACAAGTGTTGCCTCACAAATGCCTGAAGTTCTTTTGACTTCAGCGTGAATATGTTACTTAATAATTACATTGCTCACTTTTCCATGACAAGAAAAAAAAAAACAAAACAAAAAAAAAACCACCAAAAAAAAACAACAGCCTTGGCACTGGAAAAGGATTCAGACAGATTTCTGCCATTCCTGGGGGAAGACTTGTGTTTCTTTCTAAAAAGATGCTTAGTGTTTTTTAAAAATACTTCCAAGTTCATTCTGCCTTCACAAAGAGGACCCAAGAAGCCTTGCAGGGAGCCTCCTCAGTCCAGGCAATATGAACATACCTGTAGCTAGACAAAAGCCATGCAAGGAGATGGCTCCTAAAGTCAGTTAACACCAGCCAGATCAGTGTGTCTCCTAAAGTTAGCACCAGATCAGTCCTAAAGTTAGCACCAGATTTGTGTGCTTCCTAAAGTTAGCACCACATCAGAATTGTGCTCAGATTCTCCAGTACATTCCAGCAGGAAAAGAAGCAAACATTAGTAGCAGACTTCAGAGGCAAGGCCAGCCCCATCTTCTCATAGCAGCAAGTTTCTGATTGCCACATTCATCACAATTCTCCCTCTTACTCCAAAATTCTGGGGGAGAAAGATGGTGATGCACAGGGATGAACACAGGCAGATCAAAATCAAGTTTCTCCATCAACCACATCCAAAGCATTAGTGCTTTATTAAGTGTAAAATAAATGTTGGGAAGTAACAGCCTGATAGATAAGGAAAGCAGCAGCAGCAGCAGGATTCCTCCTGATCTTTATAATTTACACTGGGTTGGAAGGGACCCATCAGGATCATCAAGTCCCACTCCTGGCCCCAGGCAGGAGACCCCAGGAGTCACACCAGGTGCCTGAGAGCGTTGTCCAAACACTTCTTGAGCTCTCTCAGGCCTGATGCTGTGACCACTGCCCTGGGGAGCCTGTTCAGTGCCCAGCCACCCTCTGGGTGAAAGACACGTTCCTGAATTCCAACCTAAACCTCCCCTGACTCATCCTCATGCCATTCCCTTGCTCCTGTCACTGGTCACAGAGTGGAGAGAGCAGTGCCTGCCCCTCTGCTTCCCCTCACGAGGGTTGAACACCACAGTGAGGTCTCCCCTCAGTCTCCTCCAGGCTGAACAGGACAAGTGACCTCAGCCATTTATCAGGAGGCTTCCCCTCCAGTCTCTTCCATCCTCGTGGCCTCCTTTGGACACCCTCCAATGGCTTCCTGTCTCATTTATATTGTGGCACCCAAAACTGCCCCCAGGAGTGGAGGTGAGGCTGCCCCAGGACAATCCCCTCCCTTGCCTGGCTCTCAATGCTGGGCCTGGTGCCCTCCAGGACAGGGATGTCCTTCCTGGCTGCCAGGAGCAGAATTAAGCACTTGAGAAGATCCTGCAGAACCACAGAATCACAGACTGGATTGGGTTTGGAGGGACCTTAGAGATCATCCAGTTCCAACCCCCCTGCCATGGGCAGAGACACTTTCCATCAGAGCAGGTTGCTCAGAGCCCCATCCAACCTGGCCTTGAACACTTCCAGGGATGTGGCATCCACAGCTTCTCTGGGCAACCTGTGCCAGGACCTCACCATCTTCTAAGTAAAAAAATTTCCTGACTACATTCACCAAGATGAGCACAGCAGCAACCAAGACAGTGGATCTTATCAACACATGGAAGCTTGAGGGTGGACAAACTACTCCTGAGCATTTCTGGGGTGAGCAGGTCCCACCCCATCAGCTTCCAGCACTTGGTACAAACACCACAGCCCTTCATGGGGAGTCTTGCTAAAAAATCCCTGCTTAATCCATGAAGTAGAAGAAGATATTTAAAGGTCTCCTGTGAAGAAGAAATTTGTCAATTTTTCATCTTGCATGTGTTATTGCCAAAAAATAAAATGCTAAAATATTTACAGAGCTGTGCGTTAGCCACACTTCAGTGTCTCAGTTCCCTACAAGACTTGGCAAATACCTGAAAACTGATGCCTTAAAAACCTCCTTTAAAACTGAAACATGCCCCTTTTTTTGATACCAGCCAAGTCTTGGAAGAATTACACAAATCCAGATATTGCAGGATTAGCAACTGACATATGGCAGAATAAATTGATCCCTGGTTTCCTTCTGAGCCTCAGTTTTAGAAGCTGGTTCTGGCTTTGAGGACAATGTCCTAAGATTTACCCAGTGCATGTATACAAAAATAAA
Organism: Aegithalos caudatus; assembly: GCA_013389925.1. NCBI lineage: Eukaryota > Metazoa > Chordata > Aves > Passeriformes > Aegithalidae > Aegithalos > Aegithalos caudatus. Next base: position 1,598,615 of record WEIU01019865.1, on the reverse strand, counting down.
GCTGTTGTTTTCTAATAAAGGCAGCTGTTGTCAGGAAACCGGTGAAGTCTGATCCTGATGAAAGAATACAGTGTTGGCATACCTAACTTTGTTGGGGAAAAAAAAAAACCAAAAAAAACCCACTGTACACAAAATAGTTATTAAAATTGCACTGTCATAATTAAAGGATTATCTAATGTGGTTGTGGAAAGGGTCTGCCATGGGGCTGTAACTGTTTTTCACGTGCTTGGTGTGAGAGTGAAATGTGGGCTTGAGTTTTTCTGGAACAGGTTGCCCAGAGATGCTGCAGAGTTCCCACCTGGGGAGATGCTCAAAACTGGGCACAGTGCTGGGCAGCCTCCTCTGGCTGATCCTGCTTGAGGAAGACTGGATGATCTCCAGAGGTCCCTCCAACCTCAGCCATTCTGCAATTGATTCTGTGAAACAGACTGAACCAGGAAATGAGTAAGGATCAGAGAAAAGGTGTTATGATACAAACAGAAAATTATTTGCTGCCAAAAAAAAAAAAAAAAAGCCAACCCCAACCCAAAACAAAACCACCACGTTAGGATGTACAAAGCAGAAATCCTTCTTCTATATGCCACTTTGAGAAGATCTCTGCTGGAAGGCCACTTCTAGTTTTGAGCACCAGATTTCAGGATACAATGGGTCAGCAAAAGAAATCCTCATCAGCAGAGATCCTCAACAACCTAGGAGGAGTTTAACCTAGAAACAAGAGGCAGGAGTATTGTATTCAAGCAGTAGACTTGCAGAGATGAAGGGAATAAACTGCCCATCCGCATCTTCTGTGCAAATATTGATTACACAAAAAAAAACCCCACACATCAAAAAACCCAAAGAGCCCTGGATTTCCTCCAGAAGTTGTTCAGCCTTCACTACAGGCTTTTGAGAACAAATAAAGCACCTCCAAGGAGGTGACAGTGGCGTAATGGAGCCATGGGAGAGAGGTATGGGAGTACTACAGCTTCCAGATCCCTTGGAGCCCTTTTTAACGTTTACATGAAATGACAGAGCTTTGAGGAAGAAATATTTCACTGAAAGGTTCAACAGAGTCTGAGGTAACCACCTACAGCTACAGCTTCCTATGCCTTTAACTATCTCCTTCGTTTTCACAGGTAAACTACCACTTCATAAAATTCATTAGATCAACACTATCCCTGCACCTTAAAGGACTAAGCTTGAATAGCTGGGCTCATTGAGAAGTAAACAGCTTTGTGACCCACATGACACAGGTCAGGTAGGCCTAAAGGTTTCCTTCACTCACACTGCTAAGACATACATTTCTGATAGCTAGGAGTCACAATTTGGCTTACAAGACCAAGTGAGAGGGTCTGGTTTACACGAGAAGGCAGCCTGTACTGAGAATCTGACCAAGGAAAGATAAATACCTTGTAAACATAAAGAACTCTGAATATAAAGAAGACGTCTTCTTTACAGTCACCCCAACAAAAGAAATTAGGCCCCGTAAGCAAAGAAAAAAGAATCTCCAGGTCAATCTAGAATCTTCAGGCATCTTCCAGTTTCTCCATTAGTAATCAAGATAAAAATATTTTAAAATTGTGATGCGAGTTTTCACTTTCTCTCTCGTCACACAAGATACAAATAAAAAAAAAAGAATATTGGCAATTTATAAGCAAAAATTCTTACCGCATTTCAACATGCAACATCGGTCTCACTTCTGTACGATTAAATAGACTATTTACACACAATACATATATATCTCTCCCTCTGTATGCACATGCATTGGTCCTAGCCTAGGCATCAAAGGCCACATGTGAGTTCTCTGGGTCAAATCTCGTTCAAGCAGTTCCAGTCTGAACGTGTGTTGTCCTTTGGATAGCTGAGGATTCTCAGTTCTTCCGAATGTCGGCGTAGACCACAGACTCTGACTTGTTGATCTTGTCGCTGTGCTGTCCCCCGGAGTGATCTAACTGCGCGTAAATGACTGGGCCCTGCGGACACACACACACACGGAACAGGCACCGTCAGCTCCCTCACAGAGCCGCCCCTCGCTTCCAGGGGGGGCTGCTGCAGCAAGGGGAATGCTAAAGCCACGCCACACAGCTTGGATGACTGCCAAGGGCACTTGGAAGCAGGTGGAATGGACCCTCAGCTGCACGTGAGCTCTAGTCTGCCACCTTTCTCCTCTCAGGAGCGTGCCAAACAGCAGCCTTGCCTCCCTCCAAAACTGCTTGCCGCCACGGGAAGCAAAAATCTAGGATCCCTTGCTCTGAAAAGCAGCAATTCTCGTGTGCCCTGGAGCAAAGACACGTGGCTTAGTCAGATGCGTGCCAGCTTTAGTATTGTTCAGGAGGAACTGTGCTAGAGGTTTACCAGTCAACAGCAGAGTGTGCTTCCCAAACTGCTACTCGGGTCCTGTCAATCCCAGCGTGGCTGCGCCACTTGGATACCGAGGATAAAGCTGCGGCCACCCTGTGACTCAAGTCACTGCCCAAGCCAGTGATGGGGCCAAGACTCACACAGCAGTGAGCCAGGAGGTGCTAAAATGGTGCAGCAGTACAGAACTCTTACCTGACTTGTGAGCCAGCCCAGCAGCAGCAGCTCACTGACACCTTGGGCAGGCACGGCCTCACATCTTTGTGACATTTGCTGGGGTGCAGGGGAGGACATTACAGCCCTGTCTTTCAGCTGAACATGTGAACACTTCCTAAAACACCACATCCTCCAAAACATAGCCCAGGGAAAGCCAGCTGCACCTACTGGAGACAGGCTGGGGACAGGAGTGCAGCCTCCATGGAGCAGAGGTCCAGCAAGCCAGGTGGGACCTGGATGGCAAGAGAGCAGCAGCTCCCACGCTGAACCCCCCAGCTGAGACAAGCACAGGGCTGCCACCACCTCCAGGTGACCTCAGCAGAGACAGCACACACCCCATGCAGGAGGCAAAGGGACTGTCTCATCTGGGGATGAGTGGGGGGAATTAGAGAGAGAGTTTTTAGCTTGGTTGTGGCTTTTTCAGCAGTTTTTCCTTCAAAACCTTTCATCCATTTAACTGTTCTGGTTTCCCTTATGTCCCAGGAAGAAGTAGACTTCAATGGCACTCCTCTACCCCCTTCTTGCCAGTACTTTTGGAATCCTGACAAATTAAGAAACGTGTGCATAGACCTAACACAGAAATTTTTCCATCTATTTTCCAAAGCAATTATGAGCCAGAGATGAAAACAGAACTTCTCTATAGAGAATTAAGCCCTTGAAGGACCACAGGTACCTTCCTGCACAGCTGTCTTCTCAAAACTCACATCTGATAAATACCTTGTTCCTTTCAGAAGTAATTTAAATCCACATTTTCTTCCTTTTGGTAAAGTATTTCCAAAGCAATAAAGAATAGAGGAAGAAGATGGACTGAAGGGTGAAAACTTGCAAGTAGGTATAAAACCCTGAATATAAACAACACACTGAGAAAATGGAAAAAAAAAAAAGACACTAATGTCCTAGAAAACTCTGGATTTCAGACCTCATTATAGCCACTTTTTAGAAAGTTGCTCTGCTATTTGCTTTCATGTTGTTCTGGTCTCCAACACTGTACTGAGATTACTAATTCCAATCAGATCACAGTGTCTTTATAAACTTCAAGGCAAAGCAACCCCGAAGTTTAATTGCAAGCAATTTTGGAAATCTCATCTGCCTGAGGCCAGATGTCAAGGGTATGATAAATTCAGCTTCAGAGTCAAAAAAAAAAAAATCTAACTGCATAAAGTACTCACTGTGACATTCCAAATTTCGCTCAAGTAATTCTGGTGGGTCAATTGTGTACCAGTGGAGTTCACTCAGTATCAGTTACCACTGTTCTGGGTTTTTGCCAGTTTAAATATAGTCATTGTGCTGCAAGCAGCATGTTAGTGGTGTGGAGAGACTGGCTGGTGTGATCAGCTGATCCAAATCAAGCTATCATTGTCTCAATGTGTTCACTGTCAGTCACCTAAAAAGAGTGGTAGATAGCCAACACAGAGAAAAGGAGGGACCAAGGATTCATTGCAGTGCTCATCTATTTGATTTGCTGCAAACTGATTCTCTACCTGACTACAAGTGTCCCCTGGACCATTTTAAAAACAGTCTGAACAAGTCAGAAATTTCATCTAATCCCAAATAAGCTCATCCTGACTCTTAGAAACATAAGACAGACCAGCACTGCTATATAAAACCAGCATTTCCTGAAGCCTTGCAATTTTTCCATTCAGAACTGAAGGGAAAAAAGTAGCAGGTGTACCTGCTAAGAGTTTGTCAGCAGAGTGATGAATTTCAAGTCACAGAAAAGAAAAGGAATTACAAAGTTAGACCACCATGGTCCAACAGGAGTCTACAGAAGTTTCAAATTTCTCAGATTTTCAATGATGTTGCAACTACGACAGATTCAGGCTCTGGGAAAGTTATCTGAAATTTCAATCAAGATTCTTGGCATCACAAACTGCTCCTTCTCAGGGCCCTGGGATCCAAACAAGGATATCCATGTGGGAAATCGATGTAGTTCCTGCCTTCACTGGAAATGGTTTCTTACCACACAAATAACAGTCCTGGTAGAACAGCAGGCACTAGAGAATGATGGCATGGACAAGAACCACCACAGACAACTCTGACAGGACAGAACATACCTGCTGGGAAGGAGGGAACAGTGGAAACAAGTGGAGCTGATTCAAGCAGCTGAACACTCACAGAATCAGATAGGCAAACTCCAGAAAGCAAGGTCCACACCTGAGTAACTTGCACTCAAGCACAAAGGAAGTGCAGGCTCAGCACACTTCCAGCTGAGATGTGATGCAGACAAATATTCCACCACTGATTCTTGAAATGATACATAAATTAAAAAATGAATAAACTGCACTTAATTAATTTGAATGCCACTCTGAGAGCAAACACCTCTGTTACTGTTTCTAACTTGCAGAGGCAGTTTTGTTTGTATTCACAGCTCTTTTCCACCAGTGGAGTACAAGGCATTCATTCACTTCCTACACATCCCACATTGTAAAAAAGCTACAAGGAAGACCACAGGCCTCTGCTGTTTGACCACAGCACTGACTGTGGGAACCACTACTCTAAAACTGCCAGGCATTCCAAGAGACAAGAATCTCTGTGCCTGAATCAGCAAACAGCCTGCAACAGCTCTGGGAACTGCTAGAAATGAGTACCTGCCCTTTCACCTGCACTGTAACACCTCAACAGCTTGAATACTGCAGCTCATTTCTTGGTTACCAAGAAACACCAGGTTTTACTTGTATGTGATGAAAGATTTCAAGTATGTTGATTTACCTGCTGATATGACCCTTAAAGAAACAACAAAACAATGGCAAGAAGCTAACAATGTAAGTGTAATCAAGTGACATTTAGCTTCCTCACTTGTTTTGATATTCTGTTCAATATCTGTTCTACCCTGATTTTACTGTGGATTTTTTTAAAGAAAAGTAAGTATGTTCAGTTGTTCTGTAAAGATGGGGCAAATGTTCAGCAGGAGGCAGAGGAACTACTTGTGGCTACAAATGTCTGCCACAAAAAGAAACTTTGTTTGCCTGGCAAAAAGAAATTAAAAATCTAAAAACTAAACTGAAACTGAGCAAAACAAAAGCCATTTGCAGTATTTTTCAGTTGAGGTCAGCAATGTTCTCACTTTGTGTTTTCCTTTAGGAACTTACCTGCAGGGAGAACTCTGTCAATGAAGAAACAGACTGGAGTGACTACAGAAGGGCAAGAGCACCCTGATTCTGAGTTAGCACCACAAAGTTTAGATTTGCTCTGCTGCTCCTTCCAGCACACTGAGACTCAGAACCCTGGGTACATGGAAAGGTGAGGACACCTCAAGTTTTCACACCAAAACATGGGAGTATTTTTGCTTTCAAGATGCAAGCACAGAACAGCACCTGCAGGTAGCTCTCAGGGCACTTCAAGTACTCCTTCATGCCATGACAATAATTAAAACTTTTGGGTTTTTGACCTATGGATGTTGGTCCAAAGCTACCATATCATAAATTACACTGTGCTGGTTTTGCAATCTTTTCTTTTTTCTTTTAAGGGAGGATGGTGGGAGTCATCTGTCTCATTGACCTATTCCAGAAGCATCTCCCATGATCTATAGAAAACAAGTTTTATCCAGGCCTTATAGGCAGCTTGCTGCTACAAGACCCATTCCAGTCAAAATGTGACTATTTTTAAATCCTGATTGTATAGCCTCTGTGAATAACTGATCTCTGAAGGTAGAAGGCAGCTTTTTGGGCCTGCGTGCTAAAACTTTGGAAAATACTGCACAGCTCAGAACAAAATGTATTTCAAAACTAAACCAGAAGCCCAGAAGAGTAGGAGCTTTGACTTACTGAGCTGACTGTTAGCACATTTGGTTTTTTTCCTGTAGTGTTAATACATTAACACACACCTCCATTATTTTCTCAGGAGAAATTAAGAGACCAGGTATTAACTTGAACACAACACTACTGCAGCCACTTGCTAAAAGGTGGCTGATTAAGAAAAGTCCATTTTGAACTTAAACTCTCTCAGGACCTTTATCTTCACAGGAAAAATGCTAGGAATACTCAAATCAAGGGGGAACGGCTTCCACATAAGGAAATCCTGTACTACTAACAGGTAATGATCCATTGCATAGAATCCCTGTCTGACTCATGCTCTGTCCCCTCCCATGGGATGCTAGGTCTGGATAAAAGCCACTTTTTCCCTTCAGTGTCAGCAAAACTTTGCCAGCTGCAGCAAGCACAAAGAGTGGCACTTTCAAGCCCACAAAAGCTGGGAGGCTGAGCAGAAGAGAGCTCTCAGCAGCACAAATCATCTGGCTCCTCCCCTTGCGAAGGAAGTACGTGCCATGGAGCATGAGAGTGCAAGGCAAATTCCTCCCATTACCATCCCAGAACAGCCTAGGCAGCTCCGTGGGGCGATTTGTATCTGACAGACATCCTATGGTGTCCCTCTGACCACTCCTCATCCTCGCGCTTCACTACCACCTGCGCACGTTATCCCACAAGATCACAACCACGGCTTTTTACAACTTAGTATGGAAAGGGCATAAAACTCATCTGAGCTCACACAGAGATGCCGCTCCTTCACCTGCACCAAGCCTCCTCCAGCAGAGCTCAGCAGCCCCAGCACACGCACTTGTACCAGCAGACATTCCCGGGCGCACGGATCCCCCCCTGCCAGGGCGCCGCGCACGGCGGCTGCCCCAGGCTGGGGGGGAGCCGTGCCTCGGGGAGCAGCAGGAGCAGTTTACCTGGTGAGATCGGGCGGGCACGCTGTTTACCAGGCCCTCTGTGTCGGAGGGCGCCTTCTGCGGAGCCTGCTTAACCGGAGACATCAAGCTCTCAGAGGTACTGCAGCTGACGAGGTGGCAGAGCAGAGTTTGCACGACAATGTTCAAGAGGCACGCCAGAACAAAAACAGAACAAACAAAAAACAAACAAAAAAAAAGAAAGGAACAAAAAAACAAAAGACGAATGATGGCGAGATGAAATGCGGCAGGTTACGCCAAAGTAAAAAAAAAAAATGAACATAATGGATTCTGAAATAAACACACGCAATTCTCCATCTCTCCCGACACACTTCTCTGTCCTTCCTCCGAGTTTCATTGGGAAGGAGCAGCTATTAACATAGGACAGCAGCTCCCGCACAACCCCTGGTCCTTAGATACTCCCATCCTTTGTAACTCCCCTGCTACCCCAGCCTCTCTAAAATCATGTGTTTTCTTCTCAGTTAACATTGGTAAACAGCAATTATCTTCTAACTAGAAGCTAAACAACCCCAGTAGCTGAGGCAAGTGCTGCACCAGTGCTACAGTTAGAGCCAACACTTGCAAGAGCCACCAGCTCTCTCTACACCAGCAAGGTACTTCCTACTCAAGCCTGCATTAGTTCCCTTGCTTTTACAGTTAGGCTGTGAGGCCAAAATTACTCTCCCAGCAGACATCAGTCTGTGGAGAAATTACCTCAAGAGTCACACAGGACATTTATACTATGTGCCCTCATATAGCTACTTGAATATCTAATCTGGCAAATCTTGGTTGTCAAGCAAAAGAACTCTCTTGTGGTGAGAACCAACACCCCTAAAAGAAGGATGGTAGTTTTCACTCTCTGTTGCTTCTTTTCATCTGCTTAAAGCAGGACTGAAAAGAAAACAAGTCTGTGACAGAAAAATGAATACCACAGAGCAAATGCCCTTTAAGTTGGTGACTTCTGGGCAATGCAGTGATGGGTCTCTCAGTGCTAGGTCTACCTCTCTGTACCAAAGCACTCAGGAGAGTTAAGCAGTCACCTCCCTGGCAGCAGTCACAGGAGTGCCCTCTGCTACCACAACCCTCTGACCACTGGGCATCTCTGTCCCTGGGACAGTCTATAAAGTGAGTACAGTGACATTAAGCAGACCACCTCCTTGCAGGGCAAGCCTTTTTTACCCTTTGATAGGTCTTACCATAGCAGATTTAGCTCCTCATACATGCAGCAGTTAGAATTAAAAAAAAAAAAAAAAAAAAATACTACCCCAGCTATCCTGGCAAGGGGTCTTGACTGTCTCAGATACAATGGATCCCTTCTATTACCAAAATTATATATCATTAATTGTTTTATTCACAGAACTCCTCAGAGCTACACTATCTAAATGTTATCATTCAGGCTTAAGCAACTAATGTACCAAGAATCCTACAAGTTTCCCAACACCCAAGCTGTCCGATCCAGAGGAATGTTTACAGGGAATTTACTTTTATTTTGACACGGAAAGAGCTCTGAATTTCCTGTGCTTTAGTCAATGCACTGGCAAGTTCACTGCTGGAAGAGATGGAGGGACACCATCTGGGATAAACAACAACTCCACCCCAGTCAGACACGAGACAATGAAACCCAAGCGCCCAGTGAAATGCATCATCCCTTTGCCAACAGATTCCAGCACAAATTACAGTGATGTTAGTAGAGATCTAGCTGGTTAGTCAGCAAAGGAAGAGGAAATGTGTACACACACACAGGTATTAACAGCAACCACCAACTTGATTAGTTACCATGGTGTCTAGTGGGACTGGAAGAGAAGACCCAGCCCTGTTACATTCCCAATCTGGCGTCTATATCAGGATCTCTGTAAGGAGAGGAAGGTAAGCAGGATCCGATCCCAGCACACCAAGGCAGAAAGAAAACAAAACAGAACAAAAAAAAAAACAAAACACCAAAGTCAGAGCATGAATGGAAACCGTGGCCATGCAGGGGTTCCAGATGCCACGCAGGGCCCTAGCCCACCTCAGTTCAAGGCAGAATGGTTATCTGGGAGTAAGTGCTTCTCTCCACCACCACACACCGGGTTAGCATCATGTAGGAGACAGTCCGCAAGTTTGGAGGGGGGCACAGCACACTTGGTTTCTTTCTACACATCATGCAGAGCTGTCATGGTCAGTGAAAGCAGGATTTGAACTTCAGAGATTACTTTCCCAAGAGAGCAGTTAAATCTGCTACGAGAAGTCACAGTGCATGAACTACTGCTCCAGGCTCAGCACCAACACGTCTCCTCCAGCAGGAAGACACTGGAGAGCAGGTCAGTGGGAAGCAGGGCAAGCAGGCCACCTCAGGCACACTGCTGGTGCACGACACTGCAGGGTTCTTTTCAGTTCTTAGGGGAAGGACACATGCAGAAAGGGAAAACCAGGCTTTCCACACAATTCTGAGCACACACAGCCACCCTTGCTGTATTTAGCCTTACCATTGGGCAAGAGCCAACTCACTTTGTCTAAGCTCTCCAACTGGGAAAAGGACAGGGCAAAGTTTAATTTGGAAATCCCCACAAGCTTATTTTTGGAGTTATTTTCTTATATCCCACAGGCAACCCAAAGAACCTGCAATAAGCAGGAATATTTGTTGGGCAAAGAACAGAAGAAACTTGTATGTTTTGGGGTTGTTTTTAAGACTACATACGTAATTTTCATTCTTTCTTAGAGAAGCAAATTACCAGCTAATTAGAGAGGAGAAAAAAGGAAGCACCTCCTCCACCAGCAGTAAGTTTCATCATCACAGGACTCTCATCTGCCTTTGTCAGTTCTTGTTGCTTTTTCATATGCCCACTCAAAGAACTGTGCTTCTCTTTGGAGTTATCCTCCTAACACTAAAAACCCTTTAGGATGGTAACAGTTGACAAAACACAGACAGTGAATGAGACTGGATGCAGAGTGGCTGCTCCTTCCTTACTTTCAAGAGTGGGGACGAAGGGGGTTTTGGCAAGTATTTGGCAATTATTTTGGTCCAGGCTTAGGAGGCAGACACTGGTAACAGAAAAACCAAGTCCTAATCTTAACACACAGCATTCCTTAAAAGCGCATGTGTGGTGCTTTTCCTTTGGTGGTGGTGTGCAAAGGAGAGCTGGAGGGAAGGGGAACAGTCCAGAGCTAGGGGGTGTTGGATTAAATGCTCTGGATTAAATGCACATATCCTTGTGTCTAGGCATCAACTGCAACACCTAGTGATTTTTGGGTGCAACTCATGGTCAGTAGGTCTCCTCAAGCACAGTACAGAGGTAATCACTAAAGGCAGATGATCACAGCTCCACATGACCCATACCTATCTCTAGCTGTGATTGCCATGGCTTGGCTGAAACAACTCCTACCCCCCTTTGAGCCCTCCCTCTGATCCTGCTGCTGTTCCTCACATCAGCCACGGGTGAGGAGGGAGATCTCTTACCCAGAGTATCGTTTTTTAGAGTTGTTCTTTCTGATGACAAGACACACGACAATAGAGATGAGCGATGAGAGACCTGTAACCGTACCGATGGCTATCCCTGCCACCGTGGCAATGGGGAACGCAGGCAGGCTGTCTGCGGAGAGAAGGGAGAAAACATTCAACTCTTCTGCATTCCCTGCTCAACACAAGTGCAAACCACAAATGCCTTTGAGCCTGGATTCCTTCAGAGCAGGAGGGACTCATGTAATACCCAGAAATTACAGCATGCAGCCTAAGTGGTAGTGGCAGAAGGCAGCAGAGTAACATACGAACAGAGCACAAACCAGGAGTGTTCTTAATGTCACCGTCCTTCAGGAGAGAGTTCACATTGAACCAAAGGTTTTTACATGTCAGGGAACACAAGTGACAATGAGGACAACCCTGTCTCAATGTGTATCCAAAGGGGAAAAAATCCCAGGTTACAGCCATCTGGCAATTCCCACAGAGGTGAACAGGAAAAGGCAGGCACGCTTGGAAAGCAGATTTGGACACAGCACATCGCTAACCCACCAGGAGTGCTGAGTGCTGGGTGTTCTCCAGGGAGGATGCAGCACACAGCAGAGCTCCTACCCAGGATCACTCTTAGCAGTGTTTACAGATGACTCTGGGGTCTCAAAATACAGCCCTGTACATTTTTATAGACTCATTTTTTTTTTCCCTTCTTAAGTCAGGATCATTGTACAGTACCAGGAAAACATGTAGAACACAGTATTGCCTTACTCACATTTTCCCTAATATTATTTTGGGGGAGAGTAGGCCAAAAAAGAGCAGCCAGAAGCAAAAGCCAATCAGAGAATGAGTACAAAATACTTACAAGTCAAAGAATACACAGACTACCATTACAGCTTTTCCCAATGAGAAACAAAGTCTAGACTCACCCCCCACATCGTGGTTAACACAAGGAACATCTCAGGCCAGAGGGTTTCCTGCAAGACTCCATGCTACTCCAGCTACTTGTCCCAAATAGAAATGAATCAGCAGAAGATCCAACAGGCAAAACCTACACCTATATAGAAAAATCTGTCTCTGACACATGCATCTGATCATCACAGAACTCCTGAGGTTGGAAGGGATGTCTCGAGATTGTCTAGTCCAAACCCTCTGCTTAAGCAGGGCCAACTGGCACAGTTTGCTCAATACTCTGTCCACTTGGGACTGGGCTATCTCCAAGGATGGGAGACTCTTCAGGCAACCCAGCTGTCATGGTTTGACACTGGCCCAATGCCAGTACCCACGAGAGTCACCTGCCTCCCCTGCCACAGCTGGACAAAGGAGGGAAAAGAAAGAAAAAGTTAACAAAGGCTTTGAGTTAAGGATCAGGAAAAATATTTCAAGGGCAAAACAGGCTCAACTTCAATTACAAAGTGAAATTTATGACTAACAGGATCAGAGGAGGATAATGAGAAGTAAAATAAGCCCTTAAAACACCTTCTCCCCCCCAGCTCCTCCCTCCTTCCCACTGACAGCACAGCAAAACAGGGCATGGGGGTTTTGGTCAGTTCATCAGCTAGATTTGCTTCTGCTGCTCCAGGAGGGGAGTCCTTACCCTGCTGCACCATGGGGTCCCTCCCACGGGAGACAGTTCTCCATGAACTTCTCTGGCAGGGGTCCACTCTCACGAGCAGCAGCCAAACATGCACCTGCTGCAAACATGAGTCCCTTCCATGGGCATCCAGCCCTCCCAAAACTGCTGGTCTCTCTTCCCATGAGGTGCAATCCTCCAAGGACAGGCTGCTCCAGACTGGAAGCAGGGCCCTCTCTCTTGACCAGGCCTCCCACTGGATCATAGCCTCCTCCAGGTATCCACCTCCTCCAGCATGGGCACCCCCCCAGGAGCTGTGGGTGGATCTCTGCATCCCCTGTGGATCCCCAGCTGCTTCACCACGGTCATCACCAGGGGCTGCAGAAGAATTTCAGCTCCAGCACCTGGAGCACTCCTGTCCCTCCTTCTCCACTGACCTTGGTGTCTCCATGTTGCTTTCCCTCACATATCCTCACCTCCTCCTCTTCTCTAACTAGAAGCAAAACGCTCTGTGACCTTGTTTTGATTTTCTTCTTGAGTATGTCATCACAGAGGCATTACCAGCCTCTCCCACTGACTCAGTTTTGGCAGCAGCAGGTCCATCTTCAGAGCCATTGGCTCTGCTGGACATGGTGGAAGCTTCCAGCAGCTTCCCACAGGACCCATCTTTGTAACTCCCCTGCTACCTAAAATCAGGCTGTGCCAAAACCATACACAGTCCAGTGTTCAACCACAGTGAAAATACGGGGGTTTAAGAGCAGACAGAATTTCCATTTCACTGAGACCATGTCAGTATCAGTTTTATGAAAAAGGCAAGAAAGTGAAGTTTCCATTGCTCCTTTCATCCCATTCTAATTTTTTTCCCCATGTTCAGATCAAAGATCAACCACTTCCAGGTAATACGAGCTGTCTTGAACAAAGTGTTAAGCAGCTTCCTGTTACAAGCAGCATTAGCCTAATATAAGAACTTGGAAATCTCTATGAATTTCTGTTGCTTAGGCTTTAAATGGTAGTCCTTTTCAGATTCAGAGTCTACTGAAAAGAGAGTCTTGCTTTTCATCCCTGCCAGTAGAATTCTTCCAACACACTTGATAGAGCTGTTTGTGCAAATACCATGTAGGTACTGCAGTGAAAATCGACTCAGTTAGTTTGGCAATTTTTAAAAACTAGGCCACCATGGAACTTATGAAATGTTTAATCCAAAACCTAAAGCTAACCTATCATCTATTAGATCATTTAAATGTGCAAAGAATGAATGTGGCTTTGAACAGTTTACAACACCTGACATATGATTCAGAACCATTAGATGTACACATATTAAAAAAACAATATGCACAAGTGCCATCATGTATTTATTCCAATTGAAAAACTTGCTCCAGCTCAGTTCAGGATGAGTTACAACCTATTAGAAAAGCTTGAAAAATCCATTTTCAGTCTTCCTAAGAATCTGAAGACAAGTTGTGCTGCATTTTTTCCCATGGTGAGAAGTATTTCAAATACTCAGAATCAGAGAGATTTCTTCCAGATGCCCACTGTGGAGAAGCCAGCATGCAAGTCTGTTGAAAAATATCAGCTGAATTAGTGTACTGAAGTCAGTCTTTAGTTGCTTAATCTGGGTTAAAATCTGAAAAGACTTTTCCAAGACAGCCTGACTTTGCCAAACCAGCAGCTGCTTTATTGCTTCTTCACGGTGGCTATCATTGTGAGAAAATAAAGAGACCCTATTTTATACAGGCTTCAAACTTCCAAGGAACAGGAAGTGATGGTCGGACCTCCAGAGCTCCCACCCAACCCAAACTGTCCCATGAAGAGAAAAATTAGAGAGAGACCTTGCCTATATAAGAACATGGAATGACCTCGTGAGCAGGGGCACGCACCTGCTCTAGCAGCAGTATCATTCCAGTCAGGACACATAGATAGGTATCTTCCCTAACAAATTAAAACTAATGGAATAGCTGTATCAGCACAGCCATTTATGAATTCAACATTTACTCTTGTCCTTCCTAAATTATAAATTTGGAAATGCAATTACTGTAACAATCATTTCATTGTAGGAAAACCACCACATTTTGGCTGACCTCCAGCTGATGTAGAACAATCAAATGTTTTGGATGATCAAGGGAAATAAAGAGCCAAATTGACAAACAGAATCTTACTGCTCTTGAACTGTGACAAATGTTGCCAAATGCTAACCAGAAGCCTCATGTAACTACAAGTAGCCAGGCCTTAAAGTTTGTAAGAGCCACCATGGATTCTTTAAGGACACCTGAGGAAAAGAGACTGCACATTCAACACAAACACCTTTGCATGGAACATAGTGGCACTTCACTTTCTGTATGTTTGGACCAGATTTATAGTTTTGCATTCCATTAAATATGCCAGAAGGGTTTCAAGAAGAGTCTGCTACCTCTTCTCCTTGTTCACCAGATTTCATAAGTCACCCTAACCCTTGATGCAGCATAATGCAGGAAATATATTCACAGGACTTCAAAATGAGAAGATGTGTTTTCATCAAGCCTTCCATCAACTTTTCCTAACAATTGTTTAAACCACAGGAATTAGTGGGCATAGAGGAAAAGAGTATGACATGCAGTCTTTAAACAGCTGACAGATACTGGTTCCATTATTAGGACCTGGAAGAAGAGAATTAAAAAACAGTTGATCCCTCCAGGCTACTCCCCCACCCCCAATAAAAGTGATTTAGACAAAGAATGGAGAGAAAAAGAAAAAAAAAAAACAAGTGAGAAGGAAAAAAAAAAAAAAAAAAATCTTATGGAGTGAATGAATACCTTTCTCCACAACTCTAACTCGGATTTCTCCTGGTTTGACAACGATGTCAGGTGGGTTCTTGACATCACAGATGTACGTGCCGTTGTCCCGGAACTGCATGTTTGATATAGTGATAGAAGCATCTTTCTTGTTGAGATCTCCAGCCCAAGTGATCCTGTCTTTAAATGGTATGTCCTTTCCAGGGTATGACTTCCCATTTGAGTAATAGAAAAACTGCAGTCAAGGAAAAGAGGATATAAGAACAATCCAATTAGCAAGTACGGAGCCAGTGTGCTTCTCTCACTATTACAGCATTCCCCAGAGCCTACTGTGTTAGACCCAGCTGAGGTTTTTCCCCTCCTGCCTCACCACTTCAGTCTGCCTTGCTGCCTCTTGATCACATAACCATGGCTTGTACCTCAACCATACCAGCACAAGAGACTGCAAGTTTCAGTTTTCTGTCCATTTTGATTTGTTTTGTGGTGGATTGGCTGGGGTTTTCTTTTTTCTGTTTTGTAGGGGACAGAGTTTTGCAGACAAGGAGGTGGGGGAAAGGGAAAAAAAAACCTGGTAACCTGGTAATAATTAAAGGACAGAACAGTCCTGGAACACAGCCATGTGTCTTTCAGGCACAGGAAGCTGCCTGCATCCTAGCAGAAAAAGGATACCAAGTTTCCCATCTTGTGGTTTGCTGTGTGTTACTTGCAACTAAAGCACAGCTAAATTAACATGCAATACTCTCCCTTCTTTCCACCCCCTCAGAAAATCCCATGACCAATTTAGAGTATATCTAGCTGTTTTCCAGAAACCTTCAGGTAACTAAATATAACTGTTTCCCAGATTTTAAGTGACTAAGCTGCACATTGGCACTGCACTCCCTATACATGACCAAAATCTTTGAAGAATAAACCTCTTTAGTACTAAGGAGGAACTGAGTATTTCCTAACTATACCTGCCCAAGATTGGAATTTAGAGCAGAAGTGCATAGACTTGTACAGGACAACTCTGCTTTCAAACACATGGGATACCCTAAGAGAGGCATCAAGGCTGCAGGAGAATTGCAGGAGCACATTCTTTCTTGATTGGATATCCTGCAAGACAGCAAGACAAACCTAATCAAGAATCAACCTGAATTCCCTTCAGTTCAGTCTCCAGAGAATAGTGAAAGAAATTTAGGACAATATTCCAGCTTCCTGTTTCTCCTGCCTTATTTACAAAGCAGTGTTTCTGCCACAGAACAGACTGCCTACAAGACAGTCATATTTCCATTCAAGTCACCTCCTATCCCTTTTCCTTTTCCTGCCCTTGATCTCAGGCTTGCTATTCCACACCCTGTCTATCAGACCTGCACTGTGAATATCAGGCCTTATCACTTGGCAGCACAAATCTTGTCCAGTTCAGGTATGTGCCCATCATGGCCATCTGTCCTGCTGCAGTCCATCTTATTTGTTGTCTACAGATCAACAGAAACTCAATGAAGTATTTCATGTGGTGGAAAGCTGGCAAGCACAGAGGCAGCTGTCAACGTTCTGGAGGGACTCTGCATCAGTCTGCAGCTTTTCCAGCTGGATTGTAAGCTTTAACACAGCAGCACTGCATTACCACACCCCTGTGCACAGGGAAAGTCATCCCACTGGAAGTCTAGAAGGGCAGAGGCAGATTCCTCAGCTCTCCAGGAGTCCTCACTTGGGGGAGGAGAAATCACAAAGTAAAATATCTCCTGAAACACAAGCTCGGTGACTCAAGCCATCCCTTGCCCATGGTGGAGTGAGATGAGACTTCTTTGGAACACGTGGTGAGGGAAGGAGATGGGCAGGGGAAGGTCCCAGTCAAGTCAGCCTCACCACAAGGCCACAAGACTGCCAGCGTGATTCTGAAGGGCACAGGACCATCCTTGCCAAGAGAAGCATGGGCTTAGCTCAGACAGAGGCTGATCATAAGACTGATATTTCAAATTCACACCCACATAGCTATGGAATGCCATGACTTGGGCTCATAAACAAATATCCCCTCTAACACCTTCCTCAGACCCTCAAAAGAAACAGGAAATTAAAATCAAATTATGCTGGGTCGCTTCTGCTCAATGATAATTTGCTTTTCTTTCAGTTGTGCTGATAGCTACATCCAGGTGGAACATCTGAACTGACTTCAATTCCAAAAAAAATGTTATGTGCTGAAGCTGTATGCCTACAACTGAGCAGTGATGCAGAAAGGGAATGGCAAAGCAGGATTTATGGGGAGCGGAAAACACACAAACAGATGGCTCCTCTTCACCCATCCTGTCCAACACTGGCAGGAAATATGCCCTACTTCCCTAAGCTTCTGCCCAGCTACTGCTTTGGATTCCCAGTGGGAAGAGCTCCCTCTTCAAAACTAAATATTTATTTCACTGAGAATTCAGAAGTTTGTTCTTCAGAGCTCTATGTACTCAGCAAGATGCTCACTCACTGTTTGAGAGGGAGAAGGAGCGGGAGAAGAGAGCTATCAAGCTACCAAAGCCATTTCTTGGAAGACTTAAATCCAAAGGACCTGAGCCCACTTGGGCCCAATATAGAGGAACTGAGCAATGACAAACATTATTTACCCAAGTTCCTCGCTAGCCTGATTCTTCACTTATCAAGTAACTATAATATGAGGATGTAACTGCTTACTGATTTGAGCTATTCAATGCTGTTCTGAAACCAGGGAGACTGGTCTTACTTTAAACCCTTTTAAAGAGAGGCTATACAGTACACAAGCAAAATAAACAACATGCACAAGTACACAATGTAACACTGCAATTACAGTGGTAATTCAAATCTTGTGACTGACTGCTATATTCAGTCAAATGCAAAAGGCAGAGGATTTACAAGATTCCTAGATGGTCATCTACTTCAGACACAGAGCTCCACACCAACATCCCTAAGACTAACAGAGTAACTAGTGTATTTAGTGGTCACTGCACACTCCAGTCTTGGCAGAGATCCAGCAGACTGCAATATTTTCATACAACCCTAAAAAAGCCCCCAAAAATCCCAGTGATGGACATAAGGCACACGAGGGAGGCTCCAATCCGTATCTGCTCGACTCCTTAGAACCAACCAGGAGAGCACAGCTCCACATCCCAGCGTGCCCTCCCAGGTGTGCCCCCCTCCAGCCCTGGCTTACTGAGATACGAGTGGCTGCTCCCTCTGGCTGAAAGCTCCAGGAGACGGACGCTGCGCTGCTGATCACTTCCACGGACGTGAACGTGCACGGGAGCTTCGCGTCCGTCCCGTTCTCCACAAATATCTCCTCTGGGGTGATGACCTCTACTGCTGACACTTGGACTGCATGGGAAAGGCACAGAGAAGAAAGCAGGAGACTCATCAGTGCTGCTTTGAGAATCAGGGAGTTCACATCACACCGCCTAGAAGGGCACAGAAGAGGCATCGGTAACTCCTGCACAGACATCGCATTATACCTGCATCATACCTGCAATCACACAAGTACAGAGCAGGCCAAGTATATATTCACTTCTCCTTCCTTGTATTATCTGTGACAGGATGTTTTCCACTCACAGATGTTTCCTCTACAACGCTTTGTGGAAGTCAATTCTATGGTGCAAAGGATGAGTTTAAAACTTTTTTGTACCAGCAGACAGCAGGCACTGTAATAATTAAGCCTCATCAGAGGAACTAACAACCTGGCCTAGCTATTACTCAGTTTCCTCTCTGGCACACATCTTGTTTCATATCTCCAGTTTTTCCTAGCTGTAGATAAAACAAAAGCTCACCCCCAGAAAGCTGAGGAGCAAACTTCTCTCACTCCCAGCTAAGCCATCTACTCCTGCTCTCTGCCATGCTCCAAAGTCTGTATGTGCCTCACAAATAATAGCTTGGCCTCACTAATAATAGCTTGGTTATAGTTTTAGAAGCATGAGAGTAGTTTGATTTTTTTCTACCTTATGCACAGTCAAAACAGCAAGCAGACCACAATCACCTTGCAAATGTAAAGTAATCAAGGTTAATATTGTGCTTGTACTCACAGTTTTCCTAACAAGTAAGTAAAATTCATCGTGATTTGGAAAAAGTGTTGAAGATACTCTTTATCTGGCACCTTCTAGACTGCCAATGCTCTATCTCTATCCAGATTTAAGCAGATATATCTCTAAATTCATTCAGGTTTACTTAGAAAAATGAAGCATGATCTTGTGACATCACAAGACAATGTCTGTCAGGGCTCATGTCACATCCATGTGAAAGCAAAAACCTTGTCAAGTCAGCGTGGGTGGATGCACATGTAACGTGTGCTCCTGGTACCTCAAATCTAAGTTTTGATTTTCATTAAACCATGATTTTCAGCATAGAGATGGTAACAGCAATCTACTTCTGTTCATAGGAGTCTATGTTTCTGGGCTCCAGTACCTTAAATCCCCTTGTTAAGAGAACAAACCTTCCTGCTCCATCAGTACCTCAGCTGATTTGTTTCTCAGCTTTGAATAAAGTAGCTCCACAAGTAGGCAAACCAAACAGAAAGATGCAAGTCGAAGACTGTTTAGATAAAAAGAAAGAAAAACCCACCTACATTAGTCCTTCAATCATGAGGTTTGAGTTTTTAGTGAGAGCAACCAGCCCAGCAGCCTTCAGAAGTTGGACAGCAAACATCTGACAAGAATGAGCACGCAGGCAGCGGTGGGAGAATTGAGCAGATCACAGTAATTGCAATAACCAAAACCAGAAGAAACCTCTATTCATTAATTCTGCTGTTCAGATTCCACTGTTCATTTCCAAAATTTACTGAGTCCTCAGTCCCATCAGGTTATCTCTTGATACCTGAGATTCTCCTGTCATCACTGCTCTCATTTCCAAGACAAAAAGTGCCCCAAGGGGGAAGGGAATAGGGATGGTGAATTTTCATCACGACGTTCTATCAGAGCTTCCCTTCTCTTGTACATACCCTGACTATGGGCCAAAAAATATTCTTTCATAAAACAACTACCAAATATTTATTTGGAACATACAAAGACTTCTAGCAATCAAATTAAATTAACTGAGAGCTGCTGTGCTTTATGTGTTTTTTTTCCCAGCTAATGGTGTAGAAAAGAAAAATAAAATAAAACAAAATCCATTGTATTAAGTCCAAACCACAGAACAAACCTCCCTTTCAAGCATAAAACAAGCAAGATGCCCTCAGTATTCGTGTAGGAAGAAAAGAGTCTGCACAGACATTGTCTGCTTGTACATGGTACAGAGAACTCCTTGCCACACACAGGCAGTGGGTAGCACAGATCTGCCTAATCTAAAGAAGTCACTGTTCTAACTCACTAGAACTGTAG
>WEIU01019865.1:1567279-1578290 GCA_013389925.1 Aegithalos caudatus | reverse complement strand
AGAGAAAAAGAAAAAAAAAAAAAGCCTTATCCCTTCCTCTTCCCTAGTCTGGGAAGGAAGGAACTATGTAATCCTGTACAGATATTTCTATCAAGCTTAATTTTCATCTGTCCTACTGTTGGCTCAATTTCATGTTCTTCTTTGCTGATTTTCTCCCCTCTGCCTCTTTCACTACTTCATAAATATTTTTCCTGCTTCTGTTGCCTTACAGCATGAGACACAGGCTCCTTAAATCATAACCTGACTGTTTGGTAGAGAGGCCAGAAGATTTGTCAGTTGTTCACCCTCAGCCCTCTAATCCCATACTTTTACTGATATGGTGGCTGTTCCCACTACCTTGAACTCTTTGGCCTCCTCTCTTGTAATAAAATCCACATGGATCATCTCCAGCTCTAGCTCTTTTCCTCCTCTTTCCACATTTACCAGGATTACATCCACCTTCCAGCTCCTCCACCTATTTAAATATTCCAGTTGAAGAAAGTTGAATTTTGAGTCATATTTCAGTCACATTTACCTACTGCTCTACTCTTCAAGCTTATTCAGCCATAGTTCCTCTCAAGAGGAAAAGAATTATCACAGGAAACTGTCTGAGAGAGAAGAGTGCTTTAGGAAAGGAAGGTCAGCAAGGTACACAGGGCAAAAATAAACATTTGCTCTTCTCCCATGCATTCTCCTTGATCCCATCACCCTGTCCAACTGCCCGTGGCCCCAGTACTTCCTTCTGAACATCTCATCAAGCCTTCAGCTGCTTTTATTCTTTTCAGCAGAAAAATGGCTCTATTTTTCTCACCTATCATCAAAATAATTTGAAAAAAAAAACCCACCTGAGCCTCTTCAGCCATATCTTTTAAATCTCTAGTGTTGTTTGAGCAGTTTTACTCCAACTACAGTAACTCTCTCCTGCTCCATTTTCAACCTCCACACCGCAATGAAAGCTCTCCATCCACATCTTCCTTTCCAGACAATCCTCCTGGCTCTTGAAACAGGACAAGACACTCATATTCTTACTAACTTACTAACCTTATTAATCTTTTCTTATTTACTAAAACCTCCAGTTTGTACCTTGGCCTTCGTTATTGTGATGTCCTTTTTGCTCTGGATAGATGGACAGTAACAGACCACTGCAGTTCCTGGTAACCAAGCTGCTCCGAGGGTGACACTAAGAAGAGTGGGACATTACATTTGCAAGATCACTGCTTCCTTCCATGAAGTGGGAATGACACCAAGCATCCATCCCTGTTTCAGTATGAAGAGACTCTTGTCCCCAACCACTTTATTGTGGGAATACACAGGACAGAGAGTAAAACAGATTTAATTAGCATAGCTGGTCTGATAACCAGGATGCCATGGCAGGAACAAACAGAACTTGGAAGATTACAGAAGATGGGATTAAACCTGCTTTTGGGGAAGACAAGTGATCCAATCAAACCTCTGCAGGCAAGAGATGTTGTAAAATGTATGAGTTGTCTGTATGATCCTTAACCTGATTATTGTAGCAGAGAATTATTAACCTTCCTGAAATGGTATATAAGCTTTGGAAAAATCTGAGTAAAATCAAATTCTGATCACCATATCAGCATTCCTGTCTAACATCAGTAATTCATCAATAATTGGTCTCATCCAAAACTTTTCAAATCCAAACTGTAACACCTCCTCCTAAATGCTGGTCCTCAGGCTTGGGAAGATCTGCTCAAAACCTGCAAAATCCACTTCCTTTGAGCCCTCCAAAGCACGTGGTAACTGCATCTGTATGGATCCAACAGTGCCTAAGCTGCCAGTGCTTGGAGATCAATGCCTTTTAAAACCAAAGTCATCTTTTCCTACTTTTACTTGTATCCCTGGTTGCTTATACTTGCCTCACAGTAAGATTGTTTTTAAAAACAATTGGGCAAGAATTGTTTATATTCTACATTTTTTAATGTAGAAATATGGTTGACCATTTGGTTTGGTAGCATATCACAGAGAAATCCTGTGCACTAAAGTTTTACACTAATTAACACATGGATAATTAAAATTTCTTTGCAGACCACTATTTCTACTGAGATCTTGGATCCAATGAAAACATTCTGTTAATTAAGATTGTGAACACACCAAAATAAACTCAATTCCCCTGCATTCAACTCAATTTGATCACTAGGGGATCTAACTAACCAAGAAAGCAAACAGCTAACACTGTAATCATAGGCATCTTATTTCCACCAGCACAAACACAGCCCACATGGAAACTTTCATCAGATTGCTAAATACTGGATGCTTATGGCTGCTACAGTTCCCATCCTACACCAGGAAAAGTGTTACTTCCCTCCTCTTGAAATGGCTAATCATCAGCTTATTAATTAATACATGCAGCTTGCTTTGCTTATCTTAAAGACACCTGGTAATATAAATACAATTTATAAACTAAGTGACTTATGGATGGTCTTGACAAAATGAGAGAAAATTCAGGCTTTCAGTATCTTCACTCTGGTCTCCCCAGCAGCCCAGAAGTTTCATCAGAAAGGAGGATGTGGTTTTTTTTCTAATGACTAAGGGTTTTAAGTCACAAAAACAATATACACTTGAGAACCAGTGCTTTCTTTAACAAATACTCTTACTCAATGTCAAGTGTCTTGTGCAACATCTGCTGTTGACAGCATTCTCAACTAGGGTTGCACAGCATTTAGTTCTTTCTCCCACAGAGCAGTTGTACCATCAGCATGAAACAACAGCAGCCAGACCCCTACAAAACATCCCAGAAAGCCAAAGTTATAGTCCCCAAGTGCAACTACAGGCACTGATGTCCCCACAGACCATTTCTTCACTGTGGATAAAACACCTGGTGGAGAAACCTTACCTTTCCTGCCTTTAATAGCCAGCAGACATGCCAGAATCATTCCTCTGAAACAGCATGAGACCTGTTAAAGCACCCAGATGCTGGATAGAACTTCCACACAAGGAATTCCTGCACATCATTCAGCCTTCACAGAAAAGTAGAACCCACATCAGCAGTTCCACCCAGGAGCAAACCATGGTGCACTTCATAAGGACAACACCACCCAAGTATTAAGAAGGCAGATGTGTCCAGCCCCTCCTCATGGAGACTGTCCCTGCAGCCCCCCTGGCACCACGACCTTGATGTCTGCACTCCATGCATTGACACAGGACACAAAGCAACACGATCTGCAGAAATGATGACCAGACAGAGTCACACCAACCAACCCTGACATCCAAGTTCCAAAGCAACAGAAACTAAATTCCATTCATCAAAGGAGGACAGAAGAGTTTAATTTCACTTTCAAATGCCAATTCACCAGAAGAGCTTTTAGCTGCTGCCACAGCATCTCCCCAGGTTGCCAATCTTGTCAAGTAACCCAGGCTGCTGGAGGAAGGAGAGCTTCCTGTCTGCAGTAACACAGCCGGTCCTGCAGCACCCTGCAGCTCCAGGAACCAGAAAACACAGCTGGGACACCAGCCCATCAACACCCACCACCTCCTGCCACCCTGCTGCTGGAAACCCTCATCCCCCAAGCAGAGACAAGCATCTGCTAAAGCAACATTCGATTTCTCCTGGCCTCTTTGCACGTTCAGCTAAGCTCTGCTTGACTCAACAATGAGGGGAAAAATAGCATCTTGTCACCCCAAGTGAAAGGAAAGCAGTTTCATTGAGAAGTCTTGAGCAGGCTGTGGCTAAGCTGTCAAAGCAGACAATAACATCCATGTATCTCAGCACTCCATACACCTACTCTGACAGGACTTAAAGGCAAGTCTCCAGAGTCAACAAACTTTGGTACCTCCTTCTCCTCCCACACTGCAGGGTCAGTTTTTGGCATGTTCTACTCCATATGATGCAGAGCTGCTCATTGTTCTGCCAAGGAGCAGCGAAAGAACCTATGCTGAGATTTGCTTTCAAAGCCCATGCTTTAACCAGAAATGAAGAACAAGCGTGAGAAACAGCAAAAAATGCCTGAGCTCCCTTGCCAGACAGGCCACAGATTTCTTGTTCAGTCCTGAGGAAATATTTTCACTGCTATGTCACTCTCTCAACTCTCTCATCTCATAAAACAGAGATGCTTGTAAAGGTTCTGAGAAGTAGGAACAAGTAAGCAGTGCATCTGCACAGCTTCATGCTCCTATTACAGCATCAGTCATTTGTCAGGTTTGGGCAGATACTTAGTCTTGAGGCAAGTAACTTCTAGTTACTTCTAGTAATTTTCCCTGGGGATCATAAAGCAACACTTCCCTGCCTATGCTGCAGGCTGGGACACTGATCTGCAGCTCAGGTACTTTCCAAACCACACATCTCATTTTTCTGCTCAACGGCCCTGAGGTGGTTTTCCTTCCATGTCCAAGTAAGTTTACAAGTGTTCAAATCCAAGCAAACAGTTCTTGTTGACAAAGCCAAAGCAAAAGAGTGGAGAACCCAAAGGGGGCTGTTCAAAGTGCAAAAGGTAACTGGAGCAGCTGATGGCAGCTGTTCTACCTCTAATCTTGCAATAGTAACACAGCCACTAACAAACACAGCACGTTATTTTCTGGGCATAAGCAAAGATGCCAGAAAATGGGAAATGAGATTACAGAAAGGCAGAAAAGACAGGAAAGTCTCCTTGAAATACACCAGGTTCTTCCCACAAGCAGGGAATGAAGCTTACTTAACTAAAGATCTGAGAGAAGCTGGGTAGACATCTCAACACATGGCAGAGAGAATAAAAAAAGCATCCCACCATCACAAGCATTTCCTAAAATTGCTATAGCAATCCACTAAAACTGTCACAACTACTAAGGAAATGAGAGTGTTAAGGATCAGAAGTTGTAGGGAAAAAAACCACAACCAAACAACAGCAAAACCCAAACCCATGGAGTGGACAGTAGAGACTGACACATTGTTGGCTGGAACAAAAGCTTCCCTCCAGGCTTTTTTCTTTTTTTGGTTATTAATACTATCTCAAGTGAAACTCTGTTAAAAATACCACTCGTGTTGCCAACTGTTGATGGCATGCAGCATCTTTTTAACAAAATCTATCATCAGCAGCATGGGAACTACCAATTTCCAAAACAAACTAAGCAGTAGAATTTAGGATGTGGATACACAAATTTCATGAGGAGATACAGTGCAAAGCCTACACATCAGACATAGGAAGCTGCCATTTTTCTGACCCTTTTACTGTAATCAATCCACAAAGCTGCAACCAACTCAGTCTATACACATCAAGAAATATCTGCAAAAGCTGCACTTTGAACCATCCAAGGTATTTGTAGCATTCCATGAACAGTCACTCCCACCTGTCAATATTTCTGAACCAGAATCATGTCCATCTCTTGCCAAGTACTGGTATTTTCACCAGCCTGAAAGGTGAGCACAGGATTTTTTTCCTGTATACAGAGAGACACAATTAAAACCTGTTAAATAAAATCCTACCACTTAACTGAGCAAGAGGATAGATGAAATTACACCATCCAAGTGATTACCCTCCTCAGCTAACAGGGTATTCATGCAGCCAATCTGTTCTGGTGTGACTGGAAACTTAGTTCAGCAGCTCAAGCAAATCCAAAGCCCTTGGAGGACCAGATTCCTTACAGATCTGTGCACTGCTGAACACCTGCAGCCAGCTCTGGCACCAAGCTTGCAGCAATCTCACACTTACTTGCTAACTGAATTGCTGAGCAAACTCGTAACCAGCTATAACCTGCAGCAGCACAACCACAAAACCAAAGGAAAAGCCCATGCTCAATATTTCAAAGCATTGTTCCACAAGAATTTGTCAGTGGTGGTGCCAATTTAAATAGCTCACATGCACACTCAGAACAAAATGAATCTGATCAGGAACTAATCTGTGTTCAAAACAGCCCTTTCACCATTGTTTTCTTTCAAACCAGACCAACACCCTAGCCCAGTCCACTGTGTACTGTTTTGTACAACTGGGGAGGGTTAGGAAGCACCAAGCAGGACCTGATTCAGCTGGTTATTCTCAGGAACACCTCTTTTGGGAGGAATTTATGGCCTTCCTTGTAGCACACTACATCACTTTCCCACTTTACACATCCCTTGGACTGGAGCAGCACCTCCCATCAAGTAAGATCCTGCAAGGCCTTGATCTGAATCAGGACACAGAAACCAGTCAGATTTCAAAACTCCTGCTGCAGCTCTATGGAATTCATTACCAGGAGGGAGCCCTGCTCACCACCTTTCACTTGCACACATTACAAAAACAAGTTACTGAATAACAGGTGGCTTGAAGCCAACTCTAAATGCCTCCAGCAATGGCCATTTCACCCACCTGGAGATGACCTGCCCTGATTTACCTCCATCTCATGAACTGAAAGTGCCACTGACAATTGCTGCACTGCCCAGAGTTTAACTTCCCCTTAAGGACCAGAATCTCAACCTCTGCCTACTGAAGGTAGGGTAAGTTCCCTACCAGAGCAAGTTCCCAGAGCAAGTTCCCTTCGTGCCCCTTAACACCATGTGTGCAAAGCATCAGTAAATGTACCAGAAAGCATCTTTTTCTCTAGGGT
This sequence comes from Aegithalos caudatus, assembly GCA_013389925.1. Taxonomy (NCBI): domain Eukaryota; kingdom Metazoa; phylum Chordata; class Aves; order Passeriformes; family Aegithalidae; genus Aegithalos; species Aegithalos caudatus. Next base: position 1,571,798 of record WEIU01019865.1, on the reverse strand, counting down.
TGGAGGAAAGAGAGTTCACAAGAACAACCACAACAATCTTCCTGATGCACTTTAAGCCAAAACCTAACAGCAGCACCGAGTGGAAAGTGCCAACTCAACAGATAGATAAAAATGCAGGAGCTGAAAGGCACAGCAGCCAAAGGGAACAATACACAAGGAGTGTGGGCTCACCCCAGCAGGCAGCTCAGCCCTGCACAGCCCCTCACTCACACCCCAGGGAGAGAACTGGAAGGGTAAAAGTGAAAAAACCTCAAGGGTTGAGATTAAAACATAGGGAAAACACAAATCATCACCCACTGCTTCCATCAGCAGGCAGGTGCTCACCATCTCCAGGAAAGCAGGGCTCTGTCAGGCCTAACAGTGACTTGGGAGACAAATGCTGCAATTCCAAAGAGCCCCCTTCCTCCTTCTTTTCCCAGCTTTTATTGCTGACCATGACCTCTGTGGTGCCCTCCCAACTCCTCATGGGGTCCAGCCCACCTGCTGTCAGGGAGAGGTGACAAACAAAAAAAGCCTTGGGGTGTGTAAGCCAATGCAAAACAAGTAACCAATGCAAAACATTGTCATCCAGGCTCTTTTCACAAGTCCAAAACTTAGCACCATCCAAGCTATTAACTCTGTCCCAGATGAGGACCTTTATTTGATATAAACATTTTCAATTTTTTTTTTTTAAGCTTATTTGGGACAAGTAACAGAACGACCCTTTAAAGATAAAAGAGATTGGGAGGAAAAACTTTCTTTCAACCAGCTCAGCAAAAAATACTGAAGTTAACGGTGGCTTAGGATGCAATGCCACATCCTCTGTGCTGGTACACCCTAATCTGAGTAAACACTTGCTTTTTCCACATGACTGCTGTTAGAGATAACAGTGAATCACTGCAGTTAGGGTTCCCCAAGTCTCTCTGCTGGCAGCAAAGCCAGTTCAGAACTTCTTGTCCTCTCCTGGCACAGCAGTCTCTTGTACAAGCTATTCACATCCTCTCCATTGTGCTAATCATTTCTTGTGGGCTTCCACTAACCCAGACCACTAAAGCAATACAGACAAACAAACCACACACAGGAAAAAAAAAAAAAAAAAAAAAAAAAGGATATATGCCATAAGGATGTAAATGTTTTCACACACAGAGCTTCCAGCTTTCTGATGTATCCCTAGGATATCCTGAGTTAGTATTCAATAGTTCAAAAACAGTATTTTCTTGAATACAAGGCTGTTTATTTTGTTATTACATGCAGGTGGTAGAAAGAGTAAATGTATGCCATACATGATCAAACCACATCACATCATACCACACTTGGAGAAGTCCCACTACACAGAAGTGCTAATAATAAGCTTTGGAGAGATGGCCTGATGATGATCTACATGGCACTTCTCCAGAAGAACAGTTAAGTCTTCAGAAACTACTCAGATTAAAAGCTTTCAAGACAAAACAGAACAAGACATCTGCCACGTAATACCAGGTTTCATTTTTTTGGTCTTCCATCTCACCCCAGTATGGGACACAGCATACCCAGCACTAGTCAGGACAAGATGGGTCTGCAGACAGGCAGTGGAATTGCTGTATAACACAATCCAGATTAATTCAGATAGCAAGCAACACTGCCATGCATGCTATTACTTACACAAGTAATTGTAAGAAATTGGCTGGGGCCAAGAAGCATATGGCCGTTTAACCTCATTTTATCACCAAAACATTAAGGTACAGACTTTTCAACATATTCAAGAACTTGCTGCTGCTGCTGCAAGCAAGGTGAGCTGAGAGTTTATCCAGCTTTTGCCTTTGCAGAACACACAGAGCAGTGCAGGCAAGGCAGTTTTTCCTACCTGCAGCATCAGTGGGCTGAGCTTCAAAGGACTAACAGCTTCTGACGGGGGTGACTACAGGAATTCTGACTAAAGCTGGCACAAGCACCAAGTGAGCATTGCAAGCCTGACTTACACTGTTATTTTCAGGAAACATTTCAAGCAGCAACTGAAACGGGCTGCTTGAAAGGAGCTCAAAGCAGTAACAGGCACTTGAGCTATTCAGCATCTCAATACTCTGCTTGTTACTGACCCATGTGTATGTGCCCACGTGCACTTGTATGAGTGTGTATAAAAGGGGTAGTAGGAGAAAAGAAATTTCAAAAAAACCAAGCTTTGTTGGTATCCAAAAGAATAATATAAAAAGAGATCATCATTATTCTTTCCAGTAACATCTAGACATTTTTTGAGACTATCAAGAATAATCAGGCACCACCCTCGTGTCAAACACAGGCAGGATACCACTTTAAGTCATAATTACATGGCTTACAAATGCACAGTTGCAAAATAAACCATTTTCTTGATACTCTTGGCTGGTTGTTCCAGACTCACTCGTGCACACAAGAGATTATACCTAGATTAAGTACTTATGCTACAAAATGTCCCCAGAATCACAGACAGCACATCTGACAATGATCCTTCATTCATTCTCACAAGTAAATGAAGCAATGGGGTTTTCTGACTGAGCATAAAGAAGCAGGATGAACTCCTAACCCACACATGCAGGGGCACACATGAAAATAAGCCTAGAACTGTGTTATCCGTGCTTAGATGTGAAGCAACAGGGCTTGGCAGAGCAGGCTGTGCTGTTTAATGGGGCCTGCAGAGCACAGCACCCTAAGCAATATTTCTGTCTCACTGCAGGTTATTGGCCACAGGAGCAGCCCTGCCACGGAGCATATGAAGAGGCAGGAGAGCAGGCACAAGGCACAGCAGCCACGTGTGCAGCACATCACCCAGCCCCACGCTGCACCTGAGCCAGGGAGCAGCTACAGCCCTTTGCACAAAAACACTCCTGCCCTTGCCAAAAGAGGCAGGGTTTGATTTCTGGACCTCTCACGTGTGCAAAATCCAGCACGAGGAAAGGGAATGGGAAGAGGGTCCTTGAAAAAACATCAGGAGCCTGAATGACACAGGCAAGGAGAAATGCACAGCACTGATTACCCAGGAGTCCTTAGCACCCCAAACTCAGGGGAAGGTCATCTTTTCCTTCCCATCCCCAAACTCCTCTGGGTATGAAAAAGAGGTGAAAGAGCCTGTACTCTGATCACTTACTTGCATGCAGAGATGTAAACTTTGCTTTTCACAGCAGACAGGAGGATTAAGGATGTGCAAGGAGAGAAGAAGCCAACACAAGAATAAATTCAGACCCTACAACAATCTACTACTCCCACCTACCAACAGCAATACTGTAGCTGTACCTTTTGTTGTGGTCAGGGGAAATATGCTTCTTTCTTCTCTTGCCTCCATATGTATTTCCAAAGATCTCAGTTTTGCTGTAATATATGCATATTTCACATCTACCTACTTAATCCCAAATACTAGGTCTGTCTCTGAAGATACACAGGAAGCCTTAGCAATCTCTACTTTTTTACTGCAAAATGCAGTCATCTTAAACAAATGCAAACAGTGCTCTTTGGGAACAGATTTAGGAAGAGAAATAATAATAGGAATTAGCTATTAGGAGGAAGTTCTTTGCTGTGAGTGTAGGAAAGCACTGGAACAGGTTGACCAGGGAACTTGTGGATGCTCCATCCCTGGAAGTGCTCAAGGTCAGGCTGGATGGGGCTCCGAGCAATCTGGTCTAGCGAAAGATGTCCCTGCCCATGGCAGTGGGATTGGAAAAGGATTATCTTTAAGATTTGTACAAACCCAAACCACTCTTAAATTCTATTAAATAAATGTTAAGTTTCTTACCACTCAGCACAGTTTCTTAATAAACCTCCTTCTAGACGGACTTATGGTTTTACAGTTTCCCAGACACACGAACTGAGGAGGCATCAGGCTTCTTAATGTCCCCTGTTGAAGTACTTTGCAAAGTTTTACCCACTAAGCAAGTACTGCCAACCCAAAATATCCATCAGTTGCTATTTGGGGTGTATACATACTGGATACTCCCGTGCTGTCCATGCCCAGCATCTACACACAATGAGCTGGCGTGGGAAATGTGTAACTTTTCAAGTCCGAGTGATGCGTGGAACCTTCTGCCCTCAGAGAACACAAGCCACAGCGGAGTTAAGCATCACTCTTGCTCCACAGCCTTGTGCTCCTCACTGGAAATATTCCAGAACCATCTGGACGCGATGCTGTGCCATGTGCTCTGGGATGACCCTGCCCGAGCAGGGAGGCTGGACCAGGTGACCCCGCTGCGGCCCCTTCCAACCCGACCCGTTCCGCGGTTCTGCACTCACTCTCCACCTCTCCCAGTCATAAGCGCATCATCTGACTGACATAATTCGCCCTCCACCCAAATACTTCGCCACTGACCGAATCAAGTCATTTACCACAACGCCAGCGTCCCCGCTCCTCGGTCACCCCGCGGCTCTCCCAGCAAACGCCGCCCGGAGTGAAGAACCCACGGTGCCGCCCGGTCCCAGGCTGGGCTCCGTGATCCCGGGGATCTTTCCCAAGCTAATGGATTCTGTGGAACCAGCGCTGACACGGGGCCGCCGCGCATCGCTGCCCCGGCCCCGCGGCATCCCCCGCCCTGCCCACGCC
>WEIU01019865.1:1451245-1562148 GCA_013389925.1 Aegithalos caudatus | reverse complement strand
CGCCGTGCGCTGCGCCCCCTGGCGGTGCGGCGGGGGGCGGTCGCACCGGGTCCCCGCGTGTCCCGGGGCTGATCCACGGGCAGGATAAGCGCCCACGGGAGCCACAGGCACCGCCTTGAGGTTTTGAGCTCACAGCACCCTCCTGGTTGGAATCCCGCTTGTCCCTGATGTGCTCTGTCCTGCTAATGCTTCCTGACATCCTCATGTTTCCATGCCTTTGTATTTCAGACTTTTTTTCAAAAAGTCTTATTTCTCCCTGTTCCTCAGTAGTTGCTCTCTCATATTAAATTTAAATTTTGAAGTCCTAATGCCAGTGGAAATAAATCTCACCCCTATGTTGCCTGCTGCTACCAGTTCTGTCCATTCTTCCTTGGGCTTCTTCATCTCTCCAGGAGGAAACAAAACACAGAGATGTTTGGTTTGCTTTTGTTTTATTCCACCATTTATTTATTCTGTTTCTCCCTGGGATTTCCATTCCCGCGCTCGGGACACACATACACGTTCTCTACACAGGCACACATATATCTGTACGTACACTAAGGCACAACCACTCACATCCAGGTGGGACACTCTGCTGAGAGGGGGCAGCTGAGGATTGCAGCCTGCCCTGGAACACAAGCTAGAGCAAGCAGATTAAAATGGAATCAAAGGCAACAACGCTCCACAGCATGGCTCAGGAGGGTGCGGAGGTCGTGTTTGCCAACAAGCCCATGATAATCCAGGAGGACAAATGCTGCTGGCTCTCAGCAAGTATGACCTCAGTCCACCTCACAGTGTGGACGTTTTGTTCCATGTGGCCAACACAGCTTCAGGCACTGCTGTCAGGAAACTGGTCAAGTGAGGGTCTGACATCCACCTTCCCCCAAATGCTGTCCAGATTAAAATCGTAGTGACTGCTAGCCCATGACTTTTAGTAGCCCAAGAGTGAGTGGAAATCTAGTACAGTACTAAGGAAGGACTGGCTGCCTGTTCAGCTTCACCAGTTCAGGCAACTCCACTGGAAACTCAGCCAGCTAGGACTTCTTCTTTGACCTGCACAAAATTAACTGGCTGTTTCCAGGAAACTGGGATGCTTTCTATTCAGAGTGGCTGTTGGTGGCCACACACCAGAAGTGTCAAAACAGACTGGATAGGGTCTGGAAGTGAGAAAGACTGATGGGCAACCAGCCCTTCTAAATCTGGACTGGAGCCCAGAGCCAGATAAGAGAACTTGCCCTGTTGACCTACTCAGCACATCTTTTCTTTGCGTATCATCTGCTGGTTTTCACTTTCCACCACACTAAAAGCACCCCAAAGCTGAAGCACACAGGACCTACCAGCCTACCACGGGTGGCTGTTTCACAGATCAGCCCCACTTCAAAAGGATTTTATTTTGATATTTTGTATTTATGTATATTTTATGATTAATGTTCTAGGAGTTTTCCCCACATTCAGGGTTCACATGGTCTGCCATACAGCACATATGGAGAAAACATACTGTTGCCTATAGTTAAAATATTATTTACTGAAGTTTTAGAACCCAAAGTACTTTAAAAGAAGCTACCAAAAAGGCACCATATGTGTCTGTATGTACATAACTGATGAATTTCATCTAAGACCAAGGCAGGGGAGAAGAAAAAGACATTTTGGAGCAGGATGAAGGAGCAGAAGGACCATGAGTGGTGGTGGCTGTTGGCTCCAGGACAGCAAGAATCAGGTCTCTCAGTCCCCATATATCACCAAGGAATGCCAGCCATCACCTGAGTTTTGAATTCTGAAGAGATTGCAAACAGTCTCCTGTTCCAGCTGTCCCAAAATATGATGGTGCAAAGCAGAGAGCCAGCAAGTGGCCACTCAGCCTTGTGATGAGTCTGGACCTCAGGGGATTTCTGCATTCTGCTCCTCTCCTGCCACTGAAGGTTTTCCAGTAGCTTCCATCTTGACTGGGTTAGATGGCTCCCATCCACACATTATGTCTCCTCTGCCCTGATTGGGTATGTCCTTTTGAGAGGGGAAAATAAGTAAGGAAATACTGAAAAATAATCATAGGTCTAAGCAAAGACAGGCTGGGAAGTCCTGGGGGTACTTTGGTGGTTTCTGTGCTAGGAGGCAAAGGTGAGCTGCAGCCTGACCACGAGAATCCTTCCTTCAGCTGCTCCTTGCCAAACCAAAGAAGCATTTGAAGAGGAGGTGGTTGAGGTGAGATGAGACATCCTCAGGCATCTGTGGCCATGTTATCAGTGGTTACAGAACACACAAGATGGGGCATGGAACAAGGCCTGCTTCTGCCAGCAGAAATCCTCTTTTATTTCAGTGGCAAAGGCCTGTGCTTGCATGAAACTGGTGTGCCCTGGGTTTGCTGGCAAAGCTAACAAGCTAAACACAAAGGGAATATATTTATGTACACATATATACATACAACATGTGCACACAAATACTTCTATGTAAGGAGTCATATTGATATAGAGTATACATGGTTACTGCTGGGGAAATGTGCTTTTTACTGCAAGTACTTTCAGATTGCTTTCGAAACAAAAATGCAGGAGGGTGCCTGGAGAGCAGAGCCTCTCCATTATACTCAATCCAGAATCAGCTTTGCCTCCTTTCCATCCTCTCTGTAACACTACCCAGGAGGGCTGGTCGTTTTGAGTACCCTGCCTCACAGTCTCTCTGCAGGCCTGAGAGCTGAGGCTTTTGACATGTGGGAAGCAGCAAAATTGTTGTTGTGTTCTGTCACAGTTGCCATTTTTGCAAACAGCAAAACCCTCGGGTGCCTTAGGAGCCACCATCAGGCTGGCCCACCTTACCTGTGTGTCACAGCTACGCTGTGCCCTGGTCCTGTGTGACTGACACTGAAGGCTCACTGGCAGTCCCTAATCCCACTGCATCCTGTGCCAGTGCTGCTTCTTCAGTGTCTGATGTTCTCTGTGTGTCTGTGCTCTCACAGCTCTCCTTTGTATCAGCTTCAGCTTCCTCCTTCTTGTCCCCCTTTCCTTGTTCACAGGCAGTGCTTTGCTGCTCTTCTCCCTGGGGACTGTCACACGCCTCATTGTTTCCAGAGGGAGGCTGAGGAGAGTTCTCCTCTCCTGGGGCATCGTGACATAGTTCCTCCTCCTTTGCATTCTCTGTGTTATTCCTGCAAGGAGTAATTTCCTCTGCCTGCTTTTCCCCTTTTTCCCCATCTTCTGATCTACTGGATCCTCTCCTTGACGGGGGCTTCTCATCAGACTCTGCCTGTTGCTTCTGCTCTTTGCTCCCTTCTTTATCATCCTCCGATCTGCTGGATCCTGTCCTTGATGCTGGTTTCTCATCAGACCCTGCCTGTTTCTTTTGCTCTTTGCTCCCTGTTTCCACCTCCTCCGTCTTGCCATTGGGCCCAAAGACCTCATCTTCCCTGGCACCATTTTCTGGAGAGGACAAGTTGACCCCTAAATCCTCCCCGTCTCCGTACTCGGACAGAGATCTTCGGAACCTGCGGGAGGGAGGCCTGCGCTTTATGGATCCTCGCGTCCGCACCTGGGAGGCAGGGAAAGCACATAGTGAGGCAGTCAAGAGAGTGGTAATGGAAAGCAGGAAAGCACAGCAGAGGAAAATATCACTGGGTGATTTTTTTTTTTCAACTCTTTCCAGCCTTTTCTACTCTTGGCAGGTTGAGGAAGGAGGCAGTACACCAGCAGGTGATGGTGAATGCAGGTTATAGCTCCTCACGTAAGTGCCCAGAGCTCTGGTGACACCTGACAAACTGCCGTGCTCCGTGTGGCTCCCTAAACTGAGCCTCAGCCACCTCAGACACTGGTTGGAATGTGGCACCACCTTCCCACAGCACTCCCTGGCACCAGCCACCCTGTCACTGCCAAGCTGAGTGACTGGCTCCTGCACCTTCACCCCTTCCTTCACCCATCGGAACAGGAAGGCTGCTTGGAGCCGCTGGCAGGCAGAGGGGAGACTCCACACAGCTACAAAAAGGCTTTTGGAACCTGGTGCATAGATCTCTCTTGGCCACAAATACACCCTCTTACAGCAGGACTGAGGGCTCAGCTTCATCTCCAAGCAATAAGCAAGCCTTGTGGAATGGAGAAATCCCAGCACAGTTGTCCTACCTTGTTGTAGAACTGCAGCTGAGTGCCTTCTGGGGGCTGATCAAAGCTGACTGGCGTCTCGCTGGGCTGGGACTGAGTCCCTGGGCTGGTGGGCGTTGAGGGAGGTGTGCTGAACGGAGAAACCAGGACTTTCAGCCCAGGGCTTTTGGGAGACACTCCCGGCAGCAGAGCAGCTGGAGCAAAAGCCAGATTGGCCTGCAATGAAAAACCCCCATTAGGGGCATGTGTGACAGCAGCGTGTGCTACCCACGATAACCACACAGGGGAACCCCTGCCCTGCCACATCTCTCAGCTGTCACAAGCCACACACGCCTCCTGGTTGTGGGTTTCTCCTGGTGACACTGTCAACAAACAAGTCTGGGCAGAGAAGTTATGACTGGACATTTGTCTTTCCCTGGCAGCTGGAACTCTGGACATGTTCTTTTGTCATCCCGAGGCCTTTTGGGATTTTCCAGTGACCCAGCCAAGCCACCACAGCCTGCAGCGGCTGAGCTGGCAGAAAATCTGAACATAAAGCCAACAGTGGTTCAAGATTTAAACCTTCCCACGTGTGCCCAACTGGAGCTCCCACTTTCCAGCCTGATTTGCAGAATGACTTGTGCAGTTGTGGGAAGATCATGGAAAGCAGCAAGCTTGTGATAAACTGTGGCAAAACCCTTCCTGCTGGCCTCTCACTGAGAAGCTCCCCAGGCAAATGTCCTTGGGTGCATCAGGAGGGACAGTGCTATGAATAGGCTCAGGTTGTGTCAGGGTGGCCAGGAGGCTCTGGAGTGACACGTGCTGCCAGGACAGGCAGCTGGCAGGGGCAGGGCACTCTGTTTTCAGGCCATCGAGTGCTGAATTGCCCTCAGCAGTGCAGCTCAGGCACCACAGGAACATAAAAAGGGCAGGAAGTGCTGGGTGTGTTTGTATCTGGGGGAATCCAGATGAGGGAAGTGCAGTGCAGAGCTTCCAGGCACACATACATGGGACAGCCAGAGCCTGGAAAACACGCCCCACTGCCAGGATTGTCACTGCCTGTGCTCAAGGCCAGCTCCCCAACGGAGTGCAGGGGACTCAGTGTGAGTGACAATGCCGTGAGGAAAGAGCTGGAGGAAGTAGCCAGAGTTTCCCTCACTTTCTCTCAAGAGCTGCACTTAAACTGAGGCACCTGCCCCTGCTCCCTGGTTGAGCAGTGCTGCTGCCATGCCCAACCATGTACTCCACAGATCCAAATGATCCTGATCCATGCACTGACATGCTTATGGAAACACCTGGGGATCACTGGACTGCTTCTGGTGCCTGTTACCTTTTTCAGACCTGCTCTGCCTTCCTCTTTTTGTGTGGTGGGGCTGGTTCACCCCCAGTGAGGCCACTGCCCTGTTTACCTGGCTGTCACCCCTTGGCTCCTGCATCCCCTTCCCCTCTGGCTGCTCTGCAAGGGAAGAAGCTGTGAGCAATGCCAACAGGTCTTAATTTCCTGGGAAAGCCATGTGGGTTCTGCCAGGACCTACCTGCAGCTTTTCAATCATGGGTGAGCTTTTCACCTTGACCTTGGGCATGGGGCAAGCATTTGGCGACCGCTTCTGCAAAATAAAACGAAACAGGAAAACATCACAGTGTAGGAGGTGAAAAAGAGGAAATACAATAAAGGCAGAAAACTTGGATGAGATAAGCAGAAACTGCTGGTAGGGAGGCAAATGAAGCTTCATATAGTGTTCCCACACAGAAGTTTCTTTTTCTTCATTCCTGACCCCAGGAATGTCTCCTTTTGTTATCTAGCCATCCTAGGGCTAAATAATCATGTACTCCTCCTCTGGGGAAAAAGGGCTGCTGTCTCAAGTGTCTGACTTAGGTGATGCTTGATGGCTCTGCTCCTACATTGCCTTCACTAAGATATGTAGCCAGTGGCACAGTTTCCCCTGGTATTATTTCAGGACCAGGCAGATTCAAATTCTACCTCTTAAAGCCTTCATGTTGGCAAATATTGTGAACCTTCTGTAACGGGAAAGACTTTTAACCAAGTTAAAGGACATCCAGTTAGTATAAGCAGGAAAGGCCTAAATGGCAGGAAAGGTAGAGCTACAAAAAGTCTGGAAGCAGTTTGAGAAAGAGAGAGCATTGCTTTGAGAAGGGGCATATTGCTTTTTTTCAAAAAAGGAAGGAATCTAACATTTTAAAATGTTCATTTGTCATGGAGGCAACAAAAGCCTGTAGCTCACAGATGAGAAGGACAAAGAACTACCTGCTTGTTAAGGGCAGGTGACAACATGAAATTTGGTGGGTAGACCTCATACCCTGAAATACCAAAGGGCAGAAGAGACCAAAGAGGGCCTGAGTGTAAAATTTCATAAGCAGCAGCCAGCTTACTGGGACCTGCTCATTCAAGGATCCTAAAGAAATATCCTGTGGGTATTGCCAACAAACCCTCTCTTCACTCTGGATTAATTATTCCCTTTTCCTGAACATGGAAAAATCTCATGAGCAGAACTATTAGCTCATTATGCTCAAAAAGCAGCATGGGTGCTCCCTGTTCAAATCTGTTAATAAACACCAGTGGTTCCTGAACAGTGGTAACTGGATGGATCCCTCAGTGTGCCAAGGGTGAAAACAGAAGCAGCAGAAATGGGCTGTGCATCCATGCTGCAGGAGCAGGGAACAGCATGGAGCTAACTCTGGGTCAGTACATGTGTGACAGCAGGGGCAGGTTTGCTGCTGCATGATTGATGGCTTTGGCTGCACAGCCTGACCTCTCTGCCACCTCCAAACTCGTGTCTCAGCAGAGAACAGGTTGCAGAGAGGCAAGACCTTGTCCCCCTATTAAATTGATACTCACTTGCTCATCATTGTCACTTGTCTCAGTTTTGTGGGAATACAAGGGGAGGGAGCAGGGTGGTTTCCTCCGAGTTGGCTTATGTGGTGGTACCTAAGAGAAGAAAACAACCAACTCAGCAGCAGGGAAATCAGGTTTCTTAAAAAGGAAGTGAAATTCAAGCACCAAAGGACATGCTGTGTGAGTGACTTGTTGGGGAAGCAGGACTCAGCCTGCCCAAATGAGTCATCCAAAGGCAGCAAAAGATGGTATTAGCACATGGGTGTACTTGTGGCATGTAGAGTCCAGTCCTAGTGTTGGAAGAGTAGTGTGTATCTTTTTCTTTGTGCAACAAACACTCCTCTAAACTGTGGAGGGTGGAGAAGCCTTCCCAGAAACTTTGTCTGCAAAGCTTCCTGCTGGAAACCCCTTCACACTGGAGAAGTTGCTACTGTTCTCTTTCCTGTCATTATCAGGATTTCCTTTCAAGGAGTCTCAGCTGCATACCTGGTTCATGATTTCCTACTTTATGTCTCATGTATTTCTGGGGCAAAAAAGGGGAATTCTGACTTTTTCAGATTTTCAGCCGCATTCGTTTCTCTTGAATGAAGGAAAGCAGCAGACAGGGACAAGGCCTCAGCTGCAACCTTAAATTTGAATAAGAAACAGTTTCTCCAGAGAAGAAGGAACAAGGCAACTTAAAGGCAGGGACACTGATTCCTTCTGAATGTCCTTGGACTCTCAGAACTATGAGAGAGCTCCCTATGAAGGAAGGGATGCATAGCACATAACTATTACTCTGGTCTTGGAGCCAAGCTGTCTCTATTTTTATGCCAGGTTTGTAGTCTCCTGCCAAGCTGTTAACACACTTTTTATGTGTTAAATAAATAATCCAAAATAACTGGCTAATATTTGGAATCTCGGATAATATCCACAATAAAGTATTTGGATCATTTTGTTACCTTCTCACAGGCTGGCATGTGAAAAGTTGGATTATGGCATCTTTGCCCTCTGTACAGCTGGCTCTCTTGGAGGAGCTGTGGACCTGGTGTCACTTAAATTCTGGAGGTGCAGCATCTCTAAGCAGCCCAGGGCAGCCCTGCCCTTATCCTTGTGCCACGCCAGGAAGCAATAACGTGTCTTGTGGAAACCCTACCACTCTGCAACCATTAAATGTGCTGTGCTGTGCCACAGTGGATGTGTCAGAGGTTCCCTGGTTGACAGGATTCCTCTCTGCTGGCATGGGCCAAGTAAGGGTTAAAGACCATCCCTTGGGCCATTAATTTGAAGCCAGCTTGAGAAAGCTGGTGGGGAAGTGACAGATGGCTTGGAGAGAAAAGACAGGAAACTTTGTCCTACTCTGTCTCTGGAGAAAATTAGCTTCCTCACACTGTGAGGCCCCTCCACGCTGCCCTGGCTTGGGAGCAGCAGAGGTCTGCAGATAACACAAGAGAGGCCTGGGAACTTTCTGCCTTCTGAAGGATGAGGGACTTAGTGCAATTAAATCCCATACCTTCAAAAGAGGAAATTACTGTAATGGGACGGACGGAGAGGTGTGCTGGCGACTGGAGGGAAAAAAAACCAGTGCTTGGGAAAAGATTGGCTATTCCCATCCTGGGAGAGCTAAGCTCTGATAGATGATGGCATGCCAGCCCTGCAGGGCAGAGGTCACCACTGCATCCAGCCAGAGACAGGAGGGGTGACAGGGAGGATACCCTTAGGGCAGGCTGTGATCAGGAGCAGAGTGGCAGAAGGGAGCAGTTCAGTTTCAAAAGGTGCCTGGAAAGGGCCACCAGCAAACATTTATGCATCTAAAAGAAAAAGGCATAATGATACAGGAGGCTCTCTGAAAATGTCAACTTCCTCTCATGAATAACCCTGACTTTTCTTTCTTCTCAAGAGGGGTATTCTAGTGTTTTGCTTAGCTGGAGAAAGTCAGCGTGTGAGGCAACGCTTGTGGGACTTCATTAAAATAAAGTTTCAGCGTGATAGAGATAGGCACAGAGTCTGAAATATTATTGGGAAGAGGCAATGAAGGTGAGTAAAGAGGCAGCTTTCTCTGAGACCTACACAGAAGTAATAACCTGAAGGAAACCTCCTTTTGTGAACGAGGGGCTGATGACCTGCCACTGGCTGCTACACTGCATCATCTCTTGTTTGTTTCTTTTCCCACTAATATTGGCTATTTCATCATTCATTGCTGCTGCCTGCCCACAAAAGCCAGCCCAACAGGACATGCATGCACTGTTGTCTGCTGCTGTTGGGTAAATCTGTGCACCCTACCAAGCTCTGCAATGTCTTGGTTAGTGTCTCTCCCAAAACATGGCTCTACCAAAACACTCATCCACCAATCAGCAATGCATGGGAGATACAGCCACAGCTTGTACTGCATGAGGAGATGAATCCTTTGTGCAGATCCAAATTCAAGGTGGATTCATGCTCAGATCACTGATGTTCCAGCAGGAAGAGACAAGTGATTAACTTCCCACTCCACTTCCTGCTGCTGGCTGCAGAGCACCTTACCTCTTTTCCAGGGATATTGGCTGCTTGCTCTTTGAACTTCCCTGCTAGCTGAGCCACTGAGGGTGATGCTGACTTGTCCACCTCTGAGTTGGTCTCTGCTGGCCTGTTCTGACAAACCAGGAACAAGAAGTTGTGAGTGAAGGTAGGGAAAAGCAAGCCTGTGCATGTGTTACAAAGTTCAAGAGTAAGCAAGGACTTGAAGCAGAGTTTCTCACATCTGGCATCAATCAGCCAGCCTGAGAGCAAGAAGTTTTGGAAGACAGGATTTAGCAGCATTTTCAAATATCCCAGAAAATCAGTAATTCATGCAGAGCCTTTCAGCTCCAGCTGAAGAGCCTACACTCCACTTTCCAATGGAAGCAAACCAGGTGTCTCAAGCCAAGTGTCTGTTCCTCTTATCCTTGCAAGTGAGCAGATGGAGCAGGCAGTAATGTACATTCCCATACACATCCTCAGCCCTCTCATCCCCTTGTTACTGCCCTGGTCACCATCAGCCTTGCTGTTCCAGTGGTTCTGCTGTGAGAAGCCATTCCCAGTCCTCACAGCAAGCCAACATCTGCTTGGAGATGTGTCCCTGGCTGTTCTGCTTTTTTTCTCAGCGAAACACTGAGGCATGTGTGGAGGGGGGAGGAGGAAATACCATGGCTGAGAGAAGCTCCCCTCCCCTGGGTCGACAGCAGGCTGAGAAGCAGAAGGCTTGTGCTGGAGTCTGGATGATGCAGCTCTTCCCACATCACACTGCCCTGGTGTCATCCCACATTTACCTCGTTTCCTTTGCTGAGTGTCTATTGAGCAGTGTGAGTAGAAAGCCTTGAAATCAAAGCTGATGAAAGGAAACCTTTGTTCTTTATTTCTAGTATCTGATGCTGGGGAAACCAAACCAGAGGAAACTGAGAATAACTAACCAACAATTGTTATTCCAAACAGGAATAACAATCCTGATTTTGTTAGAGGTGGGGGGCTCAGAACATGAAACCAGGCTACCATCAGTAAGGAATCTCACAGCTCCCTGTACCACCACCATGAGCCCATGACCAGCACCACATTTCCCACCTCACTGCATCAATGCCCTTTCTGCTTCTCCATTTTTGTTTGCATCATGGAAAAAGGCCTTTCCCTTTCTTAGAGAGCTACAAATAAATGCTCCCAATAAATATTATCCTGTTTTTTCCAGGCCCACATGTCCCTGAAGGTGTCTGCCATTCCCTGTTAAATTTCCCATACACCTTGGAATAGCTTTCCTGAATCCAAGGAAGTCATATCAAGCTGTCTCATCCCAGTGACCTTCATAAACCTTCCCCTCATCTTTTCACCTTTCATTGGGGTAATTACAGGCAGGGAAAGTGGCAGATAATGGAATGGAAGAAAGAGTGAGGTAAGCAGATCAGCAGGGCAACCTGCTGCACATGAAAAACGATGGCTGGGCTAAGTGAGGAGGGACACCAGTTGCAAGATGCAGGTTGTGTCTCCCTGCTGAGAAAAGAGGGCAGGCTGGAAAGAGGAAGGAGCAAAGAATGAACCTGGAGAATGCAGGATGGACTGGGAGACTTGGCTCATCATACCAGCTTCCAGGATACCTAGGCATGGCAGAATGGACACCTGAAGCAAGGGCTCAGTTGACACCAAGCAGCTGCAAGCGTTCTGTCTGTGGCAGAAAGGCTGCTTCCCTCGTAGTCCATTTTCCTCCAAGAGCTTCTCTGACATCCCTTTCCCTTTACCCAGAAAAGACACTGAACTTCCTCTTGGCCTCCCTGACCTCTTGTTTTCGGGGTGAATTTTTCCTTTCTTTCTTTTTCTTTTGATTTCAGTCAGAAAACACAGCTGCCTTTCTTAGATCAGAGCTGGGAGGCCGGCGGGGTTCCATGGGTGCCTTGTGCCGGCGGCTCCTGCGGGCGCAGGAAGCTCTGGACATGCCATTCTAAGATTAGCACCAGTAGCCCACGGGGCTGTGTCCTCCAGAAACTGCCAGCTGCACACTCTCGCGTTACAGAAAATAAAGAACAGGAAAGGGTCCTTACTCAGATCCCTTCTTACGCTGCTGTGCTGTATCCAGTTGGGTTTTTTTGCAACTTTTTTTTCTGCCCCCAGGCGATGCGCTAGGCGCTGTGTCTTCTGGTCAAGGGCAAGTGCTGCATTTGGGTGCAAAAAGTTCCCTTCCTTGCACTGCAAGGAGAACATCATTCCTCTGACTTCCAGTAGCTGGGCTGGCAGTCTCCCTCTCCTCCCCAACACTGTGAGGAAGGTGGGAAGCCTCATTTTATCACTTTCAACCCAGAGCGTGTACCAGCCCTCAGCCTCTTCCACACCTAAGACTAAGACATCTGCTTCTCTCACCCCAGAACTCTCTCCTGCCCCACAGTATTAATTATGCAATCTTTCCCATTCCTGGTCACCAAGGTTTCAAAAAATAACCCACCACTACTTTTCTAAATGGTGATGAGAAGTAGCTTTGCTCCTTCTCTCTCTCTCTCTCTCCCCCTCTTTTTCTTTTCCTTTTTTTCTTTTTTTTTCAATAATGGTGAAATTACTCAAGACATGATTTTTGTGCTTTTTGCAGCCAACTGCTGATTCCCTTTCTTTTCAGAAGAAAAGCATGGTCAGTCTGCATGGGCTAAAACCACTCAGCTAAGATTAAAGGCTTAGTCCATCAGTAATTTGGTGACTGCTACTCTGAGGTCTTTTACTGTTCCATTAAAATAAGTGTCTAAGCATTGCATATTTTGAAAAAATGTCAGACAGAGCTGTAAACAGGAATTGAATTATCCCATCAATGTAAGCATGGCACTGTCTGCAAGAAAAGGAAGTGCAACTACCAAGTTCTCTGTAAGGGGTTTGTTTCACTTTTCTCTTCCAAATAAGTTTGTAAAATTGTGTAGATTTGAAAATGGTTTTCAAAATCATGTTTCTTCATCTGCTTTTAAAACTGAGCTTAGTCCCTGTTAGCAGCAGTGAAGAAAGTTCTGCTTTTATCTGTGTCTGAGGTACAAATGTGCCAGTTTGAGCCTCCCAAACCTCTCCTTCCTCACGCATCAGAGTCCTTGCCTCAATTGTGAGAGCAAAACTTCTCACCAAGCCCTGACTCTGCACACTGTGTAAAGGGAGGCCACTGTTTCTGGCACAGATCCTGCTCTTCTCACAGGCTGCCTGGGTCAACTGGATCCCCACAGAAATTACCTGCTCACCTAAGTGCCCACAGAAATGTTCCATCATGTACCTGGTTTGCTGAAAAAAGGAAACTTCTGCTGGCTGTCATACAGTGAAGCATTTTGGCTAAATACCAGCTGAGTGACAGCAGAGATCTATACTTCCCTAATCTCCTTCCCTCTCCTACAAATCTTCTGACTTGTCTGCTTTTGCAGGTGGGACATTTGGGCCAGATGGGTCACCTTTTATCTGAGAAGCAACACCTCCACTGCACCTTGCAAGGCTGGAGTGTTCAGCAGCTATGAAATCGGTGATGGTTACACAATTTTTGGTACTGGTCCTGGGCAACTATCAGCCCAATTCTCATGCAGCTGCACCTAGACATGGTTTTGAACTCAGTCCCTGATCTCCATGTCCCTCCTTTGTTTCAAAAAAGCTGCACAGGAATGATTCCCTGCAGCCTGTTCTCACACCAGCCCAGCATGCAAGACCCTGTGCTCACACAAGCACTGCAAAGCTCCCCTGTGACTCTCATAGGGATCTTTTCATTGCTGCACACACAATCTACCTCAGAAACAGCAAACATGGCAAAAATAATGACAAATATAATGTCTCAGAGGCAGATACAATAAGGCATCCAAAGTTCAGGGCTAGTGTCTTGATTACAGACCCAGAAAGGGTGATATTCAGCACCCAATGCTGCACCATGAGAAGGGAGTTGTCAGTATGCTAGAGGAAAACAAGAGCATGTCAGTGGTTTTGGAGCACAGTTTCATAGGGCCTTGGTTTCAGACAGCTTATGTTTCCAACCACTCATTCTCCCCTGACCTTTCCTTTTCCCCTTCCCCCCTCCCCTGCACCCGTGTGAGTTTGTGGGGCTGTGCTGTAAACTGGATCACTTAAATGATCTGGGCTTAAAATACACCCCTTAACTCTTTACACTGTTATTTTTAACCCAGATCATTTCAGCCTTGGAGTTCACAGCACGGCCCAACACGTGCTTGCCCTGCTGGAGTGGAAAGGGATGGAGGGGTGGCAGAGGAAGGCTAAAGCACAGAGAGGAGGGCTCCCCTTTAACTGCTCCAGCCAGAGCCTGAGGAAATGATATCCCTGTGTGTCCTCCTATGCTGATAAGACAGAAAAATCATATTTTTGCATGCCTGCTGGTAGAGGCTGGTCTGGTCTGTGGCACTGGTGTTTCACTCTGCAGTCTCTTGCCACACACCTAAGGTGCAGCCAAATCCAGGCTGTGACCTGTGAGCCACCACAGGGAGAACGTCACTGGCAAGAAGTTGCCATCAAGCACCCACAAAACACTCATAAATACCCTGTCAGCCATCCCCAGCAGTTCTGCTTCAAATAACAGCAGCCACAAGTGTAAACAGGTTCCCTTTGCTGCATGGCAGAGGCCAAACTCTACACCTGTAGGACCTGCTCAGCCAAGGAAGGGATGGGGATGCATCTGTGGGGAGGAAACTCCTGAAGTCAAAATTAAACCATCATCACACTCTGCCTGGAGGCCAGCCACTGGGTGTGGGCCTGATTTTATGAATCTAAGAATTTTTAGCCTGCTAGCAGCTTGCTGAAAAATCTTAGATTCAGAAAATCAAGCCCACAACTGGGAAGCAGTGCTGTGGTTTCACTGGGATTAAAGCATCGATCCCAACCAAGGCGCTGGATTTCAGGAGGGAACGGAGCCTCCTGCACACCCTTGCTTCCCTGCCTGGCTCAGCTCTCCTGAGGAAAAGCATTCTGCACAAAGCCTTCCCAGGGCTGACCCTTCTCGTTTTTCAGTGAGGTAGCTGCAGGATTTGAGGAGCCAGCCAGCCACAGCCCTTGTCTGCACAGGAAAGCTTACACCAAACTGAGCTAACTCTCCCAGCTTGCAGGGCAAAATACAGCCTTGATCTGATCGAGGTGCTGCCTTTCTGCCGAGCTGAACTCATTTGCAATCAGCCTGGCTGAAAGGAGCTGTTCTCAAGCTCTCAAGTACCCGACTGTGACACAGAAAGCAGCATTTTGGGAATGACACCGCAAGCTGCATCAGGGAATCTGGCTCCTTTCAGGGCTCCCCAGGGGCTGGAGGGGTGAATGTCTCCTACTCCTGCAGTGAGGTCCTGCCTCTTCCCCCATGGTATTTATGACTGTTTTGTGGGTGCTTAATGGCAACTTCTTCCCCTGCAGAGCTGAGGTTTGATGAACTGGAGATGTCCTGCACATCTCAGACCAAGCAACGGAGGAGTGATGACAGCACAGCTCCAATTTGGGGTGACGACTTCCATCGGCAAGAGCCAATCCCTCCTCCCTGAACCATCTTTTATTCAACCAGAGAGGCCAGCTGGAGGAAGAAGGTCACTGAATAGTCACACAGGGCACGATCTAAGGTATGCTTCCTGTTTATCTGCAGAGGACATGAACTTCTGCTCTGGAAAATGCACCACAAATGCATCTCAGTTATTTTGGCTCTTGCATTTTTTAAGTGCAGATAAGATTAGATGGGCAGCTCATAAGGAGCTCCTCTTTAAATCAACTAAAAAGCTCAAGCATAGTTTTTATTTAGGATTGGACCCATGCTACTGAATGGAAAAAGCTCTCTAATATGTAGTTTGTAGTTTCATTCAAAGTCATCTCTCTGCATCTGACAGATGAATCCCAGCTTGCACCCTCCTGCCAACATAACCTGAACTGATTTGAACTTTATCTGTACCCATGCAAGTACATCAGTGGCATCAGGATCATACTGAAAGGGGAACATTGTTTGCACTGAGAAGGGAGAGGCACGTAAGCAGGGTATATTTAAAACACAACCCACCCCTCCCCAATAGAGCAAACTGAAAGACAAGAGGGTGGGAAAATACCTGAATCACAGCATGAGGAATCAGGCAGCACAAAGCAGGAGATGCTGCTACCCACAAGCTGAGCCTGCCTGTTCTCACTGTGACCCACAAAAGCACAAACAGAGCCTGAACACAGATTGCCCAGGAAGTGGGTGGGCTCACACTGGCCTTGGCCCATGTTTTACATCCCTAGAAGGAAATCTCACGATGCTTGTTCCGACTGGAGCTCAGCACCACGCTGGGCCTCTGGCTCAAGAAGCAACACATCTCAAGATGTAAGCCCTGAATAAACAAAACTCTTGCTGCACTGACCCCTCTTCATCCCAGCAAAGCACCCCTCTTCCCATCTCTCTCTTTACTCTTCTTCACAAATCATTCTCACTGGAGACCTTCCAGCTCTCAGTTTCAGGAGGGATTTATGTGATTTATTTACTCACTTGGCGTCTTATCTGGCAAGGAAGCTGCTCCTTGTCTCATTGTAGTAAATTTTAATTATTGGCAGAAGCCCCAGCTGGAAGTGGCTGCAGCTGTGGCTCTGTGATACCTCATAGCCAGTCCTGTCCATCATTGTGTCAGTGTAGCCTGTAGCACCTTGGGAAGAGATGCCAAGGCTCCTACCTGCCTTTCCTACCATTTATTGTACAGCAGGGGTGATATTTATTGTGCTGTGCTCCACCAGAGCAAAAGCTACCCTGTGAGCCACCTCTGCACCATCCTCTGGTGGGGCTAGGCTAGCCCTGAGAGCTTTGTGAGCATTTAGAGCATTACCACAGTTATTTTCCAGGAGAGGACAAGACAAGAATATCTTGCAGGTCTTTCAAACATATCCTAAAGACTACCAAAAAAAAATCTACTTCTATATTTCTGCAATGTTTTCTTTGATCAGCCTTTACTAGATGCTAAACACCTCCATTTCACAATCCCAATGAGAATTTTGTGAGCTTTATGAATGGCAGCATGCACAGAGTCCTGATCCTTTTTCCCCAAGATACCATCAGATGGCTGAGCAAAAAGGAGTCTCAGAGTGCCATGGGCCCCTCACTGCTAGGATGCAGGAGTGAAACATAATAGAAAGCTGAGCAAAGACCGTAAGATTTCCACTTGAAAGATACAAGAAGAATTCTGGGGGTGGTATCTGCCCATAAAAGCTGGTTATGAAAGAGTGTAAGGGCTTGTTGAGGAGTATAATGATGACCCCAGCATGCTCTGCAGAATCCTTGGCTGTTGTTTGCCAGGATTGGCATTTTGAAGGTTGTGAAAACAAGTTTCTAGTTTGACTTGCAACAAAAGGAGTTAATGTCTCATACCAGAGCGTGCACAACCATGCAGAACCATTGCATGTCCAAAACAAAGCTTTATCTACATTGTGAAGCCTCAGCCAGTGCAAAGGAAGCCTCCACATCTGGTTGATGTCACATGCAACAGATCCATTCTTTGGGGAAAGCAATCTGTGAATTATATTGTGAATATATTATACTGTGAATTATATTGTGCTGGAGCTTGGGCTCCAGATTGCTGAATACTCTGTGAAGACAACAGGACCTCAGATTAAGTTTGGGACCAGTCTGGCCCCAAAGATGGGTTTTAGACTCCTCTGAGCCAGCCCCACATCCCTTCTGTACATATCTCTACACAGCTGTAGGTTGTGGTTTCCTTGAGACAAGGGAGTGCTCGTTAATTGAAAAATGTCAAAAAAGTAAAGAAATACTGGACATAGAAGGGTTGGAGGCAGTCAGGAGGAGGTAAGGAGTCCTGCTTACATGTGCTTCCTTCAAGGCAGTCAGTGTTGTTAGAATCCAGAGACCCCTGGCAGCTCCCCTCAGTTCCCTCTGAAAACAGGAGCTCTCACAGCAGCCCTAACAAAGATCCAACTAAAATGATCCTGAAATGCAAGTGGCAGGAAAATACATCAGGTCTTCTCTTGAACTCTTCCTTTTTGAAACATTTTCAGCAGAAAGCAAGCTTCTTGCCTTAGGGTAAATCACTGCTGGCCTTTCTCTTAAGAGTCTATTGAATAAGTTAGCCACAACTCAGAAGTATGACATTCCTTCTAAGAGTGGCACCCAGGTCAATGCTTATCCCACCACAGATAAATGAATATAGGATGAGTGTGTGCCTGACCTCAATTGCAAGGCTATTGCACAGCTATCATGAGGGTGATAATGTGGAAGGAGCTCTCACTATAACCCAGGGCAGAATTGTATGAGGAATGTGGATTACCAGGGATTGTTTGTTTTTAAGAGAAAGGGCAGAAAAACTCCACTTTACATAAAATATGGAAAAATATGTAACACTTCCCTGAGTTTGGAAGGAGTTTGCTTTAGGGCAACATTTTTCTCAAGACTTGCAGTGATCTGGTCTTGATTTTCTCATTCTGAGAGTTCCCTTGTGAAGTGCTGCCATCCTGGCACTCGGGGTCAAGCACTGCCCAAAGGGTAACGTGAGGATATTCCAGCTCAGCAGCTCTCATCCAGCAAGAAAATCTCTCAAATGCCTCACTTGAAAACTACAGAGGGTTGGATCTGCCAAATTTAAAGGCACACCAAAGCAGGATTTGGGAATTGGGTAGAGGCTGATAAGTAGTATCAAAACAGGTAAAGGGATGAATGTTTCTCAAGGCAAGAAGCACTGTGTTGAACTAATCCACTACACTGTAAATAAATGGTTTGTGCACTCCCAGCCTTGCCTACTCAAAGTAGAGGGGAAACTCCTGATGGTTTTCTATGGTTTAGTGGTTTGAGGTATCCAGGTCTATTTGTACCTATGAGGTACCAATGGCCCACGTGTGCTGGGCCATGGGGACAACTGGATGGTGGCTGGAGTGAGGTGCTGTGGTGTCAGCAGAGCCAGGCAGTGCCAGGAAGGAGGAGGCAGGCAGAGGAGAGCAGCCAGTGCCAGACACACAGGAGAGGAACTGTGTCCTTCCAAACAGAATGATAGGAAACATCTGTAGACATTGGGGAAATTCGACGTGGTGAATAAACTATCTACCTTCTGTTTCAGAGAGTGGCTACAATGAAAATAAAATGAGATGATCATTATTTTAAAATGAGACAATCATTATTTTAAGCAAGTTGTTTTTTCCTTTGTGCCATGGTACGTAGCTCTCAGGAGTGCCTGGCCTGTGCTTGCCAAGCTCTGTCTGGCGAGATTAGCAGAAGCAGCAAGAGTCACTGTGAAAGGCACAAGTGAGATCTTGAGTCTCCCTTTTGGTAATGGGAATATTTGGCAATTCCCTGGTGCCTACATGGTCCCAACACTGCATGGGTTGATTAATCTCAGCAGCATTACCTCGAATCACTGTCAGGAGCATCTGCTGAGAGGGCAATGTATGGGCTTGTGCACTTTAATGCCTACATAGCTACTGCTGCATACCCCCCAGAACTGGTCCTGAGGCAAGGCAGGGTTTCATCTGCCAGGAGAGCACTCAGGTGACCAGGCAGGTGTGTGAGGTCTCCTCTGCCCCAACAAACCTTGAATTCTTTGCTAGGTGTTGGCACGGCTTTAACAAGCAGGCTGGCAAGTGCTTGCCCTAAACCCCAGATTAAAACCCATCCCTTCCTGGGCAGACCAAAGAGTTTGAAGCCCACACTCCCAGAGAACAGAACAGAGCCCAGGATTCCTGAGCAAGTGTCTTATTGCATCTGGCAAAGGCTGCCAAGGGTGGTTTGATCCAGCACCACCATTACCAAAAGAGGCAGCGAACTGCAGCACCTGGTCCCTGCCGGGCAGGGTGCCTGTGCAGGGGCAGCACGTGTGAAACCTCAGCCTGTACCCTACAGAGATACAGGCAGCCCTTGGCTCTGCTGTGCCCTGAGCAGGAAAAGGCATCTGGCTGCTCAGCCACGACTCTCTGTGCACGGGATGGCAAAGCAGCTAAAATCAGTCATTTCAGTAAATTATTTTGTGTGTGCTCATGGTGGTCTGTGAATCCGTGACTAAGGTGACCACAGAAACCTCCAGCAAAACATGGGTGTCACTGTTTCCCTTTCTGCAATAGATGCTTTTTGTGAGATGCCTGATCCTATTTGCTTGTGTTTGCCATGCTCAGATATTCTAATGGGGGAAGGAGTGGTGGGAAGAGATGAAGATGTGGGATAGGGGGAATGTAATAGGGACCCAGGGACAGGTCAAGCATGGCAAACCCAGGCTTGTGCAGAAGCAGCATCCCAGGCAGTGGTTAAATTTTAATGCAGAGCAGGAGGGTGCCCAGTGAACTGGAGGAACCTACAGGGTCAGGTAGTGGCTGCAAGATGTGGATTGCAGCCTTTCCATTCTGCATTAGTCCTGTAGTTGATCTGTGACAAGATAATTCCCCTCAATTACTCATAACTCCAGGAAAGAATTTTAGTCCAGCAAGTAAAATGAGATTTGGTCCCAGAAGCCAGAACGGTCAAGAGGAAAGACACATGAGGTACACAGAAAAGGACAAGGTGACTGCTATTGCAGGGATAAGACAGGAGGTTGGGATGAGAGGTTGGAAGGTGAAATAAAAAGGCTGTTAAGTACTGGTGAGACCTGAGGGGGAGAAGCTGTGAGACACAGAGTAAAAAGAGATCATCAGGATGATTTGGTTTGTAAGACACGTAACAACATGCAGACAGTGACAAGGGAAAAACAGGAGGGCTAAGCAGAGAGGCAAAAACCTACACTGCCAGCCAGGCCAGCTGCCTGCAGACAAGGTGACCAGGGTGTCTAAGAGAGCAGGGAAAACTTTCAAGCTTCATTAAGGAGTCCAATCAATTCAAGGAGAATCAACCTCCACCTTTCCTGTAGAAGGGCCCTGCGTCTGCACTTGCCTCAGGACAAGCCCAGCACAGCTGCTGCAGACAGCCCGAGCAGCCAACATGGAAATAATTTCAGGCAGCAGGAAAAGGATGGTGGATAAAGCTGATATGTGGCTGCCTGAGGTCATACGCAGCCACACAAGTGGAAAAAAGAGGGAAAAGCAGAGAGGCTGTGCCCACACAGGCAGCATGGCAGCCTTTCCCTGGGGAGGCTCCATGCAAGGGGGAGTGGTTGTCCTGACACCTGAAGCAGCACAGCTTCAGACATGCACCCATACTGGGTTTTAAGCCCAGACATACACACAGGGTTCTCCCTTCGACCCTTTGGGGTGCACTGTTGTCTCTGTTCAGAGGCTGAGGTACTTAAGATGATACAGCTTCAAGAAATAAAAAAATAAGTACAGAACGACTGAAAAGCTGGTGGTTTACTGTGTGGCTACTGTAGGTGGAAATGTACTGCAAACCATCTAACTACAGCTCTACCACTGCAAACTGGAGCTCAGCCATCAGTAACTTCAAGCACTGAGACACAAAAACCAAGCAGTTTAACACAGATGTCTACAACTACTGTTTGACTACACTAGGAGACTAAACTAATAAACCTCTTCCCCTTATGATGTCCTGAAAACTCAGTTTCTTGCTATTTCCTTCAAGTTTAATATACTTGTTTTAAAAATACTGGCTGTATTTATCTGGAACAGTTTAANTGGTTGGTTTTTTTTTGTTTTTTGGTTTTTTTTCTCATTTGGCCTTAAAAGAACAGTGTTGATGTTGCAGAGCTCTTCCCTTACTCCAAGTGAACACCAGGGACACATCTGAAGCAACTGTCCATCACATTTACCATATCTCTGAGTCTTTTGGGGGAAATAAATGCTGCTTAAATGGGAATGCTAACAGTAAGCCAGAACCTTGCAGCAGATAAACTGAGCATTCCTTTCATTTGAGGTTATGAAAATTCAGATTGGGATGCTGAAAATACAGTCCCTTGCTCTGGAATGCCCTGTCAAGTACAGCCCTCAGCTCCTTGCTTAAGGAAGGCCACGATGAAGGAGGCCAGTGGGAATATGACAAGAGGAAATGGCCTCAATGTGCCCCAGGAGAGGTTTAAATAGTATATTAGGAAAAAAAATTAACTGAAAGGGTTGTTCAAGCACTGCAACAGGTTCCCAGGGAAGCAATGGAGCCACCATCCCAAAGGACATGTATATGTAGCACTTAGGAGTATGTTTTAGTGGGCTTTGCAAGGGTTGGGTTAATGGTTGGACTTGATGACCTCAGAGGTCTTTTCCAATCTAGATAATTCTGTGATTAACTTGGAAGCAGGACCTCTGTGCCATCTGAGAGCTAATGCACCACTTTCTTAAGAAACTGAAGATCCCCTCTCTCCTTCAAGCAGCACTACTTTTCATTTCTCCAAAATTAAATTAGGTGACTACCTAGACAGTTTTCAGCTTAGTTCAGGAAGACATCTGGCTATTCTGGTATGTCAGGCAGGATATGGATATAAAGTCCTGTCATGAACTCCTCCTCTCCATCTGATGGGAGCCCTCTAGCAATAAATACTGTCTGAAAGCTTGGTGATACAACCAGACATGAGCTATAGCAGATATCTAAATTGCAGATAATATGCTTGAAGGGGGGGGCAGGAGGAAGAAATGGGTTATTTCTCAGAAACTGTCCATTGAATAAATAAGTTGATGAGGTTGTGTTGTTTTAAGAATCCACAGACACTCCCAATGTGGAATTGCTCCGCTGGAGCCAAGGGCTGATCTGCACCCTGGCAGGGTGATGCTGATGTCCTGATCTACAGCTGACACCAGCTGTTAGCAAGATGTTGGTCTGGCTGGCCTGGAGAGCATTGCTTCCCCTGTGTCTTCAGCAGCTTTGTCCAGCAGCCTCTGGGATGTGTCCTCAAGGCTTCCAAAGGCTGCTTCCAAAGGCTCCATGGCTGGAGGGTGGGGTGGCAGCTCTGATGAAGAGCAGAGGTGGCCACTGTAAGATGGAGATGCTTTCCTGGTGAGCTGCCTCCACCAGCTGCTTGTACAGAGCTCTGCTCCTGGCCAGGGCTTCCCTCAGCATCCTTCTCAGCTTCCCAATGTTTCCCTTCCAGACATCTGTTTTTCTTAATGGTCTGGGAACTGTACACAGATTGTCAAGTTCCCCCAAATTAATTGGTGCCTCTCTGTGTGTACTTCCAGGCCTTCTTCTGGGGAGCTCTTGCTGCTCTAGGAGGGTAAGGGGTGAGCTAATGGAGGAACAACCAGCAAAACCTCCCAGGCTGCCCACAGGAGACAGGAAATAGTGCAGTCTGTGGGGCAAGTGCTCCAACCTCACGTGAGCAAGGAATTCTAGATGAAGGCATGGAGTGGAGAGATGGCCAGGAAGGCTGGACTTACATGTGTACTACTTCAGTGCAGAATGAAATGCATAAACCACATTTATCATATGATACAGATCTCTGAAATGAGTTTTCTATTGTGCCTCAAAATAAATCATTATTTAATGCCATCTCAACCCCAGTAAGTTCCTTTAAGTGACTTCTTGTAGCTGCAGACACCACGGGAGGCTACACCCTGCTCTCACCTGCAGACAGGGAGACCCTTGGGCAGGTGCTCTGTAAGAAATGGACTGAGCAAATAGAAGAGTCCCTGTACCAGGAAAGGTCTCAACCCACTGGATCTTCTCCCTTGGTTGCCTCACAGGGGCAAAAAAAGCCCTGCTTTTAGCAGGGTCTGAAAAAAAATTGAATTTCAACACAAGAAGGCTCAGACTCAAGATGCTTCGGGTGGGACGAGGAAGGGATCACTCTTGGCCTAATGGAATGGTTAAAGAGGATGAACTTTAAACAGGTGCATACACAAAATGCATAAATTATCTAATCTGAAGCTATTCAGAAGGTTAAATTAGAAACTGAAGTCACTGAACTGTCAAGGAAGGTGCATGGAGAATGCAAGATGCAGGCACAGTTCAAAATACTTCAGATAAATGCTGTAAGTAGACTGTGGTACCTCCCCATTTAAACTCAGTTAGAGACAGCCTGGTTGTAGCAGCACAGGGATTCAAACTCCTCTTAATTTATCAGGCTGGGAACAGAAAATCAGAAGGGTAAATGATCCTACACAGAGCTTCCAACTTCAGCGGCTTCCAGGACTCATCAGTTAGGACTGTGCTATCTTTGTAACACATTGCTATTAAATTAGGTCTATGCTGGATACAGGCAGGTCAGAGAAGGAGGTTCATATCTATCTAAGCCAGGAATTTAGTCTAAAAAGGTACACAGATATGGAGTGGAGGAAAGTGATAGCAAGCACTCTGCTGGCAGCCAGCTTGAGGTGTGAATGCTGAGCTGTACCCACAGAGATGTCTTGTTAGTTGGACCCTGCAGGGCTCAGTAGCCCCAAGTGGCACTGAGGATCCAGGTCTGCAAAGTTGCTTTCCCACCCTTCGGCTTCATGCAGAGTCTCCAGTCTGTGAGACTCCTGAAAATTGGGCCAAACAGTGGGAAAATGTACCCAGGCAGCTGTAAATTGCTATATTTGAAAATGCCTGAGTTTTCAGCCCAGTCTGGATCAGCCAGAATGATGCATTGGAAATTTAGTCTTTTCCACAGGTAAAGAACTCCTCTATATACCCTAAGGAAAATGCACACAAGCAACTCCTGAGCTGCAGCTTGGCCTTTGACATAGATTATTTTTGGGTGATGTGAAGAAGATAATGATCTCTGTTTCTGAGTAAAACAGCTCATAAAATTCTCCCGAAATGCTCTAACAGACAAACCCAGTGTTTGCAAGAGCTTTGAAACACTCTACCCCTACTTCAGTGCTCTATTTCTTTCACCTGCTGGCTGATTGGAACTTGTTCACGTGTTCTTTCTCTGGCAAGAAGAGGAACTGAAGTTCCTTCAACCTCAGGCACAGTTTCCTCAGGTTCAAGCTGGGCCACCGGAACCAGGTGTCCAGGAAGTGTGGGCTCAGTGCCTGCACAACACTTGCTCAGTGAGTGAATCAGCACTAGGAACCAAGTCCCTGAGTTCACAGGTGTTGGGAAGAAAAATTAAATTCAACTTTTGATCTCTGGAATCGCTGGAATGATCCAGTGATTTTTGAGTACATTAGTTGACTATGTCAGAACCATGAGACATGAAGTCCTGATGTGAGTGGAAAAGGTATCTTTGCATTGAGCTGGGAGATGAAGGACACAGGGCTAAGATTGTTCCTTTTTTTTGTAGGACTAACCAATGTATTCAGCAATCCATCCCTTTTCTTCCACTCTGTCCTCTTCACGGGTACCTGCTGTCTGGAGGACCATGTTTATTTGCACAGAGAGCCCCTCTGCCTCTAACTGGGAATGAGCACCTTCAAATTGGGATGGAAACCCTGGGTTCTTATGGAGGGACAGTGTCAACAACTCCATGCACCTTGTAAAGACTAAAGGGAAGCCAAATTAGACCGTGCACGTTTCAGAAGTTAAACATGCCCTCACTGCAAGACCCAAAGGGTGAAATTCCTGGGAAGCCTGGCACACCAGCTCAAGTGTATGTCTATGAAAACAGGGCATGTTTCATCTGAACTTACATCAGGAGGAACGTAGCACTCAGCAGAAAGGTATTTCAAGATGATTGACAACTTTACTAAGCCATGATTGGTGTTGCAGTATGCAGTTTTAAAGGATAAATAAACCCATTCTAAAAACAGGAAGAATTTTAAAAAAAATGGGTTTGTGTTTTACACAGGCAATAAAATAACCATTCCCAGACTCTTGCAGATGTGATGCCAATTTATTTTGACCTGAGCTTCCCACAGGCAGAAGTTTGCTGGGCTTGAACAATGCACTGCAGCAGGGAGGAATCATAAACACCTATGGAGTCTGATGCTGGATAGCCACTGGCTTCTCCTAGCAGCCCACATGTGGAAGAACTGCAGAAACAGCATGGTGCTGCCCCTCTGGTGCCCCTATCAGCACCACTAACCTGAACACAACTGAAGATTTGTTCTTATCTTAATGCTCAGTCCAGTCTATTTTTGAATCATTCATGGGAAAAAGATTTCTACTACTTTTGGTTTCCACTATGCTACTCCAAACCATGCCAGACCTCACTGTTAGAAATCTTTCCTGTTTTTTGTTGAGATATCAAACTTAACTTTAATTGGATCCCATTATTCCCAAGCATACTGCTTTTCCCATGCACTAACAAATTCTGTTTCCTCTGTGCTAACAATTTTACAGTACTGTCCTCAGTCTGCCTGCACAGCCACACTGACTTGTTAGACTCCAATCTTCAGAGCCAGAATTCCCTCTCCTTTGCATTTTTGTGCCTTTCTGTGCACAAGAAGTCACTGGCCTGCACCCTTTAGATATCCAGGTTTTCCAAACCACACACATTAATTCTCTGTGCATTTGAGAAGCCAGGGATGAACAGGGGCTTTGTTGAAGCTGGCTGTGGTAAATCAATATCCTTTGCAGATTAGCCACCAGTCATCCACACTGACCAAAACCCTGTGTGCATCTCCTTAGAAGGGGTAAACAGGTGTATTAGCATATGCAAAAAAAACCCACAGCTTACTACTTTGCTGTTCTGTAGGGTTTGAGCTCTTTTAAAAATCTGATGATGAATAATGAAAGAAAAAGCCATGCATGCAAATCTGCCATCAATCTGCCAAGTGAGGTGTGAGTGTCTGTTTGCAGAAGACTTCCAGAAATACCTTCAGCAAGTGATGTAATCGAATCTGGCAAGAATTTGGTCCAGTATCTTTTCTGTCTTTCCTAAAAGTGAAAACTTCATTTGGCACTAAAGGGCAGATAAGGTTTATCCTTACCAGTACCGTAGGAAGACCCAGATAAGGGTGCTAAGATATAAAGATACAACTCAGATTTGATGTAAAAGCATTTCTGGCATGAGACTGCATAGCTGGATACATTGTGACCTGCATGAAATGTGACTTAAATGCATGCCTGGGTGAGACTCTGTAGGAATGAAGTGCCCCGTGCCTCTGTCACAACCAGGTGTGAAGCAACTCTGCAGTGAGTGTGTAATAACAACTTGTCCTTACACAACAGCTCCCTAGACCACATTCATCTTATCCTGCTGCCCTGCAAACTGCTAAAGGCATATCCCTGTCTGCAAAGACCAAGACAAGGTCCTCTGAACAGGTTTCCTTGCTGCTGGGATCAGCAAGGCTCTATTTTGGTTCTGCCAGCTCAGATCCCAAATTCAGGCTGTAGAGCTGTTTTAGGAAAAGGAGCATCTGCCTCTCTAAAACACCTCTGTTAGCAGACTGAAGTGGAAACAGAATGGAAAACGACCCCCAGTTCGTGTGGGCTGGTTCATTTCCATGATAAAAGCCAGCAAGTTTCCAAGCAGCATCTATTGATAAAGCAGTGCTGATGTTTTCCCCTGTTCTTCAGATAAGCAGCTCCTGGGAATGTATGAGAAGGTATGTGTGATATGCTGCTCAACTGCAAAGCATCCTGCCAATTAAGACTGTGGAGCACAGGGCAGAAGGCGTTTCCAAAATGCTGTCACCATGGCTTGGGACACTCGGACAACCAAATTGGGGAGTTGGGGGAGGTTCAGAAGAATTCTCCCTCTCTGGTGATAGAGGAAAAGCCTTAATTCCATTTATTCTGGGGTCCCTGCTAGGTGGAAGAAAGAGCTGCAGCACAGCCCATGGGGTTTTGGTTTTGCTGTTTTCTGTCCTTTGAGAGGGAGGCCTCCAGTCAGGGGGATGTGGAAGTCTGGCAAACCTGATCCTTTCCAGGACTCTTTGCTGCAGACATGCTATTGACTGCCAAGCAGGCCCCAAATCTGCCCAAGCCTGAGGAGTAAAATGGGGTCATAGAGTACCTCTTCCCCTTAAATAAAGTTATAAATACAAATAAGTTATAAATATAACTTATATATAAGTTATAAATATAAATACTATATATATATTTAAATACCCTTCCCTCTGTTTTCACAGACACACTGCACGAACATGTCATTTTGATGGGTTTGGGAGGAAACACTGAAAACAAGTGTATTTGAGGTTGAAAAGAAAGAAAGAAGAGGGGAAAAGGAACACTTTAACTTTTAGAATGAAAGCAAATCATCAGAGCTTTCTGAGAAAGAGAAATTGGTTCATGGCAGAGCTAACCATGGTGTAATGCCTGTTCTTGACCTCAGCTCCACAGCTGCACGAGCGGGCAGAGATCTCTCTCAGCCCAGCTCACATCCTGTCCTGCTGCTCTGAGGACCAGGATGGTCACAGATTCCAGCCCCCTCATCTGCACAGTACCCACTCCTGCATCCCCTCCAACTCAGCCCCCTTGGGTGACATCTCCTCAGTGCAGTTTTCCTAAGGACTGGATGAGTGCTGCCCAGGTTGCCCAAAAGGGTGAAGTGAGCAGAGAACTGCTCTCAGCCCTGGAAAAGCTTTCCCTCTGCTGAGTCAGTGCACCTACAGGAACAATGGAAATCTAGCAGGAGTAGTTGCAAAAAAGAGACATGGCAATGGAGGTGTCACAGAATGAAATTACATCTGTTGGCAGGCACAAAGAAGAGGGGAGCCTTCCCAAAATACACCTGGCTGCTGCACCTCTGCAGCTTTAGGAACCCGTTAAAGTAAAATTCACTCAAGTGAAATTCAGTCTTGGACTGTTTCCCTTTGCTGTGCAAGTAAAGTTCAAGTGTCTCCATGCTCCCAAGCCCCTACAGAGAGGCTGGGAAGAGGAATGCCATGACTGCTGTGGAATATGGCCTGCAGAAAGCCACAAGCACTTTCAGTGGATGCCTTAACTCACAACATCTGCAGCAAGGTTTGGGAACCCACAAGCCATGGGAATTAGACAGCTTGGGCCAAATCTGAAGATGTAAACTAACAAACTGACACAAAAATTTCTGATAGTTTCTTTTACCATGAGTGCAAAGAATGTTTTGTGGCTGCTTTTCTTTACAAGTGGCTTAGCTTTTCCCAGTGCAGTTTTAAGTTATTGATATTGATAATATTTACATTATTGATATGAACTCTAGTTAACAATCTGTAGTATAAACTTCATGATTTCATCTGCCATAATACTGGAAAGAAAACTGATTCTCAAATCGATTTTGCATCAAGAAGATGGGCCAAAAAAACCCTCAAACAACAAAACAAAACACTGAAGATCAACAGATTTACAAAGTTACTGAACTACAAGGGCAGGGTTTTGCTGCCTTTTTCTCCCTCTTTAGGATCTTTACTTTCAGTTGCTGCTTTCAAAGTGGCACATTCCTGACAGGAGGATGGCTAAGGCCAAAGGTACTCATCCCTAAGTAGCAGCAAACACACGGTAACCCCTCTAACAAAGAGATCCCAACTATCTTGCTTCAAAGCAAGCTTTCTTGCTTGGGTTTTTCAAAACTAGGGTCTCCCTGCCAGAGACGTGATGGAAATCAGCTGGCTAGGTCAGTCCTCTGCCCTTTTCCTCCTAATGCTGGTAATCCTCCTGTGTCCCATTAGAGCAAAGAGCTTTGCCAGTTATGCCAGCAGGAAAGTATGGAGCAGCTCTGCCTGCCACTGATGAATAAAAAACAGGGAAATGACAGGACTCCTCTCATTCCTGCTGCTGCACAGGATTATTAAATCTGGTTTTAAAGCAAAAAAGACTGTGATGAGCCTCTGTGTCCTGCCTGTGAAAGGCCCTCAGGAAGAAACAGAGCAGAGAATCAGCTGGTGGGAAGTCAAGTTTTTGCTCCTGGCTCTATTTTGGTCCAATATTTTCTTACATTTGGGACAATAAACACCTTTTTGGAGGTTGGGGCAGGATCGAGTGCAGTACTTAGAAAATATCTTGGAAATTGAGATGCTTTAAAAATAAGAATAGATTCAGCAATCTACAGATGAAAAAAAAAAAAAAAAAGAAAAAGCCCAGATAACACAGGGAAAAGGTGGGAAATAGATGTAAAAGGACAGAATCAGGAGCAGGGAGCTCTCAGATCAGACACTTCAGAGAAGCTTCCTGGCCACCAGACCTTCCATGTGTGTCACATGTCTCCAAAGAGGAAATGGCAGGTGTGGTCCTTTCTATGCAGCTTTGTACTCTGTCCTTTCCTCCCTAAAGAGGGAGAAAATACTCGAGGGGTGCAGTCCTCTGTGTGTAGAGAGGAGAGGGTGTGAGGAGGAGTGTGCTCAATGTGCCAAAATACCTGTTTCAGCCCTAAATTATAACAAATTAGGAGCTCAATTCCCCCTGCCCTCTGAAACATCACAGGATACTACAGTGAGAACAAATAAAACAAGTGTTAACAGTGAGTGAACTATGGCTCTGTCAAACCTGAAAACCATTGTAAAGCCGAACATTTGTCACGTCACTTAAGTAGTCTGTGGTGAGCTGGTTTCACCACTGCTTTCTCCTTCTCCACCCCAAAATCTATTCAGATAATCTGGCTGAGGACTTTTTTTGTAACAAACACACCTGAACAGGCCAAATCTTTAACCCTTGCCTGTGGGGCAGGTCAGGACAGATAACAAGGATGGTGATGTTAGCACCTGGGCGTTATCACAACTGCCCAGCTGAGTTATGCACTGGAAATCTTCAAAGAAAAACTGAAGTGGTGCTTGAAGCACACTGTTCCCTGGCTCTGCTGCAGGTCCCCTGGTATTGGGGCTGCATCCACGCAGAAAAAGGCTTATCTGGGAAGATAATATAAAGTGTTTAGTAAGGTCTCTGTTTAGCAGAGAGAAATACCAAATGTCCTCTTTCATAATTTGAGGTTTTGCCAATGTTGTAATCACCTTTCTATTTCCTGTGCCCCTCCTAAAAATAAATATTCTTTTTCCCTTGCCACTTTAAAAAACTGTTTGAAAAGCTCACAAATCCAGCCTGACACGACCAAAGCAAGCACCATTTTGAATGAATGGGACAGGAGGCTCAGGGAGGTGAACTGCCTTGCCCAAGAGGGTGATACACAGGAGAAGGCTTGAACATAAACACCAGGGAAGCCAGACTCCTGTCCACCAGCTGTGTGCCCACCCAGAGACATGGGATCCAACTCTCCTGAAGCACGGGGTGAACGGAGGAAAAGGGAGAGAAAACTCTTTGGGGGTGTGCTACTCATCTACCTCGCTCAAGCACAGGTTCTCAGGTCCTCTTCCCTGACCCAAAATTCTCTCTATTGATGAGGAAAAACGAGACCTCCCGATCCACGTGGGCCAGGGGCTACACACAGCTGAGGGTGTGAATCACAACTGCTGCTGCACGGCTTGGGAAGGAACCAACACCAAGGATCTTGTCAGTCCGGGAAGGTTTGTTCTCTGATGTCCCCATTTTTAATGACTCCTTAAAACCTCCTTTCAAAATTATACCTTTCAAAATATAACACTCTAATCACACTTCGGGGACTAATAAGTAAATGGTAGTTCCTCCTCGTTCCCCTGTCACTGAAGTAATTTCTTCCCAAACCATCCCCCTGCTTTCCAAATCTGGACTAAAACCTGCAAAAGAGTCTGAGGCGCACGACAGGAGCTGGGGTGGTGGGGAAAGAGACCTTTATCTGAAGCCCAGCAAAGAGATATTTTGAAGCCGCCTTCAGGGAGAAATTGCTTTGCAAGGTGGAGCTAAAGCAGATCGCGGAGCCAGTCACAAGCTAGTGGAAATAAAAAGTTTTCTTTACCTCCATGTCCTGCAAGAGAGAGGTGTCCTCGGGGCAATCTTTCCTCCCCACCCCTTTCCCTGTTATCTGCGGGAAAGGTTCAGCCGAGGCAGAGCAGAGCCGTGCCGCCGCGGAGGGGGTGCGAGATCCCGGCTCCTGCTCAGCCCGCACTGACAGAGCCCGGCGAGTGGCCCTGCGCTAGGAACAAGGAAGAAGGGCGGGTGGGTGAGAGGAAGGGAGGGAGGGAGGGGAGAGGAGGGGGAGGCAAGGCAATCAGGGTTTAAATTTAGACACAAATCTAAACAGATACTGTCCTTCCCGGAGCGCTGGGCTCCTGAGACAACAAGCAACGAGCGCTGCCTCCGCGCCCAAACTTGGGGACCCCGCATGTGCATTTCCTCTCCTTCTTTCTCTCTCCCCCTTCCTATT
This sequence comes from Aegithalos caudatus, assembly GCA_013389925.1. NCBI lineage: Eukaryota > Metazoa > Chordata > Aves > Passeriformes > Aegithalidae > Aegithalos > Aegithalos caudatus. The sequence goes on along the minus strand of WEIU01019865.1, from coordinate 1,530,952 downwards.
TTCTATCACCTTATCTTTATCCCACTCCCACCCGTCCGTTTAGTCTCTGTTTCTCTCCACTGCTTGCAGTTCCTGCCCTTGTATCTCTGCTTCGATCTCTCCGCTGTCCACACTTCCCTCTCTCCCAGGCTGCAGGGTCTCTTTCCTGTTTATTTGTGAGGAGGGAATCCCTTTCCTTCTAACTGCAGCTTCCCTTTCTCTTCCTTCTTTTCAGTGATTTCACTCGGCGATGAACTGTCTTTAGAAAGGCAGAATAGGAGGAGAGCGAGGCTGATTATTGGGCTTGAACAGAATTTAAGGCGTTGTCCTGGTGCGCGGCTGGGACAGCCAGGAAGGACAAACATGTGCTGGGTGATCCCGCAGAGAGGAGACTGGGCTTAATTGTGGGCACTAGCAGAGGGTCCCCATGCAAGGTTGTCCCTGCCCAGCTGTAAATCAGGACCAGCTCCTTCCACCTTGAATTTGTGTCTCACACCACCAGGTCAGAAGGTGCAGGTTGTTCTCTCCCTTCGCAGGGATGGACACGCTTGTGCATTGGAAGCGAGAAGCTTCCGTGGTGGTAGAAAAATTCGGATGGGGAAAAAAAAAACAAGCCTCCGGGATGTTTTTGCTGCAGTTTCCCTTTCCACGCTGATCACAGTGTTGTAAACCGGACATCTCCTTTAGCAACTGTTTGCATATGCTCCTTCTCAAAGAATTTCAGTCCCCACCTCTCGAGAGCAGGGTGGTGCAGAGGAATTTGGAAACGCTCCCTTTGTCTTCTGCTGGCTTCCTCGCCTTGAGTGCAGCTGCAAAGTGACACAATGTCCTATCGTCATTTTGGCACGATACCTTGGGGCAGAGGAGAGTTAAAGCATGTTTTCTAGAAGGGATGCATACTTCTCCTTTGCCGTGTTTCACAAGTCACTCCTGGCTGTGGCTGAAAACGCTCCAGCAGGGATTTAAATGTGAGCATCGTGATATCCCAGATAGTGATTCTTCCAGTGTAGTTAACTGTTGCTGTCCTGCATGCTGCAGGACTCCCGTGGAATTTGCAGATTTAAATCATCATCTAATTATCTCCCAGATTCAATATACAATAGTTCACTGTCCTTAGCCAAAAGAATGATAGGCTGAGTTGCTGCAATCTGGAGATTGGGCAAGAGGACTAATTAATCTTCTGTTGTTGAAATACTAGATTAGATGAAACCCCTCTACTGTAAGCAACCAGAAGATGCTGCAACTGTAGATATAAGAAAATAAAACCTAAAATAAAAACGAAAATGAAACAACCACTTGTTTGGAAATCCTATTGATTTCTTCAAGTCCTGACAATGGTACATTAGGAGAGAGAATAAAAACTGAACAGAGAAGCAGGGAGAGCAGGAAGGGCAGGAAGGGCAGGATTCTTCCACTGCCCATGCTCTCCCTGCTGTGGAGGCAGCAGGAGGATTCCAAACTCAGGGATTTCACTGGACATGGGTCGCAGGTGCTGTTTTCAAGATATCTGCCACGTAACACACCATCAAAGTCGCACCTCCCCTGTTTCCTGCTGCTCAGGGGCTGTTTCCGTGTTCTCTCTCTGCTTTCAGGGGTTCTGCTGTGCAGAGGAAACTGCTTAGGTGTTCAGAAAATGAAACTGCTAGGCAGAGGCAGTATCACTTCACCCATATTAGTAAAGCAAAAGCCCTTGCAGGTGCCCCCACCACAATTCTTCACTCAATTTATTTCTGCCCCCAAGTATCCTGCCACAAAGCAAATCTGCACTGCCTGCTGGATTCCCAAATGCCATTGCTCTGGGCATGGTAGCAGTACTCAGAGTACTTTTGTCATTTTTACATACTTTTGATGCTTTTTGATGCTAAATCTTCCTTCCTGAAGGAGCAAGGGGAAAATGCACAAAAATATGTTTTTCTCCAGACAGGAAGTCAGGGAGTATGGATCTGTTCCCCTCTTTCTTGTTTCTGGGCTGAAAATCACTAGAAAATCTGAACAAAGGACCCACATGCTTTAGCTGAAAGAAACAAACCTTTTCAAGGGAGGTTCTACAGAGAAACTGAGTGTTCTACATGATGTGCCTTTGCAAGTATTTTGAGGTATCTTCCAGTATGACTCTTTGCATCCTTCTGTATATCCCTGCTTACAAACCTGGGATGTAGCAGTGTTTATGAGAATAACTTGTGCTTACATCCAATAAAAAAAGTTCCACATCTGTTCTGCTCTGCAGGAAAGAAAATATAATCATCACTAGTGCCATTAAAACGGGCTCTGGGGGGAAATTTCATTTGACTGAGAAAATGCTGCAACTGTGGCCCCCTGGATTTTGCAGCTTCCTGTCTGATTCTTTTCAAGACATGTGAGGCCAACACAGCAAGTTTGTTTCAGAAGACATGACTGGCACTCCTGCTGCAGGCAGCATGTAGAGGAGAAGTGCAAGGAACTCCTCCATTCCTGCAAAACAGGTGGCATAAGAGGTTCTGCCATGCTCAGAAACATTGTGGGCAACAATTGCTGGCTTCTTGCTTTTTGGCTATGAAGGATGGACAATGGAGCCTCTGCAAGGTTCTCAGAGGGAGCAACAAAATGATGCAGAGATATAGCTAGGCTTTATTTAAAAACCAGTTAGTTAAAAGAGCTTTGGAGGGCATCTGAAACTTTGTCTCTGGCAGTTGTGTCCCTGCAGTTATCTCATTTGGGTGTGCCTGCCTAGCTGCCAAATCTGGGAAGGTATGTTTGTCAGGGTGGTGGGAGAGCAAAGGGTGGAGGGAGCTGTGGGTTCCTGCAAGACAGATTGCAGTTCTGTGCTTTGTTAAGATATTTGTTAAGGGTTTTAGGACAGCTCACCTGTCAGTGCCAGTATCTGAGGCTTCTCTGTCCACCTCTCTGCCTGGCCTTGGCTGCTGTTATCCACATATTTCCCAGAATTCACACCACTAACCAGCAGCTGTTACTATACTGGGCTTTTTACCTCCTGAAAATGGGGTCCCAACCCTTCCTGTTCCCACTCAAGCAACTCAATTCTGAACTAAAAAAAAAAAAAAAAAAAAGGTAACCACCGCAGAAACATTTGCGTTTCAAAGATCAATCAACATCCTGTTTTGGGCTGGCTTTACACATCAGGTCTGACACTGGCAGCCCGACGGGAAGCGAACGTGAGAAGCGTTTTTTCGTGGGAAATTCACTTTTTGATCCCACCGTCCTGCTACGTGTGCCCCCAGCCGTCTGCCCGTGCCCCTCAGCACTAAAACAACGCCGTGGATGCTGAGCCTCACCCTCCTCTTCAGGGACTTATCAGCAGGAAATGAACTCAGCTGGAACGCTTCGTACCATTGACATTTCTGTGCCGGGGTCCTGCAGCTGCAGAGAAGCGATTCTGGGAGCACAAACACACAAACACACACGTGCCAGCACCCACACGGACACACGGACGGACACACGGACAGGCGTGCCAGGCTCTCTGCACCCCCGGGAACTGATGTCAGTGGGAAAGCCCCCTTACCAAAGGGAATTAAATGGAAGGACGTGGCTGTAAAGTGGCTCTCACTAAGCTGGATTGGAATGTGAGTTCTTGTGTTTTTCGTGGTGGCCACGTAAAAAAATTAGGTGGTAGAGACTAACTGAAAGATGGAATCATTTCACGTGTTTCTGACTGTCAGCTGGCACCTGAGCACTACCATCGTGGTTCAGACTAACCAGGCTTCTTAATTAGGGCTTCCTAATTGCCAAAAGCCTGTCTCTAAGCAGAGTAAAGTTTAAAAACGTTGTATGGCATTTTACCTCATAATGATAAGATCACAGTGAGGTGGATCACCCTGGTCCCACCAGGGGCTGGTGGGTGGTGTTCAGATAATTGGTGTCATCTCCTGCAGCACCTAAATGTCTTTGGAGAGCTCTTCTTTCACTGCTGCTCTGCTTGACTTCAGAGAACAAACTGAGCTGGGGTGTTAAGAAGCACGGCTGCATCCCGTTGTGATCATATCGTGGTGGGACAAATACTGTCAGCATGAGACACTGACAGCTTGCTTCCAGACTGAACAGTTCCTAGTTTTAGTACACCAGGCTTAATACAAACTAACAAAACCTGTCAGAACACGGCTGCTGACACAATTCTGGGTATATGTGCTGGTTTTGATTGTGCTCAGGCCAGTCCTGCTGCCCATCTCTCAGTGTCCTAGAAAGCAGTCACATGCAGTGGCCCTCACCAGCAGCTTCCTCAGCATGCAGCCCAAGCTCTGACTGAACAAGATTTTTCTGACTGAAAATGGAGCAACATTTCTGGTCCCTATTAAGTACAGAGGAAGCTTGCCTTGCCACTGTCGCTTGCCACTACATGGTGGCTGTTAAAAAAAGTAAATGGACTTTATTTTGGCTGAACACCAGGCCAGTGCTATAATAACTTCACCTATCTCCTAAAAAATGCACCAAGGAAATAGTGACAAGCATAATTCCCAACCAAGGTGGTAATCCAGGAAGTTTGAGGGTGAGAACAAATAAATGTCTTATGCACACCTCTCAGCTCAGCAAAGGTCTGTGCTGTGTGCCACTTCTAGCAGCAGCAGGGCTGGTATTTCCCGAGGAGAGAATCTAACCAACGTTTTTAGAAACAATTTGCATGGTGGGTCTCAAGTGGCACCAAGCATTGGCACTTCAAAGCTCTGAGCACTTCAGCTTTTGCCAGAGCTGACTCACAGGTCAGTCTCTTCTGTCAAAGGCAGCGGCAAGTGACTTCAATCACCCCGGCAAGTGACTTTAATCGCCCTGGCTGTCATTTGGATGCGGAGAGCGGGGCTGGCTCAGGAATCAAGAGCTGCACACAGCGAGACTGCACAGCCCCCGAGTGTTATCTGGACACAGAAAGGTTTCTGTTCACGGACAGACTGCATGACCCAGACAGGAAGCCTGGACCAGAGCACAGCTAGGCTGTGTCTGAGGGAAAACCGTGCCCAGCCCATCCAGCAACCAGGCTGTCTGCAGAGAGAGCTGGCTCAGGGAAAACCAGCCCTGAAGAAGGCAGACAAAGCATGACACAAGCCAGGATGGAGACCTTGCCCACCTTCTGACTAAAATATGCCTACTCCGGGGACAGCCTGAAGCCCCTCACATATAAAACACACTGAAATTAAGAGTGTTCCATGAACTCAACCTTGGAGGAAGTAAACTTGGCTCCATTTATGGTGAGATATTACTGTCTATTTACTGGTTTTTAAATGCAGTGAGGCACATGAGTTGAAAAGGAGAACTAGTAGTTCCTAGCAATACTTTCTTGACCCTGTTATGCAAGGATGCTGAGAGCCCCTAGACAATATTGCAGCACAACAGAGAGAATCCTTCTCCTTTCTCTGAGATCTAACTGAGGAAGTGAGAGAGCCCAGTGGCTGCACATCAGGGGTTTAGAGCATCCTTTTTTTCCCCCTTTTTTTCCTACAAAAATTTTATTTTCTCCCGAACATCTCAGGAGAAGACAGCAGCAGAAGGCTCCATGTGTCCTGGAGAGGAGGCAGGGATCTCTGCCCACGCTCTGCAGGCAAGGGGAATACTGAATGAAAACTTATTTTGTTGTGCTGTTTAGGACAGCAGATAAATAGTAGGGGATGGGTGGGTGGTGTGTTTTCCTTGCTGAGTTCAGCCCAATGGGATGATCCATCTGGCCTGCTATTAACTGTGAGAGCTGTGGGGCACCTGGGGCAGATGGTGGTCACAGGGCAAGTTAATAATTTGGCTTTCTCAGTGTTACACTGCTGTTTGCTTAGTGTGGACATACTTGGATGCAGGTGGAAATATGAAAACCCACCATCTTTTAGGACAAGTTGAATCAAGTCTCAGTATTACGCCAGTTTAAAGCATCCCTTTATACAAATCTTTATAAGGTTACTGTGCACAAAGTGATGCATAAGATAAACTAGCTCAGTGTTTATTTGGGTAAGTAATGCTCAGAAGAGCCTTCAGTGGAAGGTGGAATGGTGTTCAACTATCAAAACCAAGCCTTGTGGAGGCAAGGGCTCTATACCGTGTGTCACCCACATTTTCTAAAGCCTTCTGAGAGTTTCTAAAATCTTCTAATTTTCTGAGGTTCTTTTTGTATGTTTATAGGTTGAAGTGGAGTCCTTTCAAGGACTCTATAGGAAAATTATCTATGTTTACATTCCTTTCTCAAGGAGACACATTTGATGGACTTTTGTCTCCACCAGTGTGGATGGAGAGGTGGTAACTTCTCCATCCAATCCAGGGGTAATCCCTGGAAAACTATAAAACCTAAGTGGCAAATAAACTTTCTCTTTTTTTCCTGCCTTCGAGCTCACTGAGTTCTGTGCCTTCATTTCTACGTCATATCGTGACAACAGTGCAGTGTGCAAGAGGTAACACCTGATCTCTGCCTAGTGCCAAATCATTCTGTGGGCTTTGTGTCCCAAAACAGATAGTCCCTGCTGCTGTGTTAAAGGATAAGGTTTTCCCAGGGGAAGGCTGGGCCCCAAACACCTGTGGTGACACAGAACCAGACTTTGAGACTGATTTAGCAGTGGGCAGGGATAGTGGGGCTGATGGTGCCACCCCTTGGATTGCAGAATGACAGAATCATTACATCTGGGAAAGAACTTTATCATCACCTGTTAAGCCAGCGCCCCGTGCTCACCATTAAAACATGTCCTCAAGTGCCATATCCACGCGAGTTTGGGACACTTCCAGGATGTGACAGACTTCCTCAGGCACACAAAGCAGGGGCGATGCCAGGGGACGGCTGCGGCCGGGCACCGCGCCATGGCCCATCCCGCGTCCCTCAGAACGGGCCGGGTCCGAGCCGGGGGTACCGGAGGGGGGGGGAATGGCCCGGACAGGCGGGAGCCGCCGGGACATCCCCGGGACACAGCGGGAACATCGCAGGGACATCCCCGGGACATCGCCCAGAGCCGCGTTCCGCCAGCGCCCCGCTCAGGCCGGTGGGAGCGCTGGGCGCGGGGAGCCGCTCCTGGCGCTCCAGGGAAACCGGGCTGTCAGGGAATTCTGTGGGCCGGGACCAGCGCGGTGAGGTCCGACAAGGCCAACAATGGCATCCTGGCCAGGAGCAGGAATAGCGTGGCCAGCAGGAGCAGGGCAGGGAGCATCCCTCTGTACTCGGCACTGGTGAGGCCACACCTGGAATGCTGTGTGCGGTTCTGGACCTCTCACTTGAAGGAAGACATTGAGGTGCTGGAGCGAGCCCAGAGAAGGGAAAGGTCTGAAGTGTTATGAGAATCCACTGAGGGGGCTGGGGGTGTTTAGTCTGGAGAAAAGGAGGCCCAGGGGAGACCTTACTGCTCCCTACGGCCACCTGAAAGGAGCGTGTAGCCAGGTGGGGTTTGGCCTCTGCTCCCAGGGAACGAGCAACAGGATGAGAGGAAATTATCTCAAACTGTGCCACGGGAGGTTCAGGTTGGACATCAGGAAGAATTTCTACACAGAAAGGGTAATTAAACTTTGGAATGGGCTGCTCATCGGAGCCGTTGGAGTCACCATCCCGGGAGGTGTTCAAGGAAAGGCTGGCCGTGTCACTCGGTGCCATGGCCCGGGTCGCTCGGCAGTGTCGGGTCACAGCTTGGACCCCGCGATTTTGGGGTCTTTTCCATCAATTCGGTGACGCAGAGCAGAGCTCCCATTGGCTGCCGCTGACTCCGCCCCCTCCCGGGCCGCGCGCTCGGGGTTGTTTACAACGGCTGCGCGCATTGTCCCGCCCCCTGCGCCTCTCATTGGCTGAGGCGCGCAGACCTCGCAAGCCTATTGGCTGACGGCGGGGGTGGTGGCTCGTCACTTTCGAGGTTGTCACTCATTGGCTTGGGGGTGCGGGCAGGGCTGCTCTTATTGGTGAGGAGGCGCGGGGCGTGTGGGCCCGGCAGTCGGCGGCCGGCAGTCTGCGGGTCGGGATGTCCCGGTGCGCGGCTGTGCGGGGAGCGCTGNTGTCGGCGCAGGAGGGGCTGCGCGGCCGCCCCTTCGCCAACATCTTCTCCATCAGCGACGGCCCGCCCGGGCCCTGCGGCGGCAGCGGCGTCCCCTACCTGTACCTGACCGACATGGAGATCTCCGTGCAGGACCTGGAGGTGAGCGGGGAGGGCGGTGACGCTGCGCTGATCCCACGAAGGACACTCGGAGAAGCGCCCAGGTTGCTCAGGCCTGTGTGGTGATTGCGAGGTAGAGTGCGACAGCGCTGCTTCTCAGAGCCACGGCGTTGCTGGGGCTGGAAGGGACCTCCACGGCAGGGACACCTCGGGCAGGTGACACAGGAACATGTCCAGGTAGGATTCTCCAGGGAGGGAAACTCCACGACCTCCCTGGGCAGCTGTGCCAGTGCCCTGCCACTGTCAGTGTAAAATTCTTCCTCGTCTGTGTTAGTTTATGGCTGTCCCATGGATGTCGCCCCGTTTGTCAGCCCTGGGGACGATCATTAGCCCAGGAGCAGCGCTGTCTGTGGTGACAGGAGGTCTCCTGAGAAGTTCCTGCTGATCGTGGTCTTGAGAAAGAAAGGGCAGCACCAGGCAGAGGAAGTGTCTGCAGCTTCCAGAAGCGCTGAGCAAAGAAACGAGGCGCCACGGAATATCTGAAGAGAAAAAAAATCGCACAAAAAAAAAGTCAGAAGGGCTGGAACTTGTCAGTGTGGGACCTAAGCAAAGAGAATTCTTACAGAGCCAGCTGAAGGAATAGTTACTAAATCTTTGGAGCTTACCCTAAAGGGAAGCACACATGGAAAGGCAGTGTTGGCATGCCCAAACTCTGAGTGTGTAATTGGCCTTGTCCCAGACCTTTTGTGGCCAAGAGTTCACTAAAAATTTAATGGAATAGCAGTTCCATGCCTCCTTTATTAGATTTGTTTGTTTTAGTAACTGGTACAATATTAGTAAACACAAAATAATGGTAATTTTTCAGACAGTTTTATAAATTTTTTTGTTTATTCCCTGTCAGGTTTTAGTTTGTTACCTTGAAACAGTTTAATTTTGTGTCTAAGTACTCTAGAGAGTCTTAATTTATTTTGCCTGGTACCTTTCTTTCCATCCCAGATACAGCTGTTTGCTTTCAGAATAACATAAAACCCAGGGTAAAAACTGGTAATGAACATTTCCTCCTGAAAGCTTCTCAACAGGTCCTTATTTTGCTGCTTCAGGGCAGAAACTCTTGACACGTGATAGTCACAGGCAAGGGAGAAGGTGCTGAATAATCGTGAGTCAGCTGTTTGGGAGTTAAGCAACTTCCTATCTCTCAAGTGGCTGCTTCTGTTCCATGAGGTCAGCGGTGCTCTCCAGTGTTCAGGTGGCTTTGGAGGGTTTCTCTTGGACATGAGCTCTTCTAATGAAACTTCTCAAAGCAGGGGGAACTTCCCTTACTGGGGGATAATGACCCTTAGTACGTGGCATTCTGCAATCCTGTTTGCCACCAATCCTCTCCAAGCCATGGTCACCAAATTAGTTTTCAGAAAAACAATCAGATATGGGTTATTTAATTCTTCAAGTTAGGTGTTTCACTTAAATTCTCAGAATTTTTTTAAACCTGTCTTTTAAAATTCACTTTAAAGGCCTAAAGAGCTGTTTGGTGGAGCCAGGAGGCTGTTTTGAAGAGATGTTTTTGTTCTAAGTAGTTTTACCAACAGTTGTGGAGCTCAGGTGGTTGCCTTTTCAGTAACATTTTGCCCTTCCACCAGAATTAAGCTGATAAAGTTTACTCTATGTCCTTGTCTCCTGTACTGTCCTTTGTAAATTGCAATATGTCGTCATTTGCATGCAAAACAGGTGGGCTGAATTCAGAGTTTTAAGGAGTGTTGTTCTGTGATGTTTGCATTTTGTGTTAACAAGCTTCAGCACGCCTGTGAACTGGGCTTTATTTCAGATTCAGAGTTCACCCAAGGAGCCTTTCAGATGCAGTTAGGAAAAGGTGATGAGAGCTCTGGTTTTTTTTTGCCAGTATTACTGAGCTGAAAATGTGGTGGGTATAACCTTTTTTTTTCACATAAGAAAAGTAAGCATAAACTTCTTATTTTACTTCTTGCATTTCAGGTCAATTCAGATGCCTCCTTGACTGTGTCTTTGGCACAGACTCCTTACTGCAGGAAGCACAAATATGATCCCCAGAACCCCCTCTGTGCCCACATAATCTTCGCTGGGAGCATTGTAAAGGTGAGCAGCTGAAAGCTGACACTGGGCAGGGTTGTGTGCATCAAATATAGATTTGTTTAGTGGAGGGAGAGGAGGGAGGTGAGAAATTCTGTGCAAAAGCATAGGCTGACGTTCTGTGCTGTCATACCCAAAGGCCAGCTCCTAGTTTGTGGGAGGAAAACAAAGCTGCAGCTTGATTTTTTGCAGGAGCTTTTGACATGCCTTTAGCATGAAGTTTGGGGGGACAATAATGCAGGAAACCTCCCTCATTCCTGTCACTGTGTTCTGAAACTAAGAACTCTGAGGCCATTATTTTGGAAAAACCTTCATTCTTCATTCACATCTCTCTTGCTCAGTTGAATTCTTTGGTTCAAGCAGTGTGACAGGCCTGCTTCTGTAACTCTGTTGAGGTAAATACTGACCTACAAAGTTGCAGGTATTATAGACAAAAAGTGTGCATTATGTGTTTGATCTGGTGCTGCTGCTGCCAGGGCAGAGTTCTTTTGTGTGGCACTACTTTGGTGTCTCATAGGAGGAATTGAGAACTGCATGTGTTATTCATTGAAGATCCTAATCCCATTTTTGGGGATAATGATTGAGGATGAGAACTAGTCATTACTACTCTCTCTTACTTGATAGTCTCAATTCTTATTTGATGTTTGCACAGCTCTGATATTTGTACATTTCACTCAGCAATCCTGTAGTTGCTTTCCTGAGGTCTCATTAATAATGGAGTTGATTTTATTTAGGTGGTTCTTCTTGTACCTTACCCACAGCTCTAAATTGTTGATTTAAGCCTTTAAACCTGTGCACATTGTGTATTAAGTGCCATCACACTTCTCAGCTTCCCTTCTTTGTGGATTCTGTCATACCATCCTGTTTGTGTGTGTTTGCAAATGTCTGAGCACAGCTGGATCTGTTTCTGTCAGTTTGAGTGAGCAGGTGCAGAGGAGGTAAAATTACACCCAAGACATCACTTAATAATGATTCACCTAGAAGCCATACTTCTGTTTTGTGATTTGTTTAAAGCTTTATTCTTATGTTGATGAAGTGCTTTCTTGCTCATGCTAACTTTAAAAGCAGCCTTCTGATTTAATGTTCAAATCCATTACTTTGGAAGTGTTGTCTGTCTCACATGGTTGCACACCACACCGAAGATGAGCAACCTCAGCCACAGTAATGAGCCCCCTGGGACAAGACTAAAAAAAACACACTGCAGTCAGCAGTGGTTTTTTTAGCTAAAACTCATCTTTACATGACTATCTTATTGTAATATTTCCCTGGTTTTTGTATAGGTGAATGATTCAGAAGCAGACTTGGCAAAAAAAGCATTATTCAGTCGCCACTCTGAAATGGAAAGTTGGCCCAAGGATCATAATTGGTTCTTTGCCAAATTCAACATCACCAATATTTGGGTCCTGGATTACTTTGGTGGATTGAAAATTGTGACACCAGAAGAGTACTACAGTGTCAAACCTTAGTAAGTACTGAAGTTTTTCATTATAACTCCCATTATATTTCACACCTATAAAACTTATTATTGTTAATAGGGAGGAGTGACTCCTGTAGAATTGGCACTGTCACCATCACCTGTTTGAATTAATTGCAATACAGATGATGTTTTGGTCTAATAATTAATAGTAGTGAGACTCTTCAGTATTTCTGAAGCTGTATTAATGGGATTGCAGCAATATTGCTGATATTTCCAAAAGAAAATTGCTGTTGAATCTGTCCTTATGACATTGAAGTATAGAGAAATTGTGTTCTATTGTCTACATAAAACCAAGTCTTCAAAACTTTCAAATATATTTTAGCACAGTCAACATGAATTATGCATTCATTTCACTCTTATTCTTACTCTTTGTAGGTGGAAGAAGATCCTTGGTGATGCTGATATGAAAAAGAATTACTTTGGCTGTTTCATGAAAGATTTATTTTTTCTATGTAGTGTAGAGCTGAAATAATAATACAATAAATCAAACACCTTGCATTGTTAATGAGCATGTATTACCCTTTTGAAGCAGATTTACCTTCTCACCAACTTGAATCATGTCACACTGAAAAACCTTTGTGCATAAGCAATAACTAAATTTAATTCACTGGGTGTGAATTTGGAAAGGTGTCTGACAGTGTGCAGAAATGTATTTACTGAAACCTAAAGGATTAGTCCAGTTCTAAAGCTTTCAGTGCCTTAGTTAAATAATATTTCTGAGCACTTTCCAATATTTTATTTTTAATACCAGTTTAGTTTAGAATTTTATGGTGAAGTTCTACAGGATGGCTCAGCTGATGGAATGGAAAGCATTGCCTGTATTACAGTGGCAAATGATGTGCTGAGTTCCCAAATCCTGTTAAGAATTTTCCTTGTACACTGACAAACTCACTTGTTTGAGCCATTTTTCTGTTTTATTGAATGTAGAACACAGTTGTGTTCATGCCAGCTGTATCTATACCTCAGGATAAATTCTTGGTAATTCCTCAGCTGATTATGTGCCCTGACTCTGTAATAGATCAGTAGTACCTAAAATATCTGACTTAAGAGTAGTGTCTTGGAAATTCAGTAGAATGATGTGAAGGATAAATGTTTCCTGATTGAGATTCTGAAATATTCAGCTTTGTTAGTCTGATCAAATGACAATTCATCAGCTTTTATTACCCTTGACAGCAGGACTGGGAAGATTTGGGGTCTAGAAGCCATACACAGAAATTTTGGATTAGTAACCCAGAAGTGAACAAGAAGAAATACAGTATGACACAAATGATTCATGATTTGTAGAGAATGAAAATTAATGTAAGGTGTGCTTAATTAATTCTGTTTAAAGTAAGTTGCACCCAACCACAAAAATGACCTTTTTAACATCCTCTCTGATTTGCTGTGTGCTAAGTTCACAAACTAAAAAGTTTGTGAACAAATAAGTTGATTTTACAATGAGCAAATATTACCTAGTTGACATGGAGTAAAGAATTTAGACTCCTTAGAGGAGGTTGATATATAGAGGAGTGGGATTTCTCATGTAAAATCTCTGTATCTTAATGTTGTTTTTATATCACTCCTTTTCTCAAACACAGGGATGATTTGTGAAAGTATTTTTATGTAACTTATTAAGAGTTCTTTCTTCATAAGGGGAAAGAAGGCACTTGGTACTGTTCTACTATTTTAAAACTAATTTAGGATCAAAAATATAGAAACAAACTATGTTGAATAAGTAACACTGATATATTTAATGTGAAACTGAAAAATATTTTTGTATAAGGCATGACAGTTGTGAAAACTCAAATGAATCTCTGTCATGGACTCAATCCTTTCTGTGAGGACACCTGAATGCATTACATGTAACCCTGTAACTTCTGATGTGTGAGACTGATGATGCTGGGCTTTTGTTAAAATTAAAATATTTTTTTCACAACTGGTGTCAAGCATTATTTATTACATGTCCGAGAATTACTCTCTCCCTCCTGCTGTCTTTCATACAACCACTCCCTTTTCAGTGTTCTTGTTTCAGTGTTGTTCTGATATCTTTTGTTCTTTCTAGAATTAGTGGGGAATGTCCCTACTTACACCTGCCTTCCCCTCCTTGGATTAAACCTGTATCTCTGTACTTCACATGCCTTCCTGCATCTAATGCTGTGAAATGGAAAACTGGAAAGACAAATGCCAACATTCCACACATCCCCAATTTCCTTCTTACACCAGCTGCTACTGTACCCCCAGATTCCTCACTGCTAGGGCAGGGTGAGAAGCAGGAAAGGTCTTGACATTGCATAAACAATAAAACATTGATGTGTTCTCAAGGCTGTTTTAAGCACAAATTCCAAACATAGCTCCAAGCAAGCTAAGAAAAAAACCCACGAACCCCAAATCTCCATCCCAGCCAAAACCAGTACACTCCCTTCAAAAGTATTGCTGTCACTTGAGGGTTTGGTGTAGGACAAGGCTGGCTTTGTTTCTAGTTTTCTTCTTTTACTATCAACTCCCAAGCATTTTCTCTTTGGAAGTGGAAGGGCCTTTTATTGGTAACAGTAAGATCTTAAAACATTTTTATAATACTACTGCAATAATTGTAGATCATCCAAATTTCTTCACCCTTGAGCTTTGGGGGGACCCCAACCAGAGGTTTCTTTGGGAAATGGGAGAACAACAGACTGGTTAAGCTACATGTGCAGACCCATGGAGTTGTATCTCTACATCTCACTGAATACTTCTTGGTGTGTTTTACATGTAGTAGTGCAATATAAAGCAGTTCAGGTTATCAATCTTCTCCTTTAAAAGTGTGTAAATGTTTATATTACCAACCCAAGGAAGTCATCAGCTGGTCCTATTTTTCCTCATCTTTTTTTTCCCTGTGCTCATTCAGGAATTAATTTGTGAGCATGTTTTCTTTTTTCCTGCTATCCAGGAGTAATACTGTGGCTTAGAACAGAAGAGGCTGAGTATAATCAATTGATAACAGCTGTAAGCAATGAATCAGTGCTTTGATTTCTGTCTGTATCCTCTACCAGGGCATGCTTGAAGAGCCTGAGCATCTCCTCAACAGCAATGAGGTCAGCCTCTCCACCTGGGAGGCACCTGCATTCACGGGGATCTGACACAGGATAACTGCAGGCACCTCACAAAACCACAGGATGTTTGTTAGCTGGGAATCTAATAAGGGTAATCACAACCTGTCATGTTCTTCCTTCTACTTCCTACTCCGTGTTCTTACTCCTATTGATGTTGCTTATTGAAATGTTTGTGCTTCTACTTCTTGATTTTCAATTCCTTTCTTGTGTTTCAAATGTAGGACTTGTTCCCAGTAAAAACATGGCTTGCAACATGCAACACCATTACACAATAGACCTTAAATATATCAGGTATTCAATCCTTTACTCAGTTCTCTCTGGAATTAATTTCTTGGCTGTTTAATATTGTGCCTGTGACCTTCACAAGAAAATAGAGGTAGCTCAATCAGAGTATCAGACTAACACAAAAAGTGTTAATCGTAACTTAATGGATTGTTTTCAATAGGTTTTCCCTGAGCACAAACGCTGGAGATAAAATCCAATAAACTGGTATATTGTTGCTGAACACAAGAGGGTGCCACAGACTTACATTCAGCTGCAATGTTAAATGTTTAATACTTAAAAGTGGTTATTGAATTCATCATAACTCAAAGATGCTGGAAAAGCAAACGACGGGGGCATAATATGAACAAATTCTTTTTCTGCAGTGTTTTACATTATGAATGCTTCCCTCCATAAACACAGCAGCCTGCTGGCTGCAAAAAAAATAAAAAAGGAGCATTCATCATTTTTTTGTGTTTTGTAATCATTTTGTGCTACGGAGAGCTCAGAAGTAATATCCATGAAAATGATTTAAGGGTTTTTAAATTAAGTAACTCTAGTAAAGGAAATGGAGACAGGTATAGAATGCCACGGAACATCAGCAGGAGCAGCCAGCTCCAGAGTCAACAGTGTTTATTTCTGTCAAATCCAGAGAGAGGGGGGTTCTTTAGCGTGACCATGCTTCAGCTTAGGCTTGTTGTGAGCTAAATTAAACCACTTGACTCTGATTTGTAACTTCCATCAGCTAATTAATCTTGGGTTCTTCAAGTGCCCCCAGGCTGTTCTCAGTGAGTTGGGCTGCCCTGATGATGTGCAGGTGTTTGGGTGATGAGGCAGAGCTGGGAAAAGCCTGAAGCTCCCCTTTTTTCCATGGCTCTTGCTGCTTGCTCAGCCCTACTGGCTTGGCCTCAAGCCTGGCTCGATGTGGTTGACCCTGGCTGCTGTCACTCACCCTCTGTTCTTACCCAGGTACTGTGGGACTGATTATTTTGGGGTTCAGGCCACTGTCCTGCCCTCCCTGCCTGCTCCTCTGCTTGAGTGGAGCAGTCCTGGATGCTCTCCAATAATTGTATTTTCTCTGCTGGAGAGCTCAGCCCATGAGTTTCTCATGCAAGCCTCCTAAAGTTTCTCTCAGGGCTTCTTGACTTAAGAATTTCTGTGTCTAGAGGCTTCCTCAGTTTCTAAGTTGAATTGGTGTGTAAGAAGATTAGGCTGTAAGACTCATTAATTCTGGGTGTAGTGGTCAATGTTTTTCACAGCCTATTTTTTTTTTTTTTTTTTGTGGAAACAAAGCTTAGGTAACATTTCTGGGTACTTGCCTTTGTCAAATTTGTTTTCACTTTGTGGAATTCAGGTTTGAAATGGGAAGTCTGACCTCAAAGCTAGCAAGCTCCTATAAATGTCATGACAACTGTGAGCTGGGGAGAGGAAACGTACCCCAGTTCATTAAAAGTACAAAAGTCATGTTTTGAAAATTTGGGTTTCACTAGTTGTGCAGATTGTAGAGCTGGATGTTCTGGTTGAGTGTGACCAGGTATGCATTTAGTACCAGAAAGGGTGCAATTCTGTATTGTTTAGGGGATGGTAGGCTTTCATCAAAGAGCCTGGTATCTGTAATGATGATTTGGAATTATTTTCTTCCTCTAGCTCTTAATCCTACATTAAAAAGCCATAAAAATTTCCCCATTACTGTTTGCTTCTGATTCCTGCAGCTGCTAGGCTTAGTTTTGCATAGAATTTCTCCAGTTTAAATGAAAGAGATGCCACATTTCTGGTGATGGGCCCAACAACTGCTGTGGGTCTTGTTGGAAGAGGAGAGTCTCTCCCTTAACCTCAGCAGTATCCACACAGGTCTGGAACTACTTCATGTTATTTTGGTACTGCCATTGACTCAGATTGTAAATTTACTTTGCATCATTACTTTTCTCCTCCCTTTACCTAAAAAAAGGTAGATACCAGTTTTCAGCACTCATGTAAAATTCTTGTAACTAATCTTGATACCCTTAGCTGACAGGAAGACTTTATTTGAAGATGACTTGGTTTTAATCTGTGAGTGATTAATTTTAAGGATTTTTAAATAAATCTGTGATTGCTACAAGCACAGAGTAATTTGACAAAACCAGAGGAGATGTGTGTGCAAAGGGGGAGAGAGTGTCAAGAAATAGTGTGTAATTGCATATATAAGCATGTATAAATATGTGAAAACATGGAAGATAATTTGTATTTCTATAATGTTTTTATGCCAATGCAACCTCTTCAACATCTTCCAGTGGTAACAAGTAACTGTTTCTAGATTGAAAGGTGGCAATTGTTTAGAGATAAGAAAGAGAAATAGTTGCACAAACCCTGCATTTTATGATTATAAGAACATTGCACACTAACTTCCAGCTGTCTTTTAACCAAAAAACAGTTGCCTATTTAAGCATGAATTGGGGTTTTGATTTGTTTTAAATGCTTAATTGAGTTAATTAAATCAATTAATTAAATTAAGCTTTTCCTCAGGTGAGCATTTGAAATATGCAGAAGAGGTGTGTGGTAGGGGTAAAGAGGGGAGGAGAATAAAGGAAAAGAAGATACTTGTCACCTTAAAATGTGGCTTCACAGTATGTTTATAAAAGGCATAAGCTTATAAGTTACATTCTGTACAGCCATGCAAGAAAATACTGAAGATGTTTTATAATTTAAAAGAGTGTTTCAAGAATGTGTGTAGTGATAAAATCACAGAATTTTTCTACATATGCTGCAATGTAATTGGGGAAATTCGCCTGCAATTAACAGGGTTGTTGATGATGCCAGAGAGAGAGTAGCCTAAAAGAAAAGAAGCTTTGTTCCTCCTCCTTAAAATATGACATAAGCTGTGATCTCTTGAGTGCATTAACAATAACAAAATCCAGAGCAGATCATAAAGGCATCATTGGGGAGGGAAGAATTGGATATTACAGATTCAGTGGTCTCAAAATTGAGCATTCAAAGAGAGTGTGTTTTAACTTCCTCCTAACAACTCCTTTATAGGTTTCCACAACCCTTTGTTGCACTGAAGATTTTAAGACCATGGCAGGAACAGGAAACTGCCAATCACAAAAATCCCTGAAATAATGAATAGAAATACGTTTTTGCATCACATCAAGGCCTGTTTATAACCTCCCATAGGAAACATGCACTCCTGGCCGTATTTGTCTTTGTGGTCCCTCACAGGTGTTCCTTTTTATGTTTGGGTTTTTTTGTGTTTCTTTTTCTTGTTGCACGTGTTAGGGTTTCTATTTGCTCCACGCAGCTGCAAGGAGTGGTGATGGTGAGGTGAGTTTTCCTTGGAAAACTAGAATTTTCATACACAAAGGGGAGCAGTTGTAGCGAGAGCAGCTCCTGTGTCTCCCTGTTGGGAGCTGCAAAGCAAGACCTGTAGTTGGACACAGTCTTCTTTCCAGCTCTCCATTTGCTGGCAAAAGTGCAGGGCAGGGACTAATCCTCTTGGAATGCAGCCATTACCACTAAATAAGTATTAATTGCTGCATTCCAAGGGGATTAGCACAGTTGAACCCAATTATAGCAAATCGAAGCTGCACTGTAAGGCACTACAGTGCATTGAGATGCAGTGAAGCAGTGTAGGACTGTCAGTCTGCAACATTTTATCAATAAAAAATTGTGGGCTTACACTCTATAAACAGCAGACCATTTCTTTTCAGTGTATTAGTCTGAATGGCATGCCTGGCTGGAGGCTACAGCTTGCTCACCAGTGAAAATTGTTGCTTTTTTTAACACCCATTATCTTTGTGTGAACATCTCCAGAAATGTTTTTAATACTTGTTGAGTTAATTACGGCACTGCAAGCGTCACTCCCTGCTGGACCAGGAGCAAGGCTCTAAATTCTGTCTGGTTTCTCACATCTCTGAAGTCAGCCAGCTCCTCCATCAGGTGATGTAGGAATTAATTTTGCCTGCAAGTGCTAACTGTATCAAATAGGCTTAGGAGAGCTCCTGATAACTGACCTGTTCTCAATCCCAGCAGTCTGCGGTGATGATTACAGGCATATCTCTGTGGTAGCAATGCTGGAGCCAGAGGGCAGTGTGTAGTTATATATTTTTTTAATCCTCAGCTTGACTGTGCTGTGGGTTTGTTGTTTTTTGGGGTTTTTTTTTTTAGTTTTCATTTATTTCCTGTTAAAACTGCAAACCCTGCTTTTTTTTTTTTTTTTTTTTTTTTTTTTTTTTTTTATAGTACAGTCAAAGCATAACCAGTAAGCATGAAAAGGGAATGCTTCTGGGAATGAATCAACCCCTTGCATTAGAGCTGTTCCAGGATTTTTTGTGTCCAGAGAAAGGATGGCATATGGATGCACAGAACCAGTTGAATGTATGCCTTGACTATTTTATGAAAGATCTTATCCTTACAGATAATGAGCTGCACCTTAACCAGCATTAAACACACTGAGTTGTGCTTGGGGACCACTTCAGTTCCCTGACCCATTCTGTTTCAGGAACCACAGATCAAATATTGCAGTCTTCCCAGAGCAGGTAATTCTTGAAAATGTGCTTTCCTCCACCCATATGCTTAGATGAAGAGTCAAGTTTAGCTGAGAGCTTTTTTTAACACAGCAGGAAGGGTTTTATATTTCTGCTGTGGCCTTGTCTGTATTGAGAAAAATTGCTTCTGGTTCAGCTGAACGAGGGTTGGCATTCATTTCTAGTCCAGGGTTAACAAAGTCCTTACAATCTGACTGAAGTGAGTAAACTGAAAAGTCAGTATGGTTTAAACTGTTGGTAGAAATGCATTTGCAAGATTGGCCACTGCACAATGTGGGCAGGAGGTGAAGTTTTTACAGTGCTGTGTAGTTCCTAGAGATGCAAAGACTAGGAAGGCTGAAAATGAGGTGACACTCTAAGCAAATAGTTCCTCATGGTAGAATTGCAAGCCTTATGAACACTGAAAAGCTTTTTCCTAGAGAGGAGACCACTTCCCCTTTATCTTTTCCTGTCCTGCTTGTCTGCATGTGATTTGCATCTCTCCCATGCCATGCTTGTTGTGAGAATAACTCATAATACAAACATGAGTGCCCTTCTGTATACTTTGATTATATTTGGATAATGATAAGCTTGCCTTAGTTCAAAAGCTGAGGGATGGGGAGGTGAGAATTTCTGGGGGTACTGTCATGCAAAGCCTTTTTCTGACTCTACCCACACTTCCAAGTGAAGTCCATATACTCAATTTCTCTGACCTTTCCCTATCCAGACATCAAAACACTGTGGCCCAACTGCTGTTCTCCCAGTGTGCCTACTGTTGCCATTAATCTCCCTTTCTTACACAGCTCTTCATTTCTTTTCCTTACCTTTGGCCTCAACTCTTTATTCAAAGTGATAATTTGCTGGCTTTCTGCCGGAGGGAGAAGCTATGATCAATAACAGGAGGAGACAGGGGTCAGTGGAATAGTGATGAGCAGTGCCATCTGCTTCTCTGGAAACACTGTTACCCAAAAATATCAATAACTAGGATGATATTTCAGCTTTTGGATAAGGCATCAGTGAGATTGAGGCAGCCAGCAGTGAGAGCAGGGGTCTTTTTCTGCTCACTAATTCCTTGTTTCAGCCAATCTTCCCTCACACAGAGAAGTGGACAGAAAGGGCTTTATCCAGCTTGCACTGGAATATAGAACATGTACCTGAGCACAGCCATTTCAGGGACTAATGACACCCCTTTCAGGTTCAGTGCACGGCAGCTCTCCTGGGCTGTGCTCTGCTTTCTGCCTGATGCTGTCAGGGCCCATCTCCAGCCTTTCCTTGGAGTTTTTGAGGTAGAAGAGCCACAAAGAAAACCCTCCCCAGGGCTGGGAAGGGAGCAGAGGCTCAGCAGCACTGCCTGGGTATCACAGAAGGGTATGCTGCACTTTTACACCTGGTGCTAGACTACTGTTAGTGTCTAGTGCTTTGGGTATATAATTGTGCCAATTATATGTTGGCACAATATATAATTATTCCATTAAAAGAAAGGACAGTTTTATCCATGTACTAGCCTTTGTTACTCCAGACAACATGGTGATGAATTTCTTCCTAGAACTTCAATTTACTTTGCTTTCAAAAGACTATAAAGCCTTACCTTTTTGTGCACAGTAACTCCCATCCTGCCATACTTTAGGGAAATTTTTATCACCAGTTTCTGTATCTCCCAGGGATTCATAATTCCTCTTTCTTTTCTAAGAATTAGAAACAAGAGGAAAAAAATATGCATTGAGATGCTTGTACTTCCTCCAAGCCTAAGCTCTGATCCTCAAGATCATCATTGGTATTACTGTTGTAAATACTAAACACCCAGTGATCTGTTGAGCCAGATGTATTTTGATGGGAGTGAGGCTGAGCTTTAAACCTTAGGGTTCATCTAAGTTATCTTTTCAAGCTTTCCTAATTCACAGTTGTCTAAAATGAGGGTTTTTTTTAATTGATAAAAAAGTGAAAAATTTTATTTGCCTGCATCTGAAAAGAGCACAATAATGCGAGATTTCTTACAAAGTGGGAGTTAGAAGTGAGTTTTATATAGTTATGAGTTTATACAGCTATATTGTTCAAGAGTGACTATAATTTAGAGTTTTAAACTTCTAATTATGCCCTGTGCTGCACACTGGGAATAGTTGCATAAATCCCTTTTGAAGTCAGGTCAAATTTGATACCAGAAACAGAGACCAGCAGTCTCTGAGTGGGGATGATCTAGGAACAAGCAGACAAAGTGGAAAAAAAACCAAAAAAACAACCGAACTCACCGAAAGCCATCTTGCAGAGAGGAAAAGGATGAATACCAAAGGAAACCCCAAACATCAATACCAAGAAGGCAAACCCCAGCCCTCGCTCAGAAGCTGTGAAGGCAGAGCAAGCCGGCAGGTGGACTCCCAAAGCCCTCACAGGAGGTGAGCCTCTTCCTGTGGCGGCCACACACCAGCACAGCCTGTGGAGGAGCCTCTTCTTCTTCTTCTGCTTCTGCTTCTTCTTCTTGTTCTTCTCCTCTCCTGTGGCCTCCCGTTCCCAGCACTGCCCAGCCGGGCAAGATGAACTGGAGGAGCATCGCCGTCCTTGCCAGCCTGCAGGCACAGCTCCCAGCCACAGGTAAAGACGGGCTTTGGGTTTGTGAGGAGCTCTGGTGAAGCTCTTTTGAGGAAAGGGCACGGCGTTTCTGTGGTGCTTTCACCACCATTTTGGCAGCAGGAGGGTGTCTCCGAGCACCTCAGCCGTGCTTGTCCGGGACCTGCTGTGTTGAACTGGCCTGGGATAGAGAAGAGGATGAGGAAGACTGGGATGAGAGGCCCCTTTCCCCCCTGGAGCTGAACAGTAACTGAACAAAGCTCTCAGACCTCACCTGGGCCGCTTTCCTTGCGATTTAAAAGTGGGGATTTGAGGCAGAGGTGGAGAAGCAGCCACTTGGAGTAATCTGCCTGGGAGAGGCTTCTAATGGCGCTGGGCCGTGGGTTTGTGGCCCACAGCAGAGCCGGCGGGCGGGAAATGGGGCACAGGCGGCGAGCAGGAGGGAAGGGCCCTTCCCCTCACGTCCCTGCCTTCGTGTCCTCTCCACCTGACACAGCACAAAATGAACACATTTCTTCCTTTGTGTTACTTATTCGTGTGCTGCATAGGCTGGCCCTGCCTGGGCGCCAAGCTTCAGTGTGTACAAATCTTCTAAAGTAAGTTTGAGGAGGATTTTACTTCTTAGGAGCATAGTAGAGCAAAAGAGCAACAAAATTTACATCTGGAGAAGGCCTCAGGTGAGGCCTGAGTGTGCCATAGGCCACATCTGAGCGTGCATTAAAGCCAAATCCTCCGGAAGATTTCCCCCCCCCACAATATACACCCTGGCTGTACTTAAACCCAGCATCCTCAAGAGCTTGGGTGGCTGCCACAGACATTTTATTGGAATGTTTTCTGGGGATGAGAGGAGGGTTTTACAGCTGCTATCAACGCTGTGGAACCAGTCCTGGTGATTTGTGAGGTTTTTCTTTCAGGAAGGTTTTGAGGGAGTTTTTATGCTCTGTGGCAGGCCATGATTTGTGTTTGTCCTCCCTTCAACCCCTGGGGCCTCTGTCCTTTCCTGATACCCAAATACGATCCTGTATTTAAGTATACTTCTTGTTTTTTTGTACCTTGTTCTGTATCCACAGATGCATGTAAGGCTACAAAAGTATGGAAGTTACTCTAGGTCAAAATCTGTTGCAAAACCATCTTTTTACAATTCCTCCTTTTTAATCTGTCACACAATGTCTATAGTTCAGGTTCCTGTTTTTGCATTTTCAGCAGAAAAACTTTGAAAAATATGTAATGCAGCTTTCAGAGGTGCAAAGCACTTTGGGGTATTCACACTCAAAGAATACAAGGTTCAAGTTTTGAACTGGATACTGTTGTCACTGATTTGGAGGTGGCTGCCTGTGGATTTCAAGGGAAGTATTTTTGATTGGATACCTGTAATAGTTGGAAGTACAGCAGCATTTAGCCAAGGAGTGTAGGTAAAATAGAAGAAATATAAATCAAAACTTGTGGAATTGTTGCCACATTACGGACACAGAATTGACAAAAACAAAAATGTAAGGTCTGTCATGAATTTGGTCTCAATGATGAGACCAAACCAATTGGGTTTTTCACCTCAGAGCTGTGAGCAGAAAGAGATTTTCTGCTGCCTGGAGTGTTTTCAAGCTTTCTTAGAGTTCACTTCTAGAGGGACTTCTAGGGAAATGAATTTTTAAAATTCTTTTTTCATGAAACAAGCTCGGATTCAGTAAGCATACCTCCTCAGAGTGAGTTCATTCCACTTCACTATAAGATGTTGGTGCTTATTCTTTAAAAGGTCAGTTGAAAGATGCCACCAAGATTAGCACTGAGGAACTTGCAAAGCCTTTCTTTTTGATCTTTGAGTTCTGAAGTAAATATGTCAGGCATGAGGAAAAAAAAATGTAATTCTAGAGAGGGGCCATGAATTCTGATGCAGGCTTTGAATTTATTGACACCAGACCACAAATGAATTTCAGAATGCTCAAATTTGGCCGCTGAGCAGTTACGGAGGGAAGGCTTCTCACATTTTTAAATGCACATTTATATATATACAGGTTAATTTTCTTTATTTCCTCTCTTCAAAGGCACAAAAGTGTACATCTGGAAATCTAGCTAGGTCCTCCCATAGCCCCTCTGTTAAAAAGTCCATGAAAAGTAATAATTTTAATTATGAGCAGATGACTTTGTTAATCATGTTGTTTGTTGAGACAAGAATATTGGAAGACTTGTACCTGAATATCATCACTAAAATGGCAAAAACCTTCATACATTTTACACAGCTTTTGTTCTGAAGTGTGACAGGCTTTGATAGCAACAGTGCTGTGATCAATACTGTAGATGTGCCCCATTTTTGTAAGGCTGATGAGATGATGCTTTGATTTCTACAAAAATGCCACAAGTGTACATATAAATGTAGGTGCAAGAGTTTAAGAACAACCGTCCCCTGTTCCACACTTATTTACAGAGTCACTTTTCTCAGAATTGCCTGCTACATGGAACTGGACAGTGCCCTGTTTTTAGCTAACTCTGTGGAAACTACAGCACGTTGGTCTTTACCAGATGTTACTCTCACAACTCATTTCCACGCTGCTTTTCTGCTCTGCAAAGCTGCACCTCCTGCCCATTGGGTTGCCATGATGCCACAAGCCTTTTTTTACTCAGCTCAGGGACAGGTAATAGGTCCTAGCATTAATTCTGTACTTCCCTTTCATCAGATGGTTTAGCTGCTCTTCAAAAAAGATTTATAAACCAGGAGTTGTTTTTACAAGCTTGTCTGAGGAATCTGAACAAGTAAATTCGGACTTTTTTCGATACCATCCCCGTGTCCTTATGCGCTGTCTTTAAGCTCTCCGAGCTGCATTCTTGTTACACCTAGGGGGGACAAAAAATTTAAAGGCTTAATTTTACATGTTTTATTTCTTTTATTTCTCCTGCGTGTTCACAATGATTCATTAATAATTCATGGAAAAACCCTATGAACTGGCAGAATGGAAGAAAATGTAGGCAATGTAGCCTTTCTTTGTAAAGGGACATTTGTTGAGCCCTTGAAGTACTATGTTCAATTCTGTAATGCTTGTTAGAGAGTGAGTGCTTTCTATCTTAGCCCTTCCAAGCAGAATTCCTAATCAGTGAAGTAACAAATTAATGATCACATTCCTTTTGGTTTTTTTATGTGCACTAGATGGGAAGGACATATAAAATACAGAAAGCGGTCTGCAAAATATATTTATATTTTTCCTCTGTGTGTCCTTCTTCAGTAAGATTGTGTGGATAAAAAGCCAAAGTGGAATTAAAAAAGGAGGTTCATTAGCAGCTTAAGGGGACAAGAATTTGATATGTAAATGAATGTTCATGTGAGGAATGTTTTTGACAACCATTTTCTGTTGTTCACACAGACTTGAATGGTGACTAGCATGATGAGTAATTTTTTTTTTTCTTTGCATATGGGTTATTTCTTAACTATTTCCACATTCTAACCCAACTCCCTTTTGAAAAGAAAGAAAAATACTTTTTTTGCACAATTGCAGACAACCATCAAATTCTCCTCCCTTTTTCCAATTAATCATATCTTTGAGTGTCTATATTGTACGTAGAAATGTAAGATGCATCAACTATTCTGGCAAGAAAGCAGTGGATTTTTTAGGGTGGCATGAAGGGAAGAGGCAACTTATTAAAAATACTTAAAATGTGTATTCTGCTAAAAGTATCTATTTTCTCTGTGTGCATATTAAACTCGTAAGCATATTGTTGACTTTTCACTCTTCTGCTGACTTTGCTCAACAGATAAATTTAAGTTTCACTGCTGATTCTTTGCAGTGTTAGGAGAACAGTTTATGCTATTCTGGAGTCTGTGAGAAGCTGAAATTTTGCAGATTTTTCTGATTTGTGGTGTTGTCTGAAGTAATATTTTGAGATTGGGACTGGATATTGTTTTCATTAACTTAAGCTCTGCCTCAATTAACTTAAGCCCTGGTCCTTTAAAAAGTGCACAGTATTTTTAGCTTTTAAAGTACAACAGTCCAAATCTGCTTTTTTTTTTTTTTTCAGGAAAGCAATGAAAACATTTATCTCCACTCTGTCCTTTGATTTATAACTTCACATATAACAGATAAAAAGTGCAGGCAAATGAAAAGCTTGGTTTGCAGTCCTTCGATCTGCTCACCCAAACGCGCAGGCCTCGGAGAACAGCGAAAGGCTTGTGTTCATCCCCAGACAGTGGCTACATCCATCTTTGTGCAAGTTAGGCTTCTTGCAGTCCTCTCCCAATAGAAATGTGAAAAATAGAAACCAGCTAGTTCCTCAGCCTCAGAGGGCACAAGCACTGGTGTCTGTGCAAGCTCTGCTTAAGTGATAGAAGCCAACTCAATTTTTGAGCCACGTAGATTGGAAATATTTTAAGTCCTACAAGTTCTCTTGGCATAAACCATCAACTTTTGCAAGCCTGTTGTGTGTTTTGTTGTCAATCCTTTGTTATATTTCTGTTAAGCCTTACAAGAACAGCAAGTTTGGAGCCTACCATCATTTCTGTGCTTTTGCTATATTGACCGTATGTTAAACATGCACTTGAGCCTGATGAAATCCTCATACTATCTGGCCTATTTCTTTTGTGAGGTCTATCTGTAGTGAAAACTTCACCTCTATCCTGATTCTTTCTGAGTAGCAGACAATTCTTTTCAGTTTGTTATATTTTTAAGTGAAGGAGAAGCCATAATGGTAACACAGCTCTCTGAAAACTCAGATAATGCGGAGGTGAAATATATTCCGAATTAGAATTAGAGGAAAGCTGACAGGGGAAAAAGGCTGGAAATTTTTCCACAAATTATAGAATAAACACCACCAGGACACACTGAATAGGTCTAGAGGGTGGCCAGCTAGAAATAGTTGTGGGCTGTTTTGTTTGGTTTGGTTTTTTAAGGAAATCTCACAGTATATGATTTACCTACAGTTCAAGCTGCCGTCTTAGGTGAAAATCTTAACTTTCACCGCAAAAAATCTTTTCTATTTTCCAGGTAAAGTTTTCTAGCTTGTAAAGTAAACCTTGAAAAAGCAAGCCTGCAGAAAAAATAAAAGAGCTAACTAGCTATATAATTTGTCACTTAGATTTTTTTTTTTTTTTAAGGCAATAGCTATTTTGGAGGAACGATAGCATGCTGCAATACTCATGATTGCAAACACTAAAAATAATTTCCTCATCAAAAAGAAAAACACAATTAAACATTTTGAACTGCAGAACACTTAGGAAAGCTTTTCTAAGACCCCTCCAAGTTTGTATAATAAAAATGAATTATTAGATTTTATTATTTATATCAGAGTAATGGTCTGAAACACTTTTCTAATGGGATAAGCTACAATACCCAGGAAATTAATGAGGGAATACTAATTTGTGTGGTGTTATATTTCAAGGAAGTGTACACTGGCCATTGAATAAAGACCTATGTAACTAAAAATCCCTTTTCCTAGATGTTCATCCAGATTTCATAATGAGTTTATTCCAGCCAAGAGCATGTGTGTTTTGCATTCATTTCACTTAGAGTGTTGCTGTCATCTGCATGACAGCCAAATGTGAAATAAACAGAGCCAAGTAGTTATAAAAACGCTTCCCAAATATTTAACACATCAGCGTGTGTTTTAAATTCATTCCAATTCCCCATGGTGTGCATCTCCTCACAAAGCAAACTGGGATCTGGGGAAACAGAGCACAAAAATCTCCAGGTGGTGGCACTGGATGGGCGGGAGCAAGTCGAGGCTCTTTGGGTGAGCATGTGGATTTTGGAATGGGGCTCAAACTAATGAGGTACTTTGCTTTCAAAACATTTATTTTGAATTAGTTCATATGGAAATCCAGCTCAAACTAAAATTGAACATCCAGTATTTTACTTCTGATCAGATCAATCTGAAGCAAGAATTTGGTGTAGTCTGACAATGTAATTTTTAAAAATACTCTCAGCAAACATCAGTCAGGGAGATCAACTTCCTAATGGTTGATAATGTACGTTCCTAGTTATCAAAAGTTTTTGTCACTCCAAAATAGCTGAAAGTTTTTAATTACTCCTTTAAAAATATATATAAACTGGATTCCTGAGCTGGGTTCTTGCAGCTCACAATTAATACAGCACAATTTTAAATGTTTGCAAAGAACAATTGTAATGCATATCATATTGTATTCTATTCTATTGCTTAGCCATAAAATTACTACAACATTTGGTCATTTCTTCAGCTGCAGATCAGCAAGCTTCACTCAGGGAACCCCACATCAAGTCTTAGGGAGCAGAAATAATTTCTGTGTTTATCCACTCTGTGTTGTTGCCATTTATGTAGATTCCCATCCAGCCATGTGAAGCCAACTCCAGGGAAGAAAGTCTTTGTGGAATTTGGAATCCTCTCCCTCTCTTTCTCTCTCATGGATATTTTTCTCTCCATGAAGCAAATCTGCACAATGTCATCATGTTGGGCTTTTATATAAGAAAGGTAATTTCAGCAGCACTTTGTGCAAGCGTGCAGGTGCGTTTATAGAGATGGCAAAAATAGAATAGCACCTTACAAGCTGGATTAATAATCATCCTCTAAGGGAAGGAAGATGGGATACATATGGAGAGAAATATATTGTAAAAAAACTCTACCTAAAGACAGCTTCTAAGAAGCAAACAAATAATTCATGGATTACTATGAGAACAGTCTGTACATAAAATGTCGTCCATGTAGCAAATCAGTATCTTTGAATAATTTTTGAAAGATTGCTGTTTAAATTCTACAGATTTCTTTCTAACAACTTGCTGCTAATTTTCAGGGTTCATTTGTTGTTTTATGTTATTTTATGATTCGTTGCCTAGAGGTAAAATACCTGAGTTAGTGTCCAGAGGGGAAACCATTCTGAAAGTCTAAGTCATTATAGGCCAGAAATGCTTAAGGCAACTTGTAATAAAAAGATTTCCAAGAGATGTGTATGAAAGCAGTGCTATATGAAGTAACATAAGTGTACATTTTTCTGTTTGATTTGTTATGACTTTTAATTTTCACGTTTCTCAGGAAACGAAAGAAACATTTCTATTAATATTGGTTCAGCACTTAATAGTCTGTTGGAATTTGAAGAGATACAAATGCAACACAACCAAAGTAACCCATGTGATCATTAACTGGAGGCTTACTCTTGTATTTGACTTCATGCTGCATTTTTTTCCTGCTTATTTATCAGTCACATATTCATTACTAAGATAATGAAGATTACTAAGCTTCTTGTTCTTTCAGTCTCTTTCAGGACATGTAAATTCTCTGCCCCTTTTTCTGAGGGGTTTCTCTGATGAGTGATATGGAAGAACGAAATATTTGCAGGTGGTAATCTCAAAGAGGATTAGTGAAAGCAAATGAGAAAACCTTTCAGAGAAGGGAAGGGGAATCACTATACCCCATCACTTCTTGTCTAATTTTTAATTTCTTCAAACTATTGATCTTTTAAATGTAAAACTGAGCGTTCATGTATTATGAGCATAGCTATAGCTAGCAAGCCAGAGAAGATAAATAATATTAACCCATCTGGATTTCAAGGAGAGGGTCAAACACCATTCCAGTTACTTTAAAAAATGAGCCTCTAATATAATACAGAAAGCCTTTCTAGAATTTACCCTCTCAGAATACGCATCTAAAAAGGATAGAAAAAAAATCTCTAAATCTCTTTGGATAAAATTAGTTTTACTTATGCTTTCAGTAGGACCCATTGTCACTTTGCCTGCCCACACCCCATGCTCTGGATGAGCAGAGTGGTGCAGGGAGTGCTGATTCCCGTGGCATGGAGCTGCATTCTGCTCCACCTGGGTCAGGCACGGGGCTTCACTGCCCATGAGCTGAAAAATGCCCTCGATTGAAAGCCCAAACCATCCCAAATTTTGGTAGATGTACCCTATTTTCTGCATCCAGTTTACTGACAATCCGTATTTCTTTTTCTCCAGAGAATTATTCCTAATTTTACTGAAAATAGCAAAACAGTGTCTGTTTGATTTTTTTTTTTTTTTTTTAAATACAGCAAGTTTGTAAGAGAACTTAAAAGTAATTTTTTTGAGGCTGTCTTGATGCGATCTAAAGTTCTGATGAAGACTGTACCTTGAAAATTATGGTCTGCTCACAAAAGTTTGGAAAGAACTACAGATCTTCAACCGTTTTGCTTTTCTTTTTCTGACGTGGTTTGCCTGAAATTTAATGAAATAGTCAATGTTGTGCCAACTGGGGTCATTAATTGACTTTTTTTTTTTCATTTCTAAAATGTGATCCATCCTGAACAAATCTACAAGTGTTTTTCCTTGACTCAAACATTTAAAAACTCCCAAATTCTCTCACAAAATTACTTCTCTCTAGAAGAAGCAGCTGTCATTTAACATTTTTTGAATTCTCTGTTAAATTTCAGATATCATTAGTGTTAATGTGAACTAGGTAGAGCTATTATTTTCCATCTCCTCTCTATTCATGCAGTTGACTTAATCTTATTTTTCCCAGTTACTCAGATGGTATTTTGCTACTTGACTCAAAACCCAGCAGCACGATAATGCATTTGTTGCTGCTGTTAGCTATGTGTCTCCTGATGGAAAAGCAGCACTGCTTATTTTCAGGCTTGAGATGATTTTTTCTTCTTCTTTTTATAACTCTCTTAAAGAAGTTAGAGATATGAACCCTCAGCCCTATCTTATGGTAACATCTTTTCCAAAGTGTTTTTCTCTGATTTTATCTTTCTCAGCTGCAAAGAAGTAGCTAACAAGTTTGCCCCCTTTCTCTCTTGCTCTTCTTTTTACATCCTGAGCCAAATGTTTATTTGTTAGACATAATGGTTGTAGTAGAACAAATATCAGATTTAAAATAGCACTTAAAGGGAAGGAACTTTCTGCAGAACCTTGACATATTTTAATACTTCTCCCCTCCACAACTCCCCCCTCAATTTTCCATTAGGTTAATCAAAACCCTTCCAAAGTATTTTTTGTGAGACACCAAAAAGTCGGTGAGCAATTTGTGTTCTGCCTTTGGGAAGAGGGAAATGCAGATTGACCTCTTTATTCTCTTGGAGCAGGAGCTTGAATGGGGCTCTCACATGCTGACCCATTTGAGATGGTCTTGCTGATTTTGGTGGGACATTCTAACGGAGTCTAGAAAGATTCCTTAGCTAATGTGTCATCAGAATTTGTTCCTGATGAACTGGACAAATCTATCAAAAAAACCCCTCAACCTCAGTTGTTGTATTTTACAGAATCAGCTTAGTCCTTTGCAGTCTAATGGGGTACGTATCTCTAAAAGTTTTTGCCAACCACCCTGGCAAAAATTGTGCCCTCTTTAGTGGCGACTGTATTCAAGCTCCACCAGGATCACTGAGCGGGTTCCTGTGTGTGAGACTTTGCAAAATGGTGCTCAGAGGTGGGGCTGCTCCCTCATGCCTGGGTATGCTAAAACAGCATTAAAACAGCATTAAAATAGCATTTACATGAGGACTGATAAGATATGCTTATATATGGATGGTTCTGCCACTGCTGAAACCACATGAAGTTATACAAGACTGGAAGATTTAGAAGGTGGCTATGGAAGATAGGCAGGGATCTGAGGGATTCAGCAGCAGGAAATGTGATCAGCAGAGGCAATCTGAGAAAGCCCAGCACCTGTGCTGACCTTTCCTGAACAGAAGGATTATCTGGAGGGCTTCAGATATTTAAAAAGGTCTGGCAAGCAGCATCACCTCTAGATGTGCTGTGACTGTAATGTGGGGATGGTAATTAATTTCTGTCAAACCATCCCCTTCTAATTAGGTCATGTCAGTGTTTTAGTAAGTGCCACTCATTTAAGCATAGCTAATTTAAAACTAATTTGGCTATTTTGCTTAGGCAGCTGCCCAGTGGTGTCAGCAGGAGTTTTACTCCAGACAAACTGCTTGGGCATTTACCCAGCTGCTCAGCCAGACTTTTGCAGCTCACACAAAGCTCTGTGCTGAAGGAAAGGTGCTGTTATCAGATAGCTGAAAACCAATTGAGTGATGTTTTTGTGAGCTGCTGCCACCTCCATAAAGACTGCAGTGTATGCCAACCATTTGGAAAGGAGAATGTTTCTCATTCTGTGCCTTTGGCTTCAGTGGGGTCTTCACCTCTTTCAAAGCTTTAAGGTCATACTATAATAAAAATATGGAAGTGTTCACCCATAGTTAGAAGGTACCTTATACAGGAGGAAATGAGTGCCTATAAGTAGTTACATTATCTAGCATTTATTTGTCAATTTGCATGTATAAATGATGATACAAAGCCGTTTTAATGAGATCTGCAGTTTAAAAAGGTATAATTCCTATAGCACTTTTGTTTTGAGGTTTTCATCTTTCTTTAACTCCTCATTATCTTGTTTTATTGGAGTTCTGATTATTTTGAAAGTATCTTCTGGTGCTTTTTAATCCATCTGATTAGGAAGATAGCCATTAAGATACTAAGAAAAATCAATATGAATGAAATGTAACATTTTTAAATCTGGCAGTTTGAACTTTGGGATCTTTCTTGAGGGATTTGTAGATAATTCTGACAATTCCAATCATCCTCAATGGTCTTTCTCCCGGTAGTGAAACAGTGCTAGTTTTTAGATAAAGCAAGAAAATAGAAAAATGGGTTTGCAGGTTTTGTACTTTCACTTGTGGTTGATGATTTGCTCTGCAACCTTTAGAAATCCACTGGAATGTGTGTAGGCTTCCCAATAAACTGGAACTGGATCAATCAATCCCAGCTTAATCAAAATGGCCCACACTGTTGGCTTTTTTTGTTAACTGTGCATTACTTATCTGGTTGTCAGTACACAAATAACACTTAGAAAGTGTTAGCACACGTGGTCCTGAAGACTATAAGGTACTTTAGAATTTGATTAATCAACACAGAGGTTTATTTGCCTTATTTCATGGTGGTGTTTTGAAAGCTGTGATCTATCAAGCATCCTTTGAATCCTCCAGAGCAATGTGTTATGTATATAGGAAATTAAGTAAGAAAATCACATGTAGGAAATTTAAATAGAGCCTGCATCTAATTTGCTGCTACATTCACATGCACAGTGACACGTCCTGCTTACAGGACAGCCTTTAGTTGCCTTGGGAAAACAGCCAAGTTTTCCCTTTCCCTCTCTTACAAAGCCTTTGTAATTCAAAACTCAATTGAACTGATGAGAGTAAAGAGTGAAGTAAAGATTAAAAGAAGTAAAGATTAGTTACGGACATGCTGTTACTCTTCCTCAAGTGGGGACAGAGAGGAAAGGATAATGTCCGTGTGTTATTTCACACACACAAAGCATCTGGAGCTCTTTAGGAAATGTGCTTGAGAGCTGAAGAACATTTATTGCTCTCCATACAGCACATGCATCTGTCACAGCTCTTAACGTGATGGTGTTTAGCCTGGTTGGCAACCGAGTGTTGTTGTTTAGGGACAGCCTTTCTGGGACCACAAAAATACAAACCCGATGATTCTAGCTACCTCTCACTCTTACAGGAACGTCTGTGCTAAGACATGACGATTGTAATGTCTAAATATCTCATTTAGGCTAATTAAAACGCAATCTTTCGGATGGGAGCAGCTCCTGCCGTTTCAGCAGGTTTTCAAGCTCTGCTCTCAGCTGTCTGCCTGCCTACCCCTGCCTGCTGCTTTTCCCCCAGGTAGCTCCTGAGGACTTGCCCTGTGCATTAACTATTAACCAGGCATCAAGGCAAGGCCCTCCTCTGGGGATTGGCTGCAGTTTATTTGCTCAGCCTGTGCAGAACTCTCTGCCTCGGGCACCAAACAGAGCACCTTGGTCTTGAACTCCCTGGTCTGGGGCTGCTGAGGAGTGAAGTTGCCTGAGGGGAGCTGTATTTCAGCAGAGCTCTTGTTCTGCCTGCTTTGGCTTATCCAGGGAAATACCTGTAACAGGGCTTGGAAAATGCTCCATGCATGGCACTTCCCTATTTTCTGTGTCATGCGTGTGAACCCGACAGGCATGAGCTTGACTGAAAGCTACTTCAGGGTTGGGATTTTTCCCCCCAAGCCTTTCAGTCTTGGAGCCTTGAGCTGCGGGGAAAAAAAAGAAAAAAAAAAAGTGTGAAATATTTGGTGATAGTGCCCTTAAGCCAAGTGGCACTTTGAATGGAGTTTACATATAATTAGTCAAAACATTGCCTCTTCAACATCTGTATGTAGCACATAAAAGAACACACACTTGAGTATTCATGCAGGGGATGATTGCTGCCTAAAATACACTGGGGAGAGAAAATTAAATGAAAATAAGAATACATGTTATTAAAAAAAAAAAAAGGCAAAAAAAAAAAGCTATAAACTGATTGCTGAATTACTTGAGGATGACCAGAAGGATTCACACTATCCAAATAGCTTTGGCATAGAGCATAAAGGGGTAAGAACTCAAATCCTGACTTGGGAACAGTTAGCTGAGTTTATGGAATGCACTTTTTCAGGTTGGCTTTAGGAGCCAAAGTTTGCCAGGGAGAACTTCCTCAGTCCTAATTTGTTCTAATTTTCATGTTTCAGAGGTGCCTAAAAAGAGCAATGTTTGATCAATTCCATTACAGACATATTTATGTTAATTTAATGGCTTTGGTGTATCAGCATGAAAATGTGCTCCATGTCTATTATCAAAACCATTTTAAATGTAGATTTCATGAGGATCAAAGATGATCTTTAGCATTTGTTTACTGCAGCCTGCAGATGTATTAAAATTACAAATTTTATTGATCATCTTTCATCTTTTATCAGATAAACAGCAGTTTTCTGTGAGTAAGTGAAGTTCTGCTCTTAGATACATGCAGCCCAAGGTGGAGGGAATAATATTTTCTCAGCAGGTGCTAGGAAAAATGGAATATTTCTTTTTTTAAGCTCAGCATTACTGTCTCAAAGGCAGTGAGAGCTATTGCTGCTGGGACCTCCTCTGTTTCTCTCCTATTTCTTCCCTTTTTGTTACCTGGATTTTGTGTTTTGTAATCAAATAGTGTGGATATGTCTTCCTAGTTATTTACCTCCCCGGCATCTGAGATTTATTATCTTTTCTGTAAATGGTTTGAAAAATGCAAACAGAAATTGGGAAATCCGGAAATGTGAATTCATAAATATCTTTTTAACTTTCATTCCATTTGTCTTTCTCTGACCATATCCCTGTATATGCTTATCCCTGGATGTTCTCCTACACGCACGTTTCCCTTATAAGAAAAAAAGGCTTTGTGTGTGTGCCTGTCACCTTCTAGAATTACATTATTGCAACTTAAGGGCTGGCAAATTTCCTGTCTTTAAAACACTGAATTTGTTGAATGACAGGAGTAACACCTTTGATATTATTTGAGAGATGTATAACCTCCCTGCTGCAAGAAAGATCTGGTTGAAACTGCTGCTGCTTCAAGAGAATTTAAAACTGTGAGTGGAAAAAGGAATAGTACAGATCCTTTTAATGGAATTGTGAAACACAAGTTGGTTTTTTTTTTTTCTCCCCCTGTGTAATCTTTTCATATAAATGGTCTCTGAACTGTCAGTAGTGTGGGAATAGCAAAGGTAGTTGCAACTAAATTTAAAGAAAGGGCTTTTCAGCAGCCTTCTTGCTCGGGTTCATCAAACAGTGATAGACATGGATATGCTTAATTCCTGAATTTTTGTTGCTTGTGACCTTCTTAGCCAGCTTACAGGTATGAATATAATGCAGTTCTGTGACATGCAGGTTCTAAAATTTACATCAAGCCCCAGTTTTCTGAATAACTGGTCTGAAGTTTCTGGCATGGCAGTACCTGCCTATGCAGTTACCATTAAATACAGACAGCTTGCCTGTTGAACTCGAAATTTAAGAAAGTACATAATGTTTTATTTAGATTCATCTTCAATAGAATGTCTGAGTTCATGACAGGAGATATCTGGAGAGCTGATCACAGCCATGGCAGTTCTGTCAGCTCTGGAAAGGTGTTGATGGCTTGTTCTCTGAGGGGAGAAAGGAGTCAAGAGAGCAAAGCATTAAACCAGCACCACACATCTAGGTGGCTGTGTGTATGAGGGTGGGGCATAGTGCAGGGCAAGGAGCAGACAAGTCTAAGTGTCTGTGCCCTGTCATGAGGCACAGACACTTAGAGTAGGGGTGATGCTCTCCTATAAGGAAATACCCCTTGGATGTGTCTTTTTGGGTCAGAGAGGCCTGTTCATGGTGCTTATCCCAAGGTGTAGGGCATTGCCACGGTCACGTTCCTTCTTCTCCAAGAGAACCACGGCTGCTGGGTGCGTTGTGTGGGCTCATGGAAGGACAGAGGCCTCAGTGCCCTGTTCAGTGTGTGAGATGTCACCTCCATACCCAGCATGGTGCACCAAAAAGGAGCTGTGTGGGTGCTGAAATTAGTCTAGGTTGGCTGCACCAGGCTTTTCACCCTTGTCAGCACCTCAGCAGGTATCAGTGTTGTAGTGTGAAAGGAACACCTTGTAAAAGCATCACCATAAATGGATTCTTGTGAAAGCAGACAGAGAGAAGCCATGGTGCAAATCAGTCAAGCTATGCTAAAATTAGCTCCTCAATAGTTGACATTACAGTGAGTCTAACATTGCAAGTTTTTGGTCTTGCAATGCAGACAGGAATGTGATTTGTGTCTTTACCTTGTCCCTGAATTTTGCTATAGCCTTTGCTTTTGGCTGGGCTGTAACATGATTCGGGAATGTGGCTTGACACCATCTACACTGCGGAATAAATAACGTTCCCAGCATGTCTGAGCAATTATCTGATGAGTACCTTATCATCTCTCACTAAAGGCTATTTTTAATCTTTTAATGAATCAGCACTTGCTATTCATCTCATTGCTTTCATTAACCTAACGATTCCTTAGGAATTGGAAATACTTCATAACCCATAATAGGTCCTCACCTTCCTCTCCTGAAGTAGTACGTTCTTGTAATTTCTGTTCTAATGGGGTAAATCAAAGTGCAGAATGGTTAATTGTTTTTCAGAAAGTCTCTGTAAAAGTCAGCAACAGAACTCCCAATTGTTTAATCCATTAAATATGGTATCTTTCCATGCTAGAATTCATGCTGAGCTAATGGAATGGAAAACCAAACTAGAGCAGGCAAGAAACTTTTAATGTAAAAGTATATCTCAGGAGCTTAGTTCATGAGCTTTCAGCTAAAGCAAGGGGAAGTTGTTTCATGTTGCTGGTTTTGCACAAAAACTACTATATAAGTAGAAACTCATATTAAGATAAGAAAAGTATCTCCACACAAGCTGTTGTAGCAAGAATGAAGAGGAATGGAAGATAAATGCAGTGGTGAAGCATGTAGTAGGTGAGTTGTAAGGTACTCTACATACACTTACAACCACCAAATTGAAAGAAATGTAAAAATCATCAAGCAAAACCAATATGATTGACAGCACTTAGATGTGTCTAAGTGTCATGTCCAGTGTGGAAAAAGCCAGACACAATAGTAAGGCACAGAATAAGGTTAAAATCCATTTGCTGACATATAACAGGATGCTGGGAATGCTGAAATTTTACTGAATAGTAGAGTTGAAAAGGACATGTGGAAAGAAGAGAAGGGGTAAATGAGACACATCAGTGAGGATTTAGGTTAAGATAGAAAGGGCATTGGAAAAGTCTTAGCTGATATTGGGTACAATGTTTGAGTCTGGTTGCTAAAGTGGTACTCTCTATGATACTATCCTTGTTACTGGGAATGCTAAAGATGTGCTGGAAACCACAAGGCAGCAGGATTTTGCTTAAGCAACCATCTGTTGGTTGAAAACAGCAAAGTTGGCTTTACCTTGAAGGAGCTGGACATGAATAGCTGACATTTGAAGGGGATCAAGATGAAAATAACCTCCAAAAAACCTGCCATGGATGTGTTGTTCCACAGCAAACCGACAGAGGGGTTTTATGGCCAGGAGGGAAATCTTGCTTTGAGTCTGCTTTTCTCTTGAAAAGGCAATACTGCAACTGCTGCATTGAATTAGAGGCTTCGGTGGGGAAAGTGCATTCATCGACCTTCTTGATTTGTTTTTTATTTCTAGCAACATGTAAACAGAGAAGTACTTTTTTGTTATTGTTTCCAAGCAAAATACACATGAAAAGCAGGAATAAGGTCTTGAGTTTCCGGGGGGTTGCTGTGAGGCTGGATAGTGTGTCTGTCCTAGGATTGCTGCTGGGTAGCCAACCCTCAGGTGGGCTGCTACTCATCTTAGCAGAGCAGCAGGAGGATGAACATTTGACTGCCTGAGAACGTTGGCATCTGTAACTGGAAAGGTTTATAAATTTAAAACAGCAGGGGTTTTCCAAGGTGTTGAAAAGTAATGGGGAGAGTGGGTGGCAGAGGAGCCACCATAAATTTTCTCCAGATACAGAGCCTGAAAATGTTTTGAGTTCTTCCCCGTCGGGTTTGCCTTAAGTTGAGGATCAGAATCAGAGGGGCTTTCAGGAACGCCGTGTGTGGGTGTAGAAAATGAAAGTATGGCAAGGCTACAGTCTTCAAATTAATAGAGAATAAGTTCAATAATGTCTGTGGTTGTGATATTAATTTTCCTCTTCTACAGAAAAACCACGGTGCCTCTCACACTGCTGCTTGTCACGTGATGCTTTTCCCATTTGTGGTCCTTTTGGATCCTGGACTGTCACTGGTCTGCCACATGAATGTCAGAGTTTGTTTGCTTGGTTTCTGATCGTGTTGCACCTCCTAATGTATTAATTACTGCACTAATTGAAGCTAGGATTGACCAGAAACACAGGTCTCTGCAGTCTTTTGAGGACAGCTGCTGTATATTTAAGCAGGTGCACGTGTAACACCATAAACAGTATAACCTAAAACTGCAGTGATTGATGGCTGGGCCTCGAGACTATTTAATGATTTACAACGGCAATCAACTCTTGCTGTTATCATTTTATGGGCACTGAACATTCATCAATGAGAAGTACAACCCTTACAGCAAAGCAAGTTGCTATTGGGAGTTTCATGCGGAGGTCAACTGGACAGCTGAGTACCTCTGTCAAAACCGTGTGGGTAATTTAAAGTAAGAGAGCTTCCTGGGTTTGGTTTGGGTTTTTTGTTTAAAATTTTCCATCAGTCTCCAGAGACAGCGCTGCTTTCTCACAAGAGCATCTCAGAGACTGCACCTCTTCCACTGCTGACTTGTTTAGGGTCAGAGAGTTGCTTCAACACCGAGGCCGTGACTGCTTTTGTTTTCAATGTTTTTGTGCGTTCCTTCTGAAACGCGCAAGTGTCGGCTGCTTTCCCCGCAACTCAGCAGAAAACGCCAGCGCTGCGGATCTCCGTGACAGAGCAACGGTGACAAACTGCCTTGTCATTTCAATCAAAGCCACCCACACTTGTCATTAGGTTTATCCAGGGTTAAGCTGTTCATTACGTGCCGGCCCAGCTGCCAGGGGTGGCTGTTTTTCTTCATCTCGTGTCATAACTGTTGTAGGGCGGAGGTGGGAATGGAGGCACCTGCTGGCTCCAGTGACAGCTTCATCCTGGGAGCTGCAGACTCAGCTGAAAGAGAAAACAAATGGGGACACGAATTAGTGGGCCTGCAGTTCACAGGGATAATGTGTTTTGTCAAATTAAGAGGTTGTTTAGTTCCTTCTGCTTCCTATATGCCCTAGTTTTGGACTTCTCTGGAAACTTTGGTTTTCCGTATTCCCCGTGTCCTCCTCTCACATGAAACTGCTTTTTAGTGTTGCTGGGTTTTTGCTTTTGGGTTTTGGTGTGGGTTTTTTGTGATTTGTTTTTTAGGGGTTGTTTTGTTGTTTTTTGTTGTTGTTGTTAAGTCCTTGATGTTTTAACTGGAATATATTCAACAAAATTTGTTACAAATTCTTATTCCAGGTTTTTGGTTGAAAAAGGCAAATATATAAGAAGAGATGATGTGGCTCAGCTAGTGTAACCGATTTCACATTGTAACAGCATAACTCCAAACATATTTTTTATATTTTTTTTATGTCTTTGGATTATATATATTTTTTTTTTCATCTTAGCCCTATAGTGTTAGGTCAGTACTATTCAGTACCTTCTCTCTCAGAAGTGGAAATTGTTTGGAGTCTGACACTGGCAGGCTTTGCCTACCACTTACTACAGCTAAGTGGAAAAGAATAGTGTCTTTACGTTTTTCATTATGCACTGTGCTGTTATTTGTAAAAAGCCCACCTTGACACCTGGGAGACAGCTACTCCCTCAATAGCCAAGGGAGAATAGAATAATTAGATTTAGATTTATTTTTATCCCAGCCACTGGAAAGAAAATGTCTGCATTAGAATTATTTTGAGTAAATACTCTGATAGATTTTTTTACATTAGAACATTTACAAGTGCATCAACACTTTGATTTAATTTTCATACTATGTTCAAATACTGGATGTAGTGCATGTGTATTTTTTTATAACTTAAACTACCCAAATTCTGGCAATACTACGAACTATTCATTGCTACTGCATAGCTCTAAATGACCCAAATATCCTAAGCAATTTCAATAACCAAACTTTAAAGCAATATAACCTATTTTCTTATATCCTTCTGGTTTAGTCAACCCTATATAGATAAAGAAGCATTTAAGATAAATATATATAATTATGTGTTACATCTATTTTGTGTTATTTTTAATGCATCATTGAGATATAAAATACCTCAATATGCTGCACGCTAAAAATAAGTGTATTCTAATAATGTTGAGGCTTTCCAAAAGAATATATAGCTCATATCTCCAAGTTGGGCTCTGGGGCAAGTTTTTATTATTATGGCCATTAAAATAAGGAGTTTCTGTCATACAGAAAAGCAACATCAGTCATCTGACCTGCATCTTTCCCTCGGTGCTCTGAAAAAAAAAAAAAGGCTTTTACCATCAGAGTTCTTCTCTGCTTGCAGAAATACAGCAAAAGTAGACTGGGATAGTTTTTAAGAACTTCCTAAGATTTTTCAGTCAGGTGCCTGGTTTGTTCAGGTCCTTTGTTCATAAGGCAGAGCAGGTGAACCTTTTGGCCTGACACACCGAGGGACACGGACCTAGCCCTTCCATTTGGGATGGATAAGTGCAGTGGGACCTCAAGGCTTGCACAGAGCCAGGCCCTCTGTTGTTACCTGGTATTATGTGGTTGCAGATGGTTTGAGTTTGGTTGGAATTTTTTATTGGGTGATTTAAAGTTGGAGAGCTTTCCTGTGGGATGTATGTGGGTTGTGGAGAAAGGGTAAGATTAAAAGGAGGGGAGGAGAGAACGAGGCAAATGTTCTGTCAGGGTTAGGCTGCTTGCAGAGACAGCTGAGGTGAGAATAAAAGGGGAAGCATCAGAGGGTAAGCAGCAAAGCACAGGGTTAAGGAGAGAATTGTAGGGATGATGGCCCAGTAACTTACCTTTATATCACCCTTTTCATGTTAGAAATGATCCTGGGAAGCCAAGCTGTGGTTCAGAGGCAAGATCCAATTCAAATGCTGCTTTGATGGTGACCCCTAAGGCAAAGGTAGAAATGACCTTCCTAAAGTTTTGCTTACACAGATGAGGAGGAGCACAGAATCCCAGAGAGAGCTCTGGATTCATCTCATGAGGGTTGTGGTGGTTGAATCTCACACAGCATGAAGCTGTGATAGCATTGCCTTCCTTGCAGGTGAGTACATAGGTTTGGATAAAAATACACATTGTCCATCGGAACTGTCCACACCAGGGTTTGTTTTCCTACCTTTTAACACTTTGTGTTCTCAGGTATTTCAGTCATTCATTGTTTGCACATAAGTTATCCTTACTGTTCCTCACTGGCTGGTAAAATTGGGATTGAACCATTGCAAGTCAGTTCTGTGCATGACACAAAACCAGCAAATGTGCTGCTAATTCCCCAAGAACAGGAAGAGCAGGGATCAGTTACAAATCTGTTCATGTTGCTGCACCTCACTGGGCTGAAATGTTTCAGGATAAATTCTTTGGGAAATACACAAGAGAGGAATGTGGAAAAAAAGATAAAATGTAAAGTAGCTTTACCAAAGATTATGAGGATAACAAAACTGATTAATTGGTAAATTATTATTAATTATTTCCACAAAGGAATGGACGATGGATTTGTCTAAATCACTGTTCCTGATGTAACACAGAACAGAGAGGAGGGAGGTATTGAACCCGATGGAGAATAGGTCCTGTAAAGGGCACAGTGAAGCTCACAGAAGTGTCAGTAGGATGTGAAGGTGAAAATTTGGGTCTGAGGAAATCAGGTGAAAATCTGGGTCTGATTAGTGAGGATCTGGAAGAACTGATATGGATATTATTATTTAATATCATGTTTAATGACAAGGGTAGAAGAATGTAGGAGTGTGTGAATAAAACCTGCAGACGACAGAAGCAGAAGTAGTCTGCAATATCAGACAGAATTTCATGGACATATGATAGATACACAATAACTCATCCAGTGTATCTCATTTATCTTTGTTTTAAAAATTCCAGAATATAACTGCTTTATTTCTCTGCATATTATGTCTTTAGAGTTAACCAAAGAGTGGTAAACTGCTTGGCTCATGGGTTCCTTTCCCTCCTCTCAGAAGTACAAGAAAAAATTAGATGTAAGTTGGTATCTGTAGTTCAGCCAAAGCATTAATGATGTTGTAATTCACTGACTGCTGTGTGAACTACATAATTATTAAACCATTTTGTAATTGAATACAAGTATTGCAGTGCTTTCTATCCTTAGCTGTCTTTTA
Source organism: Aegithalos caudatus (assembly GCA_013389925.1). Taxonomy (NCBI): domain Eukaryota; kingdom Metazoa; phylum Chordata; class Aves; order Passeriformes; family Aegithalidae; genus Aegithalos; species Aegithalos caudatus. The sequence goes on along the minus strand of WEIU01019865.1, from coordinate 1,488,373 downwards.
CTCAATAACAAGGCATTAGGTCAGTGTAATTCAGATATGTCAGAGATCTCATGTTTGCTGCTGTGCTGCCTTCTGCCTCAGTAAACAAGAGGAGATCACTGTTTCCCCTTAAAAACAAAACCAGAGAAGTGTGTTCTAGTGTTTCCCCCATTTCAAGCCTGTTGCCATTTTAACCTGGATTTTCATGCCCTGCTCAGTTTCCCTGAGTGATTTTTATTGGGTGTATCACACATACATTTACCTTCAGTGTGTTTCAATGCCTAGCAAAGGAAACTTGTTAAGAGTTTCAAATATGAGATACTTAATTGTCATTAATATATCAACATTGGATCCCATTCCTTGAGTGTACTGTGAAATTTGGAGGGAGCAGGACAAGAATCTTAGTGTAATCCAGTTTTGGTTATTTCAGTATTGTTAGTGCTGAAAGCATACCAAGTTTGCAGGGAAATGTGGCTCTTGGAAGGAAGGTGGTAGATGAAAGATGGTGACTTGGCTTTTGTGAAAGTGTTCAAAATGGGCATTAATCCCTGCCTTGTGTGCATAACTGAACAGTCCCATGAAACATTTGCTCAGTTCTGTCTGTTACAGAACTGTGTGTCATATTTTTCTCAAGTATCCTGTGCTTTTGTTTTAATTTACTTTTGAATGCAATCTAATTATTTATATACCCCTGGCTTTTAAAAAAAATTTATTTTAAATTGTGTAGGGCTGGCAGTTCAGTGCCTCTGCTGTTTCCACCACATCCTCTCTAAATTTGCTTTTACCTTTTCAGTAGTCATTTGCTTGCCTGCCTCTACACGTTTTTCTCTGTCCTTCTGTAGCTGGCACAGCGTTTGTAGCATTGGGAGTTGCTGAATGCTCCTCAGTGGTCTGTCTCAAATTTTTGACCTCACTGCACCTCGTGGATATTGGTCTGAGATTTGCAGGTGTGGGGATGAACTGGAAAGATTTCTGCAGTGGGATGTAGTGGCAGGGAGGTGGACTTGGATGGGACGAGGTTGTGTAAACTCCACCAAGAAGCAGGGCATACCCCAGCTGTGACCCTGGGGCACACCTGGGCAGGGGAAAGTCATCCTGGCACGGTGGGGGCTGAAAACAAGCAGCAGAAAACCCCACGGGGAGTCAAAGCCGGTGACTTCTGTGAAGCGGGGTGTTTTCCGTGGGCGAGGCTGCCTCCCGTGGGGTCGCCTTTGATCGTAAACAGCAGCGGGGCTGGGGCTTGCCGGGCAGAGCTGAGCCACGCTCAACTCGGGGCTGACTTGTGCTGAACCAGCCGGGTCCAATCCGCACCCTGGGGAGCCTGTGCCACTCCCCCTTTGGATGCCAGGCTGGGAATAGGGGTCTGTGCAATAGAGATGAAGGTGGGAAATATCCCAGAGAGGATCCTGGGCCACTAAGCCAGGGAATGTTTTAAGTAAGTGGGGTTTTTGCCATTCTGTAGTTGAATTTTCTCCATCAGAAACGGCGTACGCTAAATGAAAATTCAGGATGCTGCAAAGTTTCTTGTATTATTGTAGTTAATTAAACAGATAAATTATGACCTTTCAATACCAGCTTGGCAAAGAAATGTTACTAAATCATACCAGAACTTTGATTTTATCTGTTTAGTTTTGGGTTTTTTAACGAGTTTTCTTACAACAACCAGAAGATTCTTTGATTTAGAAAAGACATATTGTTTGATATTTCAAAATGAGACTTCATGAGAATTAAAAATGAAATATCGCATGAAAGTGTACATGGTTTTATCTTTCCTTTGATATTTCAGAAAAACAGCCCCTCAAAAATCTAAGTTTTCAGAAAGAAAATGCTTGAAAAATGCTTGCAAATTGTACTCTCCTCCAAAGAGGTGCTCTGAGCTGTTCAGCTCCATTATAGGCATTTCGGCAAAGACAGAGTGTTCCTTCTTTTTTAATAATACAAGGGATGCAAGTCAGCAGCATGAAGTATTAAAACTGCATTTTTGCCACCCTTTAGTGCTACAAGATCTTGTTTCTTTAAAATAAAACCAACAGGAGTGTTTGCAATGAAAACATCATTTTTATTTATAGCAAATTGATAAACGTAACTTGAACTTTTTAGCATGCAAACTCAGCTAACAGTCTGGGGCACCAGAATATATGAATTTCCATCACTGGAGTGTCTTAGAGCACACATACCAATTTCTGCAAGGTGCACTGGGACAAAAATAATTGAGCTTTTCAGCTTTTTTTGGGTGAGTTATCAGGTTCATCTCAAGGTCGAAAAGGATGTTCAAGCAGGCAATTAACTTACCAGTTTAAGTTAAAGCTTTGGTTTGCTGCTTTCAGGAGGATGTAATCTGGGCCCTGGGCAGTTACTTCTCCTTTAGCACAAATGAACATGTCAAGCATGAAATTTAATGTGTTCTTAGTTTTGCAAAGAAAAATGTTCTTGTAGCGTGGTCTAAATACCAAATGCAACATAATGCGTGCTCACAGCTAAAGACTTTAAGGTCAAAAGAAAGAGAGAAATAACGTATTAGTTTTTTAAAAATACTATTGTTTTAAAGTACTTTCTACTTCTGTTAACAATTTAAGCCTTTTTATTACAAACATGAACAGGCTCTACTTAATGTAGTTTGTGTACTTTATCACCTTGCTTTCTGGTGCCCTGTAACTTTTGATATTTGAAGCTCTGCTATCTTTTAGGCTCTCCTAGTGCAGTATTTTGAAGGAGAGATGCAACATGCTCTCCCACAGGCTTTGCTTTCAGCTTACTGATGAACTATTTAGCTTCTGTGACTGGTGGCTGTGCTTTGACAAGTACCCAGTAGCTAGGAAAATTATAAATAGAGAAGGAAGCAAACATCTGATTTCATGGCTCTTTTCTCCATGCACTTAAGGACACACTGTAAAGCACCACACGAACTCCCCAATAACCTAAGGTGCCATGTGCTGCATTCATTTATTACCCTGATTTTTTTGTCCTTCAAAGAACACATCTTTGACCTGTCATTAATTTCTCACCTGTCTCAAAAAAGTGATAATTTTTCTTCAAACCTTGGCTGCTGGGGTTCATGTGGTTGACCAGGTCTTTAGGGATTTTTCTTCAAAAAATAAATATACCCCTTTTTTAACTTCTCAATGACAGAAAAATGGGGAAGTGTGTATGGCAAAGAGCCTGATTAGAAAGAAAACAGAGGATGCTGCTCTTTTGTCATGATCTTGGAATGTGAGGTGTGAATGAATGTAGTCTGCAGCATTTTTGATTGCCTGTGATAACAGATGTCCCAGGTAACAGATTATTGAAACAGATAATAGTGAATTAGGCAGAGCTAGCATGTGGATGTGAATACTGACAAGTCCATGTTGTTTTAAGCTTCAGCACTGTCCCTGATGTAGCTGAGTTGGCACTTCATGAGCGCTGGCAAAGCCCAGACTGTATGCAGGAAAACATCACAGTCTCACCCAGAAAAGCAGACCCTGGCCAGGGAGAACAGTCTCTGTAAGATGTATCCTTGCTTTGTTCCTGGGGCATCAGCTGTTCCCTGGATATACCAGCATGCTCAGGGATGCTTCCTGAGCTGCAAGCAGGGCTTGCCCACTGGTAGGGCTGTTTACCACTAGCATGAACAGGACAGAAAATGCTGAACAGATGAAATGCTTTAATTTTCCACTGTTTTGTCTGTATTACTTAGATCTCTTCCTTTAAATAGAGGAGTAAAATTATAAATGAATCTGTAGTTCCTCTCCGCCGAAGTGGAAAATATGTTATTGTCTGTTTTTATGAATCCATTCCAAGTTGCTTACTCTACTTTTCCGTAGTGAGAAGAAATGGCTTGGGTGAGTGTATGCAGATATAGGCACACATATACAAATATGTGTGAGGGTTATGTGGTGTATCCATGAATGTAGATATATAAAAATATATGTACATACACCCGTGGTCTATGGTGTTGCACCTGTGTCCATGTGGGAAGGAAAGACAGCGAGCACGTTGCACCTAAGGGAGAGAAAATGGCAATGAGTGAACCCAAAAGTTGGAGGTGCTCACTTAAACTGAAGAGTATCACTGATTTAGCCAAGTCCTGCAGCTCTGGAAGGTGACAGGGAGGGAATCCTGTTATATCTCTGTATTTCTTTCAGTGTATCTGTCACTGGCTTATCAATAATCACTTCAGGAGGAGAATGCTCTGAGGCTACATAAATGCAAAACAATGGGGCAAAGGCAATACCAGAGTTGTCAAATTGAAGATGTTTATCAAAAGTTCAGTATGGATTTTTATTCTGATTACTCCAACTCCACCATGTGTTTGGAATGAAGGGACGAAATATTCTTGAATAAGAAAAAACCTTCAAATACAGATATTTTGACACTTTTGCATCTCTGGCAGCAGCTAATATCAGAAGTTCTAAAATACCACAGCTCTGTGAGCAGTACTGTATTTTGTGATTACCTAGAATTTGTATTTCTTATAAGAAAGATACAGCCTAACCTCATAAACTTGAGTTTAAACTCCTGAATGACAAAGCGTGTTTTGTTGCTTGCACACAGGAGCCAATAGAATATATTCCAGAGAGCACAAACAGGGCTTTTTTTGCCCTTTGTCATAGTATATTGAGTTGTTTTTCCCTAAATCTATAAAGTCAGTTATTCAGATTGAAACTTTCCAGTTGCTCATTATGAAGGAGTGGGAGTTGGCAAGAAATATTCAGAAAATTCATGCTGCAATTCATGGTCCTACTCATAAAAGAGGAGAGTTTGTGTATCAGCAGTTATTCTGTATGCATGTGAATTTGGTTTTGTGTCTTGCAATTTTGAATCCAGAGTCAAAGCTGCCTTCTAAAAATGACAAAAAAGAAAAAANAAAAAAAAAGAAAAAAAAAAAAGAAAAGCATTTTGCCTTAAAAAAAATGGAAGAAGGAAAAACAACTTGTCACCTTCCTTTTCTGCCTTAGCCTGTCTGGCAGCATTTGGACTCACACTGCCCTGTTGCAGCCTTAGCCTTAGCACTACAACACAAGATCTTTTAGTATTGTGTTTTTCTTTTTGCTCTGAGCTCCCAGGATGTGCTGAGAACCAAATTTTCCAGCTCAGGCAGCAGAGGTGCAGGACATTCCGTGCTGAGGCATCGGGTCCTCTCTGCTGAGCTCTGCAGGCATGTCCCATTTCATGGATCAATGCAGTAACTCCTGCAAAGACAGTGGTGTTCTGAAAGCAAACAAACAACCTTTTTCACCACCCTTTAACTTAAAAAAAAAAAAAAAAAAAAAAAAAAAGAGGTGTTGGTGTATAAGATTGTGTCATACACATATTGCCTGGAGGGTGTCAAAAAGGCTTCCTTTGGAGGCAGGTACTTCAAAGGCAAAGCAGTCCCTGCTCATGCTGTGTAGTGGGGTTGGTGCGACGCCTCTTTGGTTGGCTGAGAGCCTGTGCAGTCTTTCTGCAGGGCCTGGCACGGGGCAGAGGTGGGACACTGATCCCAGATGCTGCTGCTGCTGATTCCTGCATCTGTGGGCTCACCTCTCTGGCTGCTCTGTCTCAGAGGATGCTTGCTTTAAGGACCCAAGTTTGGGAAAACGAATCCCGTGACCCAGACTTGAGGTGTTGCCCTGTTTAAGTCAGCTACATTCGTGTTTTTTTATTCCTGCTGTAATATAAAGAGAGGCTGAAGAGCCCTGAAATTATAAAGCCTGCTCCTACACTCACTTTATTTTGAGGTAACAATTTCTATCTCAGTGAGAGGAGTTTTCAGCTGCTCTGAGCAAGTGCTTTCCCAGACACACCTGGCGCTGGCTGTCTGAGCTCAGGAGAGTCTCAGATGTGTTTTTGCCGGGGCGGTGTGTGGGGGTAGATCCGTATCTGCTGAAGGGAAGCGTCACGTTGTGCTTTGAGGCTTCAACGGGGCCGGGCTGTGCATGAGAGAGGGACCAGGAGCTTGGTTCTGTTGCCATAGTTCATAAGTGAGAGGGACTCGGTGGGCATGGATCTTGTGGTTGCTGTCAGGTAGGTGAGCTGGGCTCCCAAGAGTGTCTCAGCAGGGGAACGAGTCTGTGTAAAATGTTCAAGCCATTTCATAGTCAGCTTCGTAGCCAGATCTTCAAAATACTCAAAGGTCTGCCAGAAATCAGTGGTTTTGAGCAAGGAAGAGAGGTTGAAGAAAAGGAATAGGAAAAAAAACTAAACATGGTTAGTGATATTAACCTGACCAAAGACAAAAAGGATGGAGATTCCTGCCAGAAGAAGCCAGCCTGTGTTGTGGCAATGGGCGCCAGAGCCAGCTTGTGCAGTGCTGGACAGGGCCATACAGGGAGAAGGCTTCCTCCTCCACTGAGCCCATGTCCTGCCCCTTGGCAGGCCAGAACAAACCAGAAAAATCACAGGTGATCCGCTGGGCAAACAGCTCCTGAGCAGTTCCCAAAACAGCTGGCTTTGTGCAGCTGCTCTGTGGTAAATGATGGGGGATTTTCTGGGGTTGTGCTGGGATGCAGCAGCAAGGTGTTGGAGCAAGAAAATACATTTGTTTTCCTGAGAGCATAGCATCAAGCTCTGATTTGTATGGTCCACGCTGAAACACAGACCTGATCTTTTCTGACCAAAGTACAGCACATCTAGAATGTAAAAGAAAGGCAAAGGTAAGTCATATGGCATTTGTGGTATGGTGTGTATAAAGAGGAGTGTTTCATTAACAAAACCTGATAAAAGGACAATTCGTGGTCAGGATGGAAAGCTGTAACACAGAGGTGAGCCAGTTGGGTAGGTATAAGAAATGTGATTTATCTATCTGCAAAGGATAGTAAAACAGTCATTCTCTCCTTAACTATGGCTATAAAGCTATTATTAAAACCAGCCTGGAGAGTGTCTGATGTGCAATGCCCAGAGGGGCAGAAAACATAAAAGAGTGTCCTTGGCTGATGTCATGGATCCAGGTTTTCTCTTCCTCCCATGAGCTTTCCTGAACTTTCCTGACAAGCACTGAGAACACCATTGCATTTGCAAGTAGTTTTTCCTGCTCAAAGTCCTATTTTGTCTAACTTTTTACAACACTGGATGATTTTACAAATGGACAGCACTGAACACTCTGGTAATTGTTGGAAATAATTTGATGACATCACTGTGTTTTCTGTCATTTCCCACCATTAAGATTGTCTGCATAAAATGCACTTTCTTGGCCTTTTTGTAAGTACTCAGGAAGTTTGTGCAGCAGCTCTTAGAGTAGGATCATTCAAATTCAATACCTTGTAAATCACCTCCATGCTTGTGCCATAGATTTTGATTCCTGCATGACTTAATAAGGTTAAAAAGGATATTTTAAAATAAAGTCAGGCATGGTTTTGCAGAAACTCCTGGGGTTCTCCTTTGACCTAGTGGTGCATTTGTAATTTGAGGAACTTGGGCAAAAACAACTGGGAGAATAATGCCAAATTCTCTGTAATATTGCAAGCAGCATGTGGAACTGACTTCTTTCACTTTTACACTTCTGCTCAGTAACAAAAAAAAAATACAAATCTTGACTGAAGATAAGGATATCAATTTTGCTTCTTCAGTCATAAAGTGAGTAGTCATTGAGCAAAATGACTATGCTTTATTTCCATGAAAATGCTAGTGCCATCAGACTCCACCACATCAGAATAAGCACAAAATATTTCTGTGGAAATCAGTGGTCAGTCAGGGTTTTTGGAAGTCAAGAGTTCACAATCTGATCCACATGTGTTAGTAACATTATTTAGAGTTTTTATTATTGATTTCAGCACTGCTGGGTAACTTTCTGGATGGTAAAATTTAAGCTGTCTATCTGCAAGTAGAGCCTGATCTTTGAGTTTGCAGAAGGAGATGTTTCTGATTAGAAGCAAACAGACAAAAGTACCCTCTCCACTCCAATTGCAGTAATCTGCTAAAAGAAATTCAAATGCAGAGTTTATTTTACTTTGTCTTTGAAACATGGCTTACTGACACTTCCCAAAAGTACAACTAATTTTGAAATATAATTTTTGAAAGATCTTAATTATACAGTTGTGTCTTGAATTACAAATTGGTTGTGCATGGATTCTAGCTATGTCCAATATCTGATACTGGGTTATTCTGCAGGTAGCAATAACCAGCTGAAGAATTTAATCTCTTATAAGCTGCAGAAATACCAATCTCTGAACAGCCCAGCAAGAGGGTATTTCTGTGTCATAGCTGAGAATTTTAAGTGAAGCAGTATGTTCACTGTTATACTTTATTTAGCTTTACCTAAATTATAAATAGCAGCATCAAACTGTCACTCAATTGCTGCTTCTAAAGACTATATAATAATTTTGCATAGGATTTGATATGTATTTTTTCACTTTTTATGCTGCCACCATTATGATAGTGTTAGAAATGTGACAAAGAAAAGAGAAGAAATTGCTTTTATTGTTGTAAACTTCCTCTGAAAACCATAGGGTTTGGATCACCAATTTAGCATGGTAATAAAATAACTGAACAGATTTTCTGTGTCCCACTGGTCAGACTTTTTCTCTTTTAGGGACTTTTTTTCTGATCATAAACTTCTAAGAGTGAGATATTTAACAGTGGGACACTGGAGGAGGATGGGTCTTGCTAGCAGGGAAATTTGGTTTCAGGGGGCTTGTGGCACTCATTTGGTAAAATAAAATTGTCCAAAGTCTATGCAGATTTGCTTATGATTTCACAGTTTATATTTCACTGTTTTTTCCAGCATGTGAAATTAAATGTATCTTTATGAAATGAATTAATTAAGGTAATCTTTGCTCTATAGCTGTATCTACATCTCTATGTAATTTAATTTAGATAAAAACCCACTACGTGACAGTGGATGCCATCGTGTTCAGGTGCATGGAATCTGTTAGGAAATTACTCTTTTTGTCCTGTCCAAGCAGAAAATTGACTGACAGGAGAAATACGTAGTGATTTTATTTTTCCATCCTTTTTTGGTGAACCAGTTTTATATCCCAAACAGTATCAGGTATAGCAGGTTACGAACCCAGACTTCTTTTGCTTCATGTGCCTATACTTTCTCTTTAGACCTTTGTATTCTGTGCACGTGCTGTGCTCTTTTTCAGTGGAAATGCAGCAATGTTTGGAGAGTTAAATGTGTATTTTTGGTGCTGTGCAATGAGCTGAACCATTCAGTCCTTCCTCCTCCTTTGCCTTGTAGTAAACGTAGCTTAATGTAGCTCTTGCAATGGACTTGGGATAAACCACTGATCATTCTTGTTGATAAAATGGAAATACAGCTTTGGGATATATTCCTAAAAAATAATACTTTTTAAATTTAAGGGTTCAGAGGCAAAGTTTTTTTTTGTGTTTTTTTTGCTGACTTCTAATGCATAGGCATGTGGAAATGAATTGCAGAAGAACAAACTGACAGCTTACTCTGAAAGCAGGGTAGAATACAGCAAATTCAAAGAGTAATGAAAATGTTTGTTTTCCAGAATAAAAAAAATTGGGTAGGGTCATACTCTTGAAACTTAAAGTTGTTAGACTGAGTAAATATTTATTATATAGTGAATATTGTGTTAGAGAAAGCATTTGCCTTTTTTAACTATTGATGTGCTCTCGCTTGTGCATCTTTGAAGGTGTGCATGTGTCTGCTCTGTGGCTAAGCCTGTTCTCATTGAATTAAATGGCTTTTGCTAATTTGAAATCGATGGTGTGGGGAATGAGCTCACCCATTTTGGAATCTGCTCTTTACTGGGAAGAAAACCAGGACTTTTGTTTACCTTCACTTACATTTCTTGCTCTGTTTGGATGCAATAAACTCCAGCACAGTCCTCATGAGTGCTGTCGGCTCCGATAGCTTCACTTTTTTTTGTCTGTAAAAACAGGGCAGCTTCTCCAAATGGATTTCAAGGGATAGATTGAAATAATTAATGATCATCTAATGGCTAATTCTGTGGGATAACGCTTTGCTTAATGGGATTAATGCCAGGCTTGCACATGTCAGAAACTCCCGGTGGCACAGGTGAGGACCCTGCAAAACACCTCGAAGTAGGTCCCCGGTACTTCCCTCTTCCCTCTGTCCTATTAGGAATACACACCAAGTCCAGATGTGAATGAGCTATGCATTAATCACAACTAATCTCAGAAAAGCATTTGTATTAAGGGAGGAGAGTGTTTTGTCCTGTACAAGCCCAAGCATTTTCAGGCCACCCAGTCTCTTTACGTATTTTAGGTAGTGCAATACACAATAAAGGGTTCCATGGCCAGAAAAACTTGTGATGGATAGAAGTAGAAGAAAGATTTTTCTTAGAGAGTACAAAAAGTAAATTAAACACTAAGGATCCTTTTAGGAGAAAATTTATTTTCTGTGGGCATTTGATCACTTGGCAATTTTTCACCCCATCCAGCAGTTCTGTGACTGCACTTTCCCAAACTGTGCTTTCAATAAAGCTGACCTAAGCTCCCAGTGCTATGAAAAATGGAGCTCATATAAATTTCCTTTGCATTCTAAATCCATCTCAGCTGCACACAGAAAGCAAACAAGTGCAGTTTCCACACAGCCTTTTTATCTCTCTCCACATCCCAGAGGCTTCCCAATCTGGCTTTTGTGGGAGAGAGGGGATGTTTAAAGTAAACATAATTTCAAATTTTTCATCCATTTTAGAAGCAGCATTAAAGATCTTCAAAGGAACATGTTTCATGAGGCTGACAAGCAATTAGATGAGTGCAGTGGCAGCACAAGTGCATGATTCTACACTTACAAAATTAGTTGGAGTGAGAAAAATCAGAGACAACATAATATTCCATCTCAAGTGGCTGCTTCAGATAGGTGCTCTGAAACTTGAAGGTATGAACAGAATTGTTCTGTAAAATCTATCTGGTAAGTGGCTGAGAGCTGCTTGTCTATGTTAAGATGGAAAGATTAAATACAAGGGATCTAAATCCTCTGTGCCATTCCTCCAGGAAAACAAAACTAAACCAAATCTAGTCATAAGCAACAGAATAGGATTTCTCTTTGCTAAATTTCTGTAAAACCATTTAACAAAAAATCTTGAATAGGGCAAATTTAATGCTGTGGATGAAATTAATTTAAATTACTCACAATAGCTCACCTTTCCAGATTTTCAATGTATTCCCAGGTAATTGCTGGAATTAACTTGACAAATTTTAATATTAGTTGCATGCAGTGAGTTAATCATAATTACTTCATCTCAGTTGCAAATACTGCCATAGAATGGTTTGAACTCAGTGTAAATAAACAGGAAATTTTCTTTGTGATGTGAGATTGAGGTCCTTTTCCTTGGGTTTTTGGATTTTTTTTTTCCTACAAGTCTGTTTCCACAGAGAAGCAATTAAGAAGATATCAGCTTCCAGTGTCTGAGCTTTTGAGAATGCTTCAGTATTTTTGGCAGTTAATGTATTAATTTTATCTTATATTTGGTGAAATAAAGGTGCTACATAAAGTCATTAACGATAAGGAAATTCTTTCCTCCTATTTCTCCCACCCCACATGGGAATGTATTGCTTTCTAACAGCCGTAAATTCAGTCTAAATTTATATATAAGCTCTTCCTTCTTGCCATTTCCTACCTATGTGTGAGAAGGTGTGTTTCAAAATACAGCACTTTTTTTTCCCCTTATCCTTTAATGCCATCTGAGATAAAGTTTTCTGAAGTTGGGTGTAGTCCCTCAGGTGTCTCCTAACAAAATGCAGCAGTGGAGATGTACCAGTTTTGTCACCTGATGGAGGAGTGTGGGCTCCAGCAGTGAGGTGTTAACAGGGATAAATAAATCCATGTCCCACTTGGGGAAGATCCATGACAAAGCCCTTTCTTTTCAGCAGTGCTTTGCCATAAGACTTTAGCTGCATAGTTGGTGCATGCTATGGAAATGTGAATGCTCCCAAATCAGAAGAAGGGCATTTCAGAGGTGGAGGAAGAAATTCCTTTTTTTTTTTTTTTTCCCAAGTGGAATGTGTGAGAGTCCAAGGAGTTTGGGTTTGTTCTGAGCCCCTTTTCTGAAGGAGTCTATCGAGCACCCTGGCAAAGTTTATTGTGATATTTCCATTTTGTGAGAGCTCATCCATTGGCTCCTTTTTTTATGAGGCCTGTGAAATGCTTCATGTGCTCCTTTCAGAGTGGAATATTCTCCAGTGGTCTTAATACTATTATTGCTAAACTTTGTTGAGCAATGCTGCAAGAAAAATACGCAGGGAATTAATATTAACCCAAATCCTTAATCACCCTTTCTCTGTACATAACTTGTTGCACAGGAGAGGGTGGTTTTTTTGCCTGTGCATGCTCTGGCAGAGGCAGGACATGACACAACATCTCTCCACGAAGTGGGTCAGTGGCAGGGGCTGCTCTGAAACCTCTCCCTCCCTGCAGCTCCTGCAGGGTTCAGAGCCTCAGCCGTTGTAGCCTCCTTCCTGCCCCAGAGCCCCAGCCACTCCTCTGCAGATGGTTTAACTCTTTCCCTCCTTCACACCGACCTTCACTAGGAATTCCTTCACCCTCACAAGCCTCGTTGCAAGGGGGTGTCCAATGAAAACATCTCGAGGCTCTGCTAACCTTTAAGCAGTCTGCTCCCAGTTGTCCTGCTAAAGTAAATCTTGCAGCCTTCCTACCACTTTTCTACCTTGTGTATCTTACCTTTCCTAGGATTTAGTAATTTACCTGCTGAAAAGCATTGTATGAGAAATGTGTTGGAAATGTTGAATGACAGCTGCCTGGGTTTTGAAAAGCATTGCTCTGAACTTAACCTAAAAAAGTGGATGGCTTTCATTACTGGGGTTTGGTGTCCTTCCCAACTCTGGCTCTTTTGGCACTATTTAGATCTGGTGCTGTTGGTGAGTTTAGGTGAAAATTGATCCAGACAAAGGAGAAAAACCCTGATTTGATTCTGGCAGGATTAGCTGTGAGGAGTGTCCAGCATGGCTTTGACCATACATCAGGGATAGCTCCTGTAATTGTCCCAGCTTTGGTCCATGTTGGCTGCCGGGGAAGGAATTGTTCATGGGCTGTTCTCTGTAAATAGCCTTGTGTTTGTCTTGGTTTAGGACAAATTTGGGAAGAAACCTCTAAAGGGGTTCTTCTAGAAAGCAGTTTTAAGTGGCCCCTCTCCTAACTGGTTCAGGAAAAGATTTCATTGGAGAAAAGTAGAAAAAAATTATTTAACAAGCAAAGCATTCATAAGCATAAAAAAAATGAATAATATTTAATGATAAAACTTCTCATAGCCTCATAGCTTCAATTCACCCTCCAGTACCTCCACCCTTAGCTTGTGTTCCTGTGAGGGGTTTTTTACTGCTCTGCTTGCACAAATCAAGCGAGTTGCAATCAAGTTCAGGCTGAGACAACAGCCCTGGTGAGGCTCTTGCTGGGCCCCTGCATCTCTGCATTCAGTTCCCACCATTTCCCCCATTAGCTCATTGACTTTTGGGAGTTTGAAACTAAGATGAAAAGGAATGCCTCATAAATCTGGTTAGGAATGGTTCTTCATGTTATCGGTAGATTTGATTACTGGAGCCATGAGCTGTGAGCTAGCTGTAAAGTCTAACTTAAAAATGCTAATTTAAAGTACTTAGGGAAATGTCTGCCACTCATCTCGTGCCTGACTCAGTGTCTTCCTTCAGCCTGGCAGCTGAAGTCTCTTTGGGATTCCCGGGGTGACAAGGAGGCTCAGCTCTTCTCTGCATCCTCCATCACGTGCAGGGGGATTGTAGGAGCTGAACACGAAAAGGCCACCTGAGAGTAAATCACTCTGGGGTGAGTTACTGCTGTGGGACAGAGTTGGTAGGGCAAGGGAAAGGCTAAATGACCTAGAAGCATTTGAATAATAACTCTTGCCTCTTTGTACACTTTACACCAGATTGAATTAGACACTTGAAAATTTACAGCGGGGAACACCTTTTGCGTTAACTGGATTAAACTTTTGCTGTCCCTGATGAAGATGGGTCTAATAAAAGCACTTGTGCCTAATCTACAAAAGCTGAAAGAGCTGCACAGGTTGCATCTGTCAGCCCAGCTTGTTGGATATCCACGTCTGCAGTTGCCCTGTGCATGGTTTGCTGTCTCTAGGAGGCAACATCAGGTTTGCTTCAGGAAAGCCCTTTGCACCGAGTCCTTGCTCAACTGAGAAGTGAAAGCAGTTGCTTTTTCTGAGAATGACTGGCTGTTTTGATGAAGCAAGGAGTCCCCTTCCAGAGATGAGCAAGGCACACCCCTCCTTTCTGTTTCTGACAAGGCTCTGGAAGGATTTGGAGGATGACAGCCTGCCTTATTTAATTACATATTCAAAGTTAATCTTCTTCACCTTCAGACTGAAAAGGTAGATCATTTATTGTTTTCTGCATGTTGCCTCTTCCCACATAACAAACAGCTGCTGGAGATCTACTTGTCTTGCTCCTGTTACAGTACCCTGGACTTTTTTATTAGAGTCTTTATTCCATGACAACCTATGAAATAATAGAATGGTTTGAGTTGGAAAGGACCTTAAAGACCATCTAGCTCCAAACCCCCTGCCATGGGCAGGAACACCAGTGTTTAACCCTTTGTGGCATTGTAATAGTTTCCTTCTTTTGATTCTATTTCTTCCAAATAAATCAGAGGGAAACTTGAATTATTTGAAGTTTGTGTTAGTGCCTCCCTGAAAAAGATCCTAAAAGGATTATGAAGGGCTCATAAGAATCCTAAAGCACCTTTACCTTCACTTTCCATAGGGCTAACATTCATTGGTGTAAAAAAGTGGAAGTTAATGGCCTAAAATGCTTTCCTTTTTAAATATGATTATTTTGGGCTGCCCAACATCTGGTCTTGTAACCTGAGTCCTGATCATATCAGCAGTTTCCTCCAACGACAACAACAAACTCAGATGCTGAACTACAAGGGCACCAGCTTTGCTTTGGGCCATGCTGTGTTTCACAAATATGTGACAGAATATTGATGACAAATTAATTGAGCCTCTGCCTTCTGCAAGTGAAGGAGAATTCAGCCTCTGCTTCTTCAGCCCTGGAGGGTCACAGGTTTGTTTGTTGTTTATATCTCTGAGTAAAACCCATAGAAATATATGAATATAAACAAACCCCATGACAGATACATTGTGAATGGGATTATCTGTAATGATTTTAGCTGGCCAACTTGTAGGCATTTAATCTGGGCTCTTTTCAGCTGCAGGCCTGGAAGTGAAGCCCCATGCAGGGTACTCATCTCTCTCCTTGTTCTGCCACGAGCCCAGGGAGCTCCCTTGGGTTCAGGATTTTGCTCTCAGACAGCAGCAGTGAGGCAAGACCCATCACACCCAGCATCTCCCTGCTGTCACACTCCAGGGAGAGAGGCTGATGTAGGTGCCTGATGTGGCAGTGGCACCTGCAGCTGTGGAATTCTGTCCCACAGGGGGTTGGAAACACAATCCTGCAGCAAGAGGCTCTCAGATGATAGAGGGTAGGAAGTGAAGTAAATGTGACAATCCAGAGTCACAGGGATCACTGCTGGTGGAAGATGGTGGTGTCTGAGAAAAGCTGCTTGCTTTGCCCCAGCAAGCAGCTGTGGCAGCTCTGGGCTGTTGGGAGAAGGCCCTACAGGATCTGCCTCGAAACACCTTTGTATGTAACCACAGTTACATCAATACATCTCTCGTGCTGGGATTGGTTTTCCTGGGCTTCACTGAGAAACTCGGTTTCCAGGAAGATAAAGCGCTTCATTTGCAGCTGTGTTGCTGGATTCTGGAAACCCCTAAAAGTAAAACCCTTAAATGAATCACTTAATAAGGGCCATGGGAGAGAAAAAAATTGATGGTGGACAGATTTGATCTGGATTTACAAGTAATTCAGCTTTTACGGTCTGTATTTCTCAAACTATTATCAGGAATCATGGTCTAACCCAATCCAGATGCACACTAAAAACTTTGGAGGAGGAAATTCGTATTAAAAAGAAATGTCCTGGCAGGTTTCAAGGGCCCAGGCCATGTTCCAGTGATTCAGTTCAGCTGATCCCCATTGGTACTGGCTGCACTGGGCCAGCCCTGCAGCTTGGACCCCAGCCAGCTCTGGGGTGCAGCATCCCTCCCTCGTGCCATGTTTTGGAGCAGGACGATGGTGTCCAGATGTGGCTTCTGGGACTCCCTGCATCCCTCCAGGGTGGAGCAGCAGGCAGTGTGGGCAGGGGCAGCTCAGCCTGCTGCCCTGTGCAGGAGCTGGTGCTGGGCCTGAGCCAGGGGCTTGAAGCTCTGTGAAACCACGCAGGGCTCTGGGGCGGGCGCCCGCAGCGCTGCCTCCCTCCCCGGCCCCCGGGCTTCCTCTCCCTCGGCTCCCGGGGCCGCTCTCGGCCTCTCACTGCTGCCTTTTTCTCACTTGCTTGTCCGCAGCACCTCCGAGTTGTCTATTTTTTTCTTTTTTTCTTTTTCCTTCACCCATACTTCAGAAAGTAAAAGGCCACAGGGGTTATTGCAGAGGTGCTGGCAGAGCTGTTTTGGGGGTGTGAGCGTGGAGCAGGATGAGGGAGATTCCAGCCTTGGGTCCAGATGTGGGAGCGCAGGGACCAGCAGCAGCAGGAGTGCCCAGGCACAGAGGAGAGGAGTGCTGCTTCGATGGGTGGGAGCAGAGAGAAAAGGGGGGGAACAAAAGTCCAGGCTTTGGAAAGAGGAGGTTCTGGGAAGAAACTTCTCAGGGGCAGAAGCACAGCTGCAAACTGAGTTCCAGGTGTAGGCAATTGGGATTGAGGAGGGCTGGGAACCTGGGCAGTGCTCTACTCAGTGGCTCTCTCCTCTCAGTTCTGGTACGTGAACATTGGAAAGATGCTGTGCAATTCCCCACAGGCACAGGTAATCTGTGAGGTTAACAGAGTAGGAATCATCAGTGAAATATTTGCTATTTGTGCTTTGCTATTTGTTTACTGTTTGTGCTTTGCTCTGTGTGACTGCTCCCTCAGGCCTGGCACTGTTTGGCTCTGCCCAGCTCCCATCATCAGCTGTCCCCTGTGACCTTGGCCTCAGCCCCCAGCCCATGGCTGATGAGGGACAGAAAGGACATTTTGGTGGTGCCTAAGGGACTGGCCTTCTGTTTTGAAGAGGCAGTAACCCCTCCTCTGGTGATTTAAAAACCTAAACTGGTCCAGTTCACCTGAATGGATGGTAACTGTTCTAACTGCCACTTGTTCACTGTGCTTCCTATCTCTTTGACCTTTCTTTCAATAGGCTTTGTACCTTCTGCCTTTTCTCTCTCTCTCTTTCTAATGCAGAAACTTGTTTCAAAGGTTATTATTTAGAAAGTGCTTTGTACGTTTTGTTTTGTTTAAGAATACAGAAGTCAAACGTATTAAGGAAGGAAATAACGTGAACTAACAGATAGGACAAGGGGAAGTAGCTTCAAGCTGCACCAGGTTGGATATGAGGAAAATTTTCTGCACTGAAGGAATGGTTAAGCATTGAAACAGGCTCCACAGGGAAATGGTGGAGTCACCATCCCTGGAAGTGTTCAAGAAATGAGTAGATGTGACACTTCATGATACGGTTTAGTGGGCTTAAACTTGATGATATGGGGGGAGGTCTTTTCCAACCCTAATAATTCTATTTAGGTTTTTGGGTTTTTTCCTAAACATTGGACTTCCTCATAGTCTCAAAACACGTTTTTCCAGGAGCAATCACATGCAGAGTAGCAGGCCTTGCCCCATGGAACAGCTTTAATCCATGACCTGGGATGCTGGAGGCCAGGCTGCCCCACATAAGCACCATGTGGGCACTTGGTTGGCTCTGCAGTCAGCCAAGGTTGACCATGGTTGGCACAGAGCCACAGCTAAATCCCCTGCACCCTTGACATCTCCTCCACAGTCCTCTGTGATTCCTGCTTTGGCTCCTCCTGCTCATTTTATCGGTGCTGGAGAAATACTGGATTTGAGATGATTGTATGGATGTGCCTGGCTTTGGTACAAGAAGAGGGGATACAGGGCCAGGATACCCAAAGAGTAGCCAAAGATGGTGCCTTCAGCAGCATCTCAGATGCCTCCAGGCTGGTGTAAAATATTGTCCTGTGAAGTGTTCAGAAGAAAAACTCTGGGAAGGTAATCTCAGCTTGTTTGTTGGTTTAATATACAATGTTGGGCAAATAACGTAATCTCTCTGTTTACCCCAGACAGAGGAAACTTTATAGTCCTGAGGAAAGGTGGTGAAGGACATTTTTCATGAAAATGCTTTGAACCATATTTTTTAAATTACAGAAAAAGAGGGGGGAAGAAGGAAAACCATGCAGGATCTCAATTTATTTCCATGCATTTGTTTCTAAATGCATGATTTGGGAAAAAATGAATGCAAACTCCTAGTTCAGACAAACAAACAAATCTACTCTGTGGTATTTTTTCTGGGTGTGGGAGGCTGTCAGTGGGAACAGTGATTGTTTTTCTTCATCAAAGGGCTTTTCAGGTTATTGTTAATTTTTGTCTTTCTCTTTTGAACTCCCTCCAAATCTGCACAAAGCACAACTCAGATTAATTTTAAGGCGTTGGTTTGTTTGTTTTGTTTTTTATTTAACTGTGCAATACAGCTTTTCCTTGGGGATGGACTTGGAGCTGCATATTGGATCCATAGTTACTTAGCCTTTGATTTTTAGCTATACTTTGTGATCTTTCTATATTTTTATGAACTGGTACAGGGGCAGCTTTATCAGGTTTATCTGCTGAAATCCAACAATATTAAGGTGTCCTACTGGATGTGTAAATATTTAAATGGTGGCTGAAAAGATGGAGACTCTCTTTTTAGGAATCACATGGAAAACATGAGGGGCAATGGGTTCAAGTTACTCTTGGGGCATTGAATGTGATGGTGTCAATCTTTCTTTACATTTAATGCAGAATTGAGAAGCCTTTCCCTAAAATTTTGTCCAAACTGTATTTTCTCACACACACTTGATAAAAGAAGCCTTAACCAGGCCCAGTCATGATTCCCTTCAGGAGATGCTGCTGGGTTTTCCCAGAAAATAAATGTCCTGTGTTGGTTGGAGGAGTTGACAAACATTTCTGTCCATGGAGACACTCTCATCTGGCGAGGTCCTGGACAGTGTGGTTTAACTGAACCTGTTTAGAGAGAAAGCTGCACTTGCCTTGGTCCTTTTTGACCTCATTAATCCTGTAATTCTTACATTCAGAATTCCATCTCTTTTGCAAAGGGGCAGTGTTTCCCTCACACTGGCTATTATTTTTCCATGGAGTGCTATGCAGCACGGCCACATTTTTGCTCCCAAGCACCCAGTGACACAAATGATTTTGTTTGCTGATGTATCTGATATTTTTGTGCAGATGCTGCATCAGTTCTCGGCCTCACAGACCCCAGGCTCTGCTACGTGCTGGATGGACTCCTCTTCATTTATGCAGTGGTCATGACAGCCCTTTTTGTGAAGGCAAAGGTCAGTCTAACCCAACACAGACACATTTGGATTTGGTGGTGTAAGATAGTTGAGCTGGGCTGAGGGGAAACAGCTCTTGGAATGAGACCTTTCTATTCTTTTGCTTTCTTTGTCTCTCTCTTTTTTCTTCCCCTCTGTTTCTGGTGTCCACTTGAGCAACCTAAAGCAGTTCTTTCCAAAGGTTCATGAATGGAGTGGGGAAGAGTATATTGAGTGTTTTGATGCTACTTTTATGGATACATCAGAGATTCTGGATTTCGTAGATGGGAAGTGGCTGATCAAGAGTAATGTGGATTTTTTTTTTTTCTCCTGCTATGGAATGAGAGGAGGGGATGCACAAAAAACACAGGGGAAAATGGCAAGCTAGTGAAGGATGTATTAAAATGTCTCAATCATTCAGACATCCTCAATACTATGAGTGTGGTGATGCAAGCATAACCCAAACAACCACAGGAGAGGACTTGTGTAGTTGCTACAAACATGATCCTATGCCTAAATATAGACCAAGCTAGAAGGTTACTTTTAACAAAGAATTGAATGTGGTAATAACTCAAGAGGAGTAAATCAATACAGAATGTAGTTTGACAGGGTTTCTCTTTAAAGACTACAACACAAAGTACCTGCTGTCATTGACCCAAAACTGCCTCTTTTTACCTGAAATTTTGGCTTAGCAATTGATTGCTTTTAACTATTGTGAGCAGCTGAGCCAAAGAGCAGCTACAGAAGGGATAATCCCTTACCTATTTGTCAACTGCCACTCACATCAACTTCTTGTCGTGGCACCAGAGCCAAGTGCTGCTCCTGAGGGGTGCAGGGGTTCCCTGCAGGGAGCCCAACAACTTTGCAGGCAGCTGGAGAACCAAAGTCCCAGGGAGGCACAAGAATATGACAGGAAGGGGACAAGGAGACAAAATCTGAGGCGTGCAGGTGTGTAGGGAACAAACTCAGCTGTCTGTGAGCTGCTGCTATGTGAAACCAAATGCCTTGGCTGCTGAGGGCAGGGGTTTGCATTGCCTGTAGCCCCACAGGGAGCTGCTTGTGGGTTGCCCCATTTCTGATGAGAGTAAGTGGTAGGAGAGAGGGAATGAAAGGACTGAGGGGAGCCACTGTCCCTCTGCTCATGGAATGGTCTCTCTTCCAGCTCAGCCAGGCCTCTGAACCACAGCTGAGACCAGGCCAGGATGACGTGTACAATGTGAGTAGCTGCTGCTCTTTGTTTTCTAACCCACCCTTCTTTTCTAACCCAGACCTTTTGGGGCACTTAGAGACAGTGAATCCTGCTGGTCACAAAAACTTTGGATGAGCCAGCTAGTGAGCAGGCTGTACTTGTGCACAGCAGGGCAGCTGTAAGGAGGAAAGGTAAAACCTCACAGGGGCAGCTGCTGGTGTCACCCCTCTGGCCAGATGCTGGAGAGGTCTTTGTGTGTTGGTTCCTGATTTGCTGCACTGAGCTCTAGGCTGGCAGGAGCCCAGGCTGTTTGCTGTGCTGCCCCACGGAACAGACAGCCCTGTGAGAGCTCTGGGTGTGTGTGCAGCCACTGCCCTCTTGCTGCTGCTGTGATGGGGCTGGCAAAGGGCAAACGCCCAGGAATGCTGTGGAGCTGATTTGGGGCACCTGCATCTCTTCCACTCTCCAGTGTGTGGAGCCTGAGCCACCACAGCCCCTGTGCCTCCATTCCCAAGCTTTCCTGTTGCCTCAGGCCATAGCTGAGATGTACCTTGTCCTGTGCCCTGAGCATGGGCAGCAGCTTTAGGCAGTGAAAGAGGACAGAGACAAGATCCTGCCTCACCCTCCTCACTAAACTGCCCACTCATGGCAGCATTAAACCGTAGCTATTTTTGCTATGTCTAGTTGTCTTTTAATTTTTTTTTCTCACGCTTTTGACCATAGCCACATCCTGTGATGAGTTCTGTTTAACTCTGTAATGTGTGAGCACTAATGCAAGTTCTTTTCAGTTGAAGTGTAGCCTGTCACCTTTCAAGTAGCACTTTGTCAGCTGTGTTGTTCTGACCTGAAATCTCTCCTTTGCCCTTGTCCAAGGTAACCTCTCCCAGCTAAGAATTGTGTTGGGCATAAAATTTCTGTAGCTCCTTGATGCAAATTTAGATGGGCAGCTCTGCAAGAAAAACGAAGCCTGTGGATCTTCCCTCTCCAGTGGGAGAGGAAGCATGAAAGTCAGAGTCCCTCCTCCTCAAGCTCTCTAGTTTTCAACTCATTTCCACTTAGGAAAGGTTCTTGATGCAACAGCTTGCAGTTTTGTGTCATTTCTATGGCTTAAATGTAGACATTTTTCTTGACAGTTGCATTAGGGAGTAAAAATAATTTCTAGTTCAGTTATAATCCTTGTGGGCTGAGCTGGGTTCTTTTTCTTTTCTGTGTTAAGATCTATTCTCTCATTAGCGCGGTGTCCCTGCACTGCTTTTGCTCTCCCTTTTCAGAAACTCTCCCGCACGCACAGAGACGATTACGACGTTCTGGGAGGCAAGCGAGGCGCAGACCCCGAGCTGGGCGGGAGACACCAGGTAACTCCTGGCACACGTGCACCTCTCCTTTGATGGGGCGCCTCCCACGCCGTGTCACAGCGCTGCTCACACAGGCAGCGCCTTCCTGGGCGGGGAACGACGCGATTTGTGTCGTAACCCGGGCGGCTCGGCGGGACAGGAGCGAAGCTCCCCCTCCCCTTTGATGTCGGCCCCCCTGTGACAGCCGGGCCCGGGGCGGATGCGGAGGAGGCTCGGCAGCGGTGGGTGTTTCACAGAGCTCGCCGCCTCTGATGCCATCGAACAAGCGCCCACAAAGCAGAGCTGCAGCCAAAACAACTCTTTCTGCTGCAGAGCCCGGCGCTTTCAAAGGAAAAGCGAGGGAAAACCTCCTGCATCAGCAGGTGACTGCTGTACGGAGTGAGCAGAGAAGAACTCAGTTTTGCCAAATGTTAAAATGAAATTAATTATGCCCAGGACAAGTTGTCTGAACGGAGCCTTAGGGGTGGAGGCAGGATGGACTGGAATGGGCAGGGAAAATCCATAGAGCTGTAGCTGTGCCATGGAACAAATGCATAAGCACATAGAAGGTGGTGGTGGATGCTGGTAGTGCAATTGTATGGGCAACTTTTTTCTTCTGTTTTACAGCAGAGGAGAAAGAACCCTCAGGACACTGTCTACACTGTGAGTAGAACACGCTGGAGGGAGCAGAGAGGGAGGGATGGCTGGGAACAGGAGATTCTGTTTCATTGGAGACTTTCTGCCCCCTACCCAATTCAGCTTTGGTTCAAAACTCAACAGCTGCTTTTCAAGACTTGTCTTCCCTTCCACCCAACCCTCTCCCCCAGATCCTCTGTTTTTGCTAGAAAATTTCTGCTCACTTCTGAGTGACAGAGAAAAACACTGGGGAGATGTGGAAAAGAACTTGGCTCAAGATACCTGGTAATGCCTAATGCTAGTGACTAACCAACCTTGATGCCATGTGATTGCTGCTGCAGTATTTCCTGTGCATGGACTCCAGGCCCTGTGGCTGCTCTCTGGCAAAGGCCAAGTGCCAGTGCATCTAAGAGGGGCTGCTTAGGAACCTCTTGATGGAGTTGATTTGACTCTGGCTAAATGTGCTGGTCTGTGCTCCAAAGCACAGATACAGGAATGTTGATTCTCATATCTTGGGTCTTCCCTGGGTATTTGGTGCTTGAGGAATGAGCTTTTTTTTCCAAGACCTTCACTGCTATTGAATGGGACACTCTGAGATCAGCTGGTTTTAAATGTGACTACCCAGGGGCTGGCTTGGCTTTTCTGTTGTCACACTGACTCTTTCCTCCTCTCTGCCTGCAGTCACTGCAGAAGGACAAGATGGGTGAGGCATACAGTGAGATTGGAATGAAGGGAGAGGTGAGTCTTATTTTCCTTCCTGGTGAAAGCATGGCATCAGAAAACATTTCAGCTTTTGGGCAGAAAACCCTGATGGCTGCCCTGGCTGAGGGGACAGAGGGCATGAGATGGGTGAGGAGCAGCTGAAGGAAGGGCTGGTGTGAAGGGCTGCAGTGGTCCAGCAGCACTGGAAGGTTTTGGGGCACATTTCTCCAGAGCAGCTCAGAGCTGCAGGTTTATGGTTTCTCCTCCATGGGCTGCTGAGGCTGGCTGGTGTTCCAGAGCCAGCCCAGCCCCTCCTTGTGCCTGACTTCAGACATGGAATAGGGGAAACATCCTCCTTCCCACAGCTCTGTCCCCAAGTGTTTAAGGCAGCACACATCAGTCACGTCTCCAGCTATAGCAGAGGGAAGGTTTTAGCTCTGTGCACAAACTGCTGGGGGAGGGGGACTTGTGCTGAAAACAAACCATCTGGGGACACTTGTTTATGGCAAAATGAAAAATTGCTCTGACCTACACAGGTTCTATTTTATGTCAAAGTGTCATATATATATATATAACCTTTCATTTCCTTCTGACACATGAAAAAAGGGGCATTTCAAAACAAAGTTTAGTGTTGAGAAATGCTGAAGCAACACCAACATTTAATCTTTCCCCCTTTTTTTTTAATTCTAATGCTCCTCTGGCAGAGTCAAGCTCTGTCTATGAGCTATGGGGCTATAAAGTTGCACCATGTTTTTTGAATGTTTCTGGAGGGACAAGAGCACCTTGTCCCGTTCCAAATATATGATCATTTAATAGGTTGCTGCAATTTTAACTGTAACAAGCACTACTCCTTGACACATTTGTGATACAATCTATTACTAAATAATCAGTGTCTACAGAAATGCTGCCAAATCTCTATACATAGAGTGAATCAAAGAAATAGCAACATTCTAACAGTATGACAGGAAAATATGTCAGCAAACCAAACCAATTTGTTTTTATTTCCTATCCTCTCTATTTTCTCCTGAGCAGCCCTTGCAGCATGTCTGGGCTGGTCCAGACTTACCAGGTGCTTTCCTGAGCAGAGTCCAGGCCATGCACAGCTGGTATATCCTGTGCACCCTCAGCAGAGCGTGGGGGGACTCAGGGACTTCTCTCTTTTTGCATCATGGGGAAATCACCCATTAATCAATCTGTGCTTGTTTTGTTTTCCCAAAGAAGCAGAGGCGGCGAGGCAAAGGGAATGAAGGTCTCTACCAGGTAGGCACCACCTCCCACAGCTGCTCCCCTCAGCTGTTCTCCTGAGTGGTTGGATATGCAATGGCACTGTCAGGGAGGCACAGAGAAGGGAAAGGCAGCTGGAAGTTTCCCAAGCAGGCACCAGGTGTCTCATTAACTCCTCACTCTTGGAAGCCCCAGCTACCCCTGCTCTGGGATCACAGGAACACAGGGCACAGCTGCCTTACCCCAAGCAGGCTGGCAGAAAAAGGAGTGGGCATCGCTGGAAGGGCTGTCAGGAGATGCTTCCTGGGGTTCAAAGCCACCTGAGATCCCACTGCCAATGTACTTACCCATAGCTGCACCCAACTTCCCTTCCAGATCAAAGAGAAATCCAGAAAACAAAGTTCAAGATTTGATGTCTGTTCATTCAATTATCAGTGCTCATTCTAGCATCAGTTAGCTCTTAACAATACACAAATAAAATGCACTCCAAAGGTCTGCAGAACCAGTTAGGATGATTTGCTGTAGTCATATTTTTATAACAATTATTTAAGATGTACCTTGCCTTTAGGTAAGTAATAGCTATTTGCACCACACAAAGACTAAAGAATCACTCAGGAGTAAAAATCTATGTAGGGGCAAAAAACAAACCAAAAAATCAGACTTATGCTCCTGAGTGAGCCCCTGCCATCGTGTTGTTGCCAGTCAGCCATGAAGAAGTAAGCACTCACACTCATCCCTCCTCTGTTTTTCTGTTTTTCTCTTTTTCAGGGCCTCAGTGCAGCAACCAAGGACACTTATGATGCTCTCCAAATGCAGCCTTTGCCCCCTCGCTAAGTGGGAGCCTCAGAGGGGATGGGCAAGAGTGAGAGATGCCCACCTGCTTTGGGGAGGAGAGGGGGAAAAGCCTTTTCCATCCAACACAAGCACTGTGTGTTGTCTGTGTGCAAGAACCTCCTTGGGCTGGTGCACAGAATCCTGGACCTGGCCCTTTCCTTGTCCCTCTCCTCCTGAATCCTGTAACTGCTTCTGCTATTAGAATGTACATATCTGTAAAGTTGTTTCCAATTAGAGTGGGTATTAGGCTGAATTTTTTTTTTTTTTTTTTTTGGTAAGGTTTGTGTTGTGGGACCAGACCACACCATCTAACAAACACAGCTATTTCCACAGCTCTCCCTTGTCCTCCAGACTGTTTAGACATGGAATTATGGCTTTATTGCATTTAAACTATTTGCTAAGATAGGGCTGTATTTACTTCCTGTAGTATTTATCTTAAGAATATTTCACCCTTTGCTTTAAATTTGCCTTTAAAAAACTGCTTCAGTGGAGGGTAACTTTTTTCTTTAATTATAAAGAGTGATATGATGTTACAAGTAGTGAAGCAGGGAGGCTGAATGCCAGCTTTCCAGTAGGAAGAAAATGAGCACCAACATCCCCAAAAAGATCAAGCAATGGCACTGCCACTCATCCATAAATATGAGCCAGGTAAGCTGCGTGAGAGGTTTCTCTGAAGGCGGAAAAACAAAGAAAACAAGGAGATGGGTTCCCCTATTCCAGACAACAAACTGTACAAAACCCAACATAAATGCAGTTTCCAAACCAGTCTCCCATAAGGCTGCCTCTAAAAGGTGCAGGTGTCATTCCAAAGAGGAACCAGTTCAATAATGTCATGTGTTTTTGATGAATTAATAAAATAGTGTCCCAGTCCCGTGTGTGTGTGTGGGAGCAGCAGTGGGAACGGCATGAGATCCTTACCTGTGGCATTCAGGCCATCTGAACCAGCCTGAACCCAGCAGAACCATCTTCCTAGGGAAGCTGAGGAGAACAGAATTCCACCAGGAGCTCCTACACACATCCCAGAAGCTGGCATGGGCTGTTGGGAAGTGCCCCAAACCCAGGTATCAAAGGGACACTCACCTCCTGCTGCTGCAGCCTCAGCTGTGCCCGTGCCTCGCCAGGCTGCACAGTGAAGCCTGAAGGAATTCAGCAAGGGATCAGGGGTGTTTCACCTCCACTCAGGAGCTGACCAGGCCATCCCACCAGTCCTCCCAGAAGAAGCAGAGCTAAGGCAAGGCTGTGGGAACAAGAGCTGCTGCCCAGATAAGGTTATGTCTTCTTTCCGGGGAATGGGTGGGTTAGCAGGAGAAAAACTTGTTGAAACGGGTGCTATGCAAGTTTGAAGGCAGTTTTACTTCTTTAGCAGGAAAACTGTACCTGAAGTAGGTGCTTGTAGCTTTTAAGGAATATTTGCAATAAATTAAAGCAAAAAAAAAAAAGTAAGCTGAGACATGGTAATGAATGTTTCTCGCAAAAAAAAAATTCCTAGATCCTTTACTGTTCACTGCAGTGACAAGAAAAATTGAGAGAACTGGGTGATAACTGAGACAGATGAGGTGAAAATTACAGTAAAGTTATGCTGCAAAGCACTCCATGCAAGAACAAAGAGTGCTGAAAACAGCTTTCTCTTTTTAAATCACCGTATCTGCAAGATGTAGAAATCACAAATTTTTGGCAGCATGAAATACCAACCACCAAACAATAGGAATTAAATTTTTTTTGGGGGGGAGAAAAATCACCTTTATGTTCTTTATATATCAATGGATACCTTGATTTCAAAAAGCATCCAAGGCTGGTTTTGGGGCCACTCACCGTGGGGTTGAGCTGAGTCTCCTCTTTGCCTTCAGGAAGAGACTGAAGCCGTTTCTGCTTTTAGGAGAGGAGCTGATAAATACAGAATTAGAACAAAAGCTTCAAGCAGAGTGCATAAAACCCAGGCTCTCCTGCAGTTTGACAAGACAAAGGGCACCACAGATCAATCTTCTGGCCCAATTTGATGCACAGGGGAAGGGGAATCGGCCTCCCCAGGCACATTTAAAAACTACAAACAAGCGCATACATGTTAAAACACTTGGAAAATGGTTTAATGATGTTTACAACAGAAATGAACTGTACAATTACAGTAAGTTTAATATATATAAAAAATTACAGCAGACAAATGCATCTACACAAAATCTACCTTTTCAATCTGATTTACTGTAATCTACACAATCTCTCAATGCCTACAGCTATCTGTAGGCAACCACTGGGAAAATAATAATAATAATAATAATATAATAATAAAGGACATCTTTAAAGAGACAGCATTTCGCCTTCCTCCTCACCCTTAGTGTGATCAGCAAGGTTTTGAAATGTGTGGGACTCTCACATTTCAGTCTCAAGAAAAGCTTGGGTTGCGTTTGGGTAGGGTACTCCCACAATGGCCCTTGATTTCAAGTGTTCTGCTGACCTCAAGTGTAAAAATGCAGTGTATGAGGAAGGGCAAGAGGAAAAAAAAAACCTCCCAGCCAGTGTAAGCAGGCAGTTGCACAGAGCAGTGAAACCATTAGGACCAAAAACTTGTCTTATTTAGAAAAAAAGCAAAAAGTGACTGCCCAGACACTACCGACATTCAGAAATCCTCATTTCTTTGAAAATTATTCTCAGATTTAGAAGAAAGGGCTTGGTTTTCCACTCCCAATTCTTCATACAAAGGGGTAGTTTTCAAACTAACACGTTGAATACATTTTTAAAACAAAATTTAAGCTACTTCCTCTTTGGCCCACCCCTTGAAAACAATGAAACCCCCTTTGCACTGAGAAAGAACCTCAGGTCAGTGGGGAAAAAAAAACCAAAACAATACAACATGCTGTCTCTTTAAAAAGAAAGAAAGAATCCCAGTTGGGAGCGGCCATCAGTGAAAATGCGATCCAAATTGGCGGTCTGGTGGAAATTCCTCACGGAATATTATGTACAGTTTAAAAACCCTTTGTAGTTGGTTTTTCTTTTATTATTATTTATGAACACCTAGGCAGTGAAAACCGTTATGTTAATACATACATAGACACACCCAAAACATACAAAAATACTATTATTTCAAACTACTAAGAATAGGACAAGTTCAGTTATCTCCATGCTATGACTTTAAGAGCATTACACTGAAACAAACAAGAATTTAAACGACAATTTTTTAATATCCCAGAAATATACCAAAATATACATCTAAGCTTTGGAATTACTGAGGTTAGACTAATGCAAGTGCTGGGTAATCGTACTTAATACACAAGTCTAAGGTTCTGCAGGAAAGAAATTATCTTTGGTATCTGCATCAGGCTAATAATATTAACATTTGGATTTTGCTTTGGGATAGAGCTTGTCTGACCCTAGAACCAAACACCCCCCAATCAACTGAGATTAAAAAGATCCATGTAAAAAGTTCCTCCATTTGCAATCCCCCCCCAAAAGTTAAAAAGTCACAGGCATCTACCTAGCATAAAAGGTTGAGAAATACAATGCATAGTTGCACAGTGGTGCTGCAAAAATAAAAGAAATCTAGAAAAAAGGAACTAGAGGAGAAATGAAAAGCTGCTTCTTCTTCTTTCAGGGATTTCTCATGACAGGACAGCCTCTTCCAAGCAGTGAAGGGGGGGGGAAGCTCAGAAGTGCACCTCAGCGTGTATTAATCAACATCACCCAGCCCCCAGAGGGTTAAAGCACCCAGCAGAGCAGCCAATCCTGCACCCAAGTCTTCAGCTCCTCAACCCACCTGCGAAGCCACGGCCTCCCCTCCCAGCGCCCGCGCCCCGGATCTCACCCTGGAGCCGGGAGTTGCTGTCCAGGGCCTTCTGGAGCCCCGGGCCCGGCCAGCCCAGGCCAGGCCGGCCTCACAGGTGGGCTTGGTGCTGAAGACGCCCTTTGTCTTTGGTTTGTTTGTTTGTTTTGAGTTTATACAATCATTAGGAAATCTTTGGTTTTGGCTGGAAATTTTAAAAGAACAAAACAAAACAAAGAAACCGCCCCCTCCCGACTTATAGCAGCCACCGTGACCTGACAAAGCTTCTCTTTCCCATGGGGGTAGGGGAACTACATTCAAATAAAGATGGACCGGGTTAAGGATGCAGCTTCTGGCCAGGTTGGGGAGTGGGGAAGGGATACAGGATTGTCAAATAATAAAGAAGAAAATTAAGTATTTGGAGATATCTATTTTTTTTTTTCCTTTTTTTTTGTTTTGTTTTTTTTTTTTTTGGTCACGTTAAAAAGTGAGTAGCATGTACGCAGCACTGGGCTGAGAGCGCCTCCAGGCCCTGGAGCTCAGCGTGGCTCTAGGGTGGGAAAAGGCAGCGTGGGCGGCCCTTTTCCACGGAGAGTGGAGGGGAGGGAGTGGATATTCACAGACTAATCAAGAGGACCCCTTGTAACCAAAGGAAATAAGATAAGATTGCAATTTGCCCTCACTTTGCAGTAGCTTTTAAGCAGCGACATTCAGAGGCGTTAGGGGGTCACTCCCCAGGTTGCAGGTCACGGGGTGCTATAGGCCAGAGTTCAGTGTTAATCAAAGGAGGGAGGGCAGACTTGGCAACTCTGTGGGGTTTGGAGAAAGTTAAAGCAAGTTACTCAGTTACGAGTTAGAAATGAGGTATACGACAGCTCCTGTACCTGTGGCGGATAACCACCCCACACCTACTCACACCTAGCCTTAGATACTACCACAGAGGAAGGAAATGGAACAACGGCCCTGGCGGGGACGAAGGAGCTCCTGCCCGGGCCCTCCGCACGGAGCGCTGGCACACGGGGGGCACACGGGGGGCACACGGGGCCGGTGCTGCTCCGGCCCTTCCCGAGCCGCCCGCGGGCGGTGCCTTCCCTTCCCCGTGCTGCAGGGAAGCGCGGCCCGGCTCCCCGGGAACTCGCGGGGAGCGGCCCTGAGCTCCGAGTCTTTCTCTTTGGGTTTTCCCCTCGGACTCGCTCAGGCGCAGGGAGCACCGTGGTCACAGAGGCCGACACATGGAGAGTGAATGGGGGAAGAACTAAAGGGTTTTTGTCTCTACTGCCTTGTTCTCAGGACACTGTCACGGGTGCTCTCGGTTCCTAAATGATTTCTCAAGGGAGTTGTGCGATCTCCACGAGTTGCCCCTTGGCATGCCATTCCCTAAGGTCTTGGGATTCCTACCGTTCAATAATTTCAGGGGTTTATAGCACCGCAACATGCCGGCTCGGAACGCACACGAAGTTAGGACCTTCGGGGAATAGGGCGCCCGTAGCTGCTGCCACGGAATTCAGCAAAGGCAGTGTGAATCCTGAAGCGGGGCCTACAACGGACAAGACAATTTTGGGAGGGAAAGGGGAAGCTAACGCCATAAATTAAGTATCTTACGGTATTTCGTAAAGCTCTGCCGGAGAATATCCCCCAGCAGACCGACACAGTTTTAAGACAGATCAGCGTTTTGGTCTGAGCTACTTGACAATGTCCTGTTTGGTAGAGAGATGAAATAAGGCAGAGGGGGTATGTTCCAGTTCTGGGGCCGAGCCTCAGCAGCACTAAGGAACGCCAAAGGGTATCGTCTTCCCTCGCCTCCCACAAGCTGTTTCATTTCCTTCCTCAGATTTGTTTTCCATAAAGCACACCTTGTTTTCCACTTCTTTTGTTCCAAGTGCTCTTTTCTTTGAGAAGTCATTTCTTCAATATCCCTATTACCTATCTATAAATCTAACTAGCTCTTTGAAAAGTCACACAATATTAATACCACTTTTACATAATGTCAGAACAACAATTCTATTAGTAAAGCTTTCAGTGAAGTTCTGCAACCCGATCGGTGTCCGGAGGAAGAATAGCTGGACAACCCGCTCTCCCCGTTCCTCCCTCCCTTTCTTCACAAGAGCTCACCAAGTTCACCGATAAAACAGCTCAGCCCAACAGCACGATACATGAACATGTACGAGGCTACTTTGGGGAGCAAAGAAAGGAGTCTTCAAGGTCCCTCCCTTAAGAGAAAGACCATATGCAAAAGCTGTTGAACAGACTCTGACCTTGGACTACACTGCTTCTACATTTGAAGGAAAGAAACAGTTTTCCCTGACTGTATCCCAACATCAGCCTAAGACCTGCAGCACTGGGCAAACCCCAGACACCGTTTGCCTTCACAGAGCCAAAGCAACTCCATGCAGAAAAGGTGGGAGTACCCGCAAGAGATGAGGTCCTTAGAGGAAGGGACACTGACCCAAAGCTCAAAAAAAACCCCCACCCAGCTTTTCCTCTTACCCGCTCTGAGAACAGCAGAGCTGACAACTTATCAGTGCCTTTGGTTCCCTACGAGGCCGCCGGGAACGCTCCGTCCCCAGCGGAGCCGAGCTCCTTTAGAAACCCGGCTCTCGCTCCCCGCACGCAGCCGGCGCCGGCTGGCGCTCACACGCACTCGCACACGCACCCACCCACGCACACCCTGCCCTCTTCCCCCGCTCCAGCAGCCTCGGGGAAACCGGGAGGGAGCCTTGGAGCCCGCTCGGAGCTGGCTGCCACACCCTCCCAAAGGCAAGAACCACTCGCTCCTCTGCTACTCCCACCGCAACACCGAGACATCGGCCGGGAGAACGACCTGGTCCCTCGCCAACAACGCCTCAAAGCTCCTCTCCCACAACCATCTCACAGTATTTCAACCCTTTCAGGCAGACCAGCCAGGTGTTAGGAGTAGGTTAGCTTTCACCTCTCTCAGTTTGGTTTTTTTCTTTCATAGTTTTTGGTCTAGACAGGATTAGCATTGCTATTAGAAAAGGAAGTGTTTAAAAAGTTTTCCACCTATTATCAAGCACTACAAGCCCTACATTCAGTAACAAGACAAGGGGGATAAAAGGAACCTGTTTCACTTTTGCTCTCCCAGATGGATTAAGATGTGACAACCGTTCTCGTCCCTCCCTGGAGTTAAACGCAGCGGACCCAGTTCAGCTCTGGAGTGACTCAACTCAACTGAAACGGATTTACAGCCCCGAGGTCGATCCTAGCCCAGTACAGCCATCTCTCCCACGAGCCTCCCCGGTATTCGTTGCCTCATCTTCAGATCCCAGCGAGGGGCGAGGAAAGGCCAAGAGGGAGGGAAGTGTGCGCACACTCGAAAGGACCCTGAACAGCAACCCCATCGGTAACCTGCATGCCACCACGTGCTGTGCTGCAGATTAGACCACAGATAAACCAACCAAACAACAATCCCAAACCCAGGAGCGACAAAATGTTTCCTTTGGCAAGACAGATACAAGGAAAAAAATTTATGAGCAAACATTTTCCTTCTAACACAGTCAAACCCCCTTCTCTCCCCCCAACATCCACCCACCCCCACCCGACCCTATAAAGTTGTAACCTATAAACAGGATCTCAAATACATACAGCATAATCATGTTTATCAATCATAATAAACCATCAGTTCAACTAAACTCTACAGCTAGAATTATCTCCACTATTTATAAAGTTTGCTTTTCTCTTCTGATTTTTTCAGTTTAAAACCAGTTCTGCGACAATGCTAAGCTATGCTGAGGTATTTTATGAAGGTGCCAGAAGCCAGCTGCTACCCACAAGTATTGT
Source organism: Aegithalos caudatus (assembly GCA_013389925.1). Classification (NCBI taxonomy): domain Eukaryota; kingdom Metazoa; phylum Chordata; class Aves; order Passeriformes; family Aegithalidae; genus Aegithalos; species Aegithalos caudatus. The sequence goes on along the minus strand of WEIU01019865.1, from coordinate 1,455,633 downwards.
TCTCAGAGCTGTATGGTGCTACCTTTCGCTCAGGGAAGTTGGGGAAGGAGCAAGGAGGGAAAGAGGCAGAGGGATGGAGACAGGGAGGGAGAAAGGGGGCCCAGATAATTCCAGTTATGGACGGTTCCTTAGCAGGGCAACACCGATGGACCTAAAAGCAGCCCCAAGACAAGGCTCAGTAGCTGCTTCATGTTTAGGAATTCGGTTGGAAAAGAACCTGATACGTTCTACATGCCGACCTTATTTGTCTACTTGAGCAAAAGATGTTTTTTCTCCCACAGTTGAACTATTTGTAATTTCAGTGCAATCTCCCTAACGCCCTCCAAACAGCATCCCAACAGGGGTAAAAATTCAGAGCATGTCCTCACTTGGAGTATCCTGGGAGAAGTGGCAGACAGATCAAATGCAGATAGGTAAGTTGAAAAAAAATCAAGTTTTTTTCCATGCATTGCTGTGTCCATTTGTGAAGATATGCAAATAGAGGAATTGCTTTTCATCGTTCCAAAAGCACTGAAACTACTTGCACTGACACAGGGGGAATCAGGTACAACTCACATCGTGGAGACAAAGATATGAGCATCTGAAGAACCTGTGAGCCAACAACTCTTTGACAAAATCTCCCCTCTCAAATATCTTTAAAGTACTTTAGGGGACTCCTCTCTGGAAAGAAGAGAGAAACTCACAAGCAGCTACAAGAGATTTCATGAGTGAGAAGGGCAGAACTTGTGCAAGGTAGGTATCTTGAATTCTATATTGCTATAGTACTTTGGGAGGGAGAGGGCAGATGTACTGGTTCCAAAAACAGGGATTTGAGCTGGCTGTGTGAGAACTGACAACCATAAATGCAGTGGGGGGCAGCAGGCCAGCTTATTCCTTTGGTAATACTCCACCTTAGGCAACATCCAACAGGGACAGACAGGCCCTGCTGGTGTCTGGGGTGTGGAGAAACAGCATTTAACCACTTCAGGCAGAACAGGAATAGGGAATAGTGACTCTTCATAAAGTTAATGTGGCAATAAAAACATCTACATTTTAAACTTCCAGTTTAAAACCAAGTATCATTGAAACTTTGGACCATGCATTATATTATCCATCCTAAAACACCTGTCTCTTTAAGATCATTTTGTATCTTTATATATTTCTTTATCTAAGAAAATAGGGATTGATATTTAAGGTAAATTAGATGTTGCTTTGGTTTAGCATCTGTGGTATGGCTCCAGCTGTAATGGTTGTGCTGCTCCATTTGCAACAACAGCAAAAAAAGAGGGAATTCCTGTTTTAAGGAACTCTGCTTTGCAGGAATGTGCACAGAGTTAAGGAATTAACTCTCCTGTGTCCTTCTCTAACTCAGCTGCAGAAATGTGTCAAAGCACCCTGTGTGAGGCTTACAGAGGTGGCATTTGAACATTAGGGCATAGTTCCAAGGGATGTCTACGTGCACATCCACGCCACCCCACAGTGAATGGTAAAAATGTACTTCAACTAACACGTGGTGCAGTAACTCAGAAACAAAATAAATGCTCTGTAGGAAATCTAAGCAGATGTCGGGGCTGTAAGCAGCCACACCTGTGTGTATTTCTTTGGGCTGTTCCTGGACCCTTCCACAGTGACTGTGGAGAGTGGGTTCTAAGGAGACCAAGTGTGCTAAAGTCAAAGTGTGCTAAAGCAAAACATGTTTTTCTTAAGATCAGAAAAAAATGTGATCACCAAGCTACAAGACCAACTCCTGAAGCCATTCTCTAAATTATTCTTGACCTTCTGGGCATATCTGTATTTGTGTCCCTGGAAATCTCTTGCCTTTTGAACTATCCCTATCCGCAGGGAGAGTTTTTCACCTCTTTTCTTGCCTGGGTACTGTGACATGCTTGCAACTATGAAAAGCAACCCTCTCACCTTTAAATACAGAGACATGGAACTTTGAAAAAGAGATGCTATTATCCTTTTCCAACACACCACCAAACTTCTTGTGATCATATTTACTGGGTCTGTAAATTGTTATTTGTTGAACACAATTGTTATTGTTTCTTTTCAGATGCATCAATTTCTGCTGCCAGCATGATGATGATTTAAAAAAGAAACTTCTGCTACATTCCGGTACATGATCTCACATTCTTTTTGTTCTCTGAAGGAGCACATGTGCTGTAACTTGGCAGATGTACACCCACTGCCAGTCTGATTTCTGTCTTTCACTGGAACACTGGAGGTAGCCAGCATCCATGAGGAAAAACACTGATAGGGATGACAAATAGGCTCCAGGAACAACAGTCAGTCACAGGGATGTTTTAGGGGGCAAGGAATCAGAGCACACTGGCAATGGATGCCATGGGATATGTGCTGTTTGGGTATTACGTCAGCTTCTGCAAACAAAACCATGTTGGTTTTTTTTGGATATGTGGCTACTGAGTTTCCAGTTTCTCTCAGGAAAAAAACTCGCTAAGAAATTCCCTGGAATCTGGGCCCCAGATAGGGTGGTGGGGTAGAGAGGAGGAGGGTAAAGGGGTATAAGGTGCTCACACCAAAGCCATGTGACCAATGCAAAGGTAGTCAGGAAAAAAAGCAGATTTTTTATAATAAATAAACCATCCAAGCTGCATTAGTGTTCCAGATATGTACTCAACAAGACCCTCTCCCAACCACAAACCAGCAAGAATGGGACATGAAAACTCATTCAGACAGCTAATGGCACAGTCTCCTGGAACTGTGGAGAGAGGATTTTCCACTGATTTAAGGCCCACCTTTCTTTGTGTTTCCTAGATATCTGCAAGGACCACGCCCCCCACCCCACCACAAAACCCTCGGGGAGGAGGGGATCCATCGGAGACAAGCCCGGTGGTCTCCCCCCTCTAACAAAAAAAGCTTCCTGATAAATTGTACTTTTGCACTGGCGTGAAAGTAAGCAGGGACTTTCAGAGTCAGGAACAAACGCTACAGCTGCGGTTTTCCCCATCCTCTTACTTCACTCTAAACAAGTCCAAGGACTTGCATTCCTTTGGTAGAAACTACAGACTGTGCTGTGGCCTCCAGACCAGCACAGTGGGTTCCAGCATCTTCTCCTCCACTTTTTCCCCACCTCCCTGAAGCTCACCCAGCTGTACCTGTTGCTGCTCTGAAGCTTTTACTGTGGGCCATTGCCATTTCTGCAATATTATTCACAGCCCTAAAAGTCTCCTGCACAGCCTGAAGATGTAGAGACGCATCAAAAATACTGAGATTCACCCATACTGGGGGGGATAAAGGTGGGACCTCTTGGATTAACAATCCTCTGACATTGCCATTCTATTTACACATCAAATAAAAGAAAACAAATTAAAATCAAGTTAAGAGTCTGCCCCCAAGGATAACACAAATTACCAACCAACCAAAAAAAAAAATTAAAAAAAGATTAAAAACAAGCAGCAACTTTTATATAAAATTAATAAAAACAAAAGACAAATGAAAAAGAAATTGTCAGTAGCATCTATCGCCTCTCTGCATCTGAACTGCACTTACACAAACTAGTCCATTAGTACAGCAGCTTGCTAGAAATTGACTTTGGTTCAAGCTTAGTTTTAAAAAAATAAAACATAAAAAAATCAAAAACACATAAGAAACGGTGGACGGACATTTGTTAGTTTCCCTGCTTGCAGTTCACTAGTTTTGAAGTTTTAGGGGTAATTGGTTTAAATATCAGTAAAATAGGAAGGTGGAGAGTTAGAGATGAACAGAGCAAAACCATGGTGGTGGGGGGAGAGATAAGGGGTTCTGCCACTTGAGTGCAAACACAAATCCCACATGCTCGGGCCACAAACCAAAGCACATGTAGAGTTTAAAGTTGCTGCCTTCCGGATCTTGGATGAGAAGCTCCAGGATCCCCCTGAATCATCAACAAAATGAACATAGCTGCATCAACTCATTATTTTAGGACACTCTGGTGACAAAAGAAAAGGGGGTGGGTGGGAAAGGGACTCTTCTAATACCCTCACTAGCTAAAAGTAATTTAGTTTTATACACATGGCAGAAACCTTTAAATCCATCAGGAATGGAAAGTTCAACGTGAACTGCATTGCAGTGATCCAGTCTTCTCTCTTTAAAAAATCCTTTTTTTTTTTTTGGTTCAGATACTCGATTGTATATTTAAGAATATACGGATCTAACTTCTGTACAGTTCATCACTCCTTCCTCATCCACAAAAATACCCTTTGCTCCACGGATCAGAATCAACCTTAAAAAGAAAAGTGAGTTGCAGCGCCAGGCCGACTGCCGCCCTCGCCCCGCAGCTCAGAGACCACACGAGATCAGCCCGGGGTGTGCAAAGCCCCAGAGTGGCCCTGTTGTGTTGGCATTAACTATGGCACCTTCTGTTCCCATATTCCTGGCCTCTGTTCTTTGCAGCCAGAAGCACTTTTTTT
>WEIU01019865.1:1400481-1450500 GCA_013389925.1 Aegithalos caudatus | reverse complement strand
ATAATAATAATAATAGAGATACACCAGTAATACAGGCCTGCCTAAATTGTACCAGTTAAGAAAGGAACCCCCAACATGATTGATACGATTATAAACACCTTGTATGACATAATGGCCTGTACAACAGACCTATAAAATGATAATTAAAAAAGAAAGATATTTAGACCAAAAAAACCAAGAAATCCCCTTCCTATGTTTGAACTGATAACCCACCTTAACTTGTCATTGTGACTGCTGGAAATGATAAGTAGTCCTTTCACTTTTTTTGTGTTTTTGTGGTTTTTAGTTTTTTTGTGGTTTTTTTTTTTTTTTTTTTTTACATTTTTGGTTAGAAAGTTCTCCGATCCATGAAGCGATCCTGAAAAGACAGTGTTTATTATAAAATTAGGCAAATGTCTGTCCCAGCTTTAAATCCTTCCTGTNCCCTTTTAACTCCTTCTTTTTTTTTTTTTTTTTTTTTTTTTTTTTCTCCTTTTTTTTTTTTGTGTTTTTTTGTTTTTTTAAATATTTTTCCTTCTCTCTCTCTGTTTCTCTCTCTCTCTCTCTTGTCCCCAGCAACACGGTGAGAGGATGCCCGTGGCATTTTCAGTTCATCAACCGGGCTGGCAGCCGATCCCAGCGCACAGTGACCCAGGCTGCTGGAGCTGATCCCAGCCCGGCTCACTGTGCCTTGGAGGCAGTAGTGGTGGTGGACGTGGCCCCGCTGGCAGAGGCCACCGTGAGGAGAGAGTTCTGGATGGACTCGGCTGAGGTGGAGGTGGCGTGAAGGCTGGCGACTGGTCCAGAGGCCCCTGCGGAGGCTGCAGCTGCAGAGACCAAGCTAACTGGGTTGCTGGTGAGCAGAGAAAGGTTCTGAGGGTTCAGGAACAGAGGGGCAGTGACGATGTTAGGGGTACCTCCAGCATTGGCAAACACCAAGTTTCCAGTTGCATCCAGTGATGTTATTGGAAGAGAGCCACCGGATGCAAGAGCTAAAAAAGGGAAAGTCGAGCGGGGAGGAGGTAAGATTAGCAGTAAGCAACAATGCAAAATGCCTAAAAAGCGAGAGGTCTCTGCATTTCTCTTTCCCTGGTGTGCGTGCCCTCCAAATCACCGAGGGCAGTTCTCTCATCATAGCCTGTTTTTTACTACTTTTTTTTTTTTCAAAATAACCATCAGACAAGAGATCTTGCAGATACTAAAACGCGTCTTTCATTTGCTGCTAGACTAATTCCACTGTGCCTTTCTTCAGCTCATTTAGCACAATACTGGTCTATGTTTCCTGCCACAGAGAGCCTGTACATCCAGGCAACTTGCACTGGGAAGGGTTGAGATGAGGGTTCCTGTGAAATGACAGCTATCACAAGATGGAGAAGGTCATGTAACCTTGAGTGTAACATTTTAAATGTTGACATATAACCAACTACTGTTACAACTTACTCTCAGGGGTCTACAGCCTTCAGTCTGCCTTAGATTATGATCTCCTAAATTTATCTGTGACACTTTATGAAATGGCTCTTTCTTGCAACCTAGAAACAAGATTTGTTCAGCTAGTTTAGAGGATATTTGAACACATAGTTACCTAGCTCTTTAGACACTTGTACCACCCAGTTTTTACAGGTGACAATCTGTGAACAACACATGCTGAAGCCAGTGGTAACTTCTGGCTTTGTGCTACTTCCATAACAAATAAATATTTACTCTTCTGATTGTGAATTTATGTATATCAAGTTCTGCCTAAGGATTTTATGAGGCAGGATGTTTGTTGTAGGCTCTTTTCAAATACATATGAAGACAAGAATTCAGGATCAAGACTTGCTCAGAACTGCCCTCCCAAGAGACCTCAGAATGAATGGTGCAAGTCTGCTCAAGCAGACTATAGAAGAGCTGTAAAAAGCAAATCTCTAACCTCCTAGAGATACAGGCCAATGAGGCAAGGACAACAAAATAAATTCCAGATTATATTCAGTATCTTAAATGCCTCCTTTAAATCACTGTAAGATCATACAAGTTCTGATTCCTTATCTGAAGCTGTACCTGCTCTTATCTCTGTGATCCACAAAATGTATTTGCACGTTTAATTTTGTAAAACCTTTACTCCTACACTATTTATGCCCAGTGCTGAGGAGTCAGTGTTCTCTGGTAGACAAAACCAGAGCACATAAACCAAACTTGTGTGACAGAGATGCATTAAAAGGAACACTACTGACCTTGAATAGTTGCCAGTGTACTGTTGCTCATCAGGGCCGGGCTGAGAGCACCACCTAATGTCCCTGGATTGAGACTGAGTAAGGCACCTCTGCAGCAAGCAAGATCATGGAAGAAGTGGAAAAGAGAAAGAGTATTACTTTTAAGAAAAGGTTGTCAGTGTTCAAAAGTACACCATCATATTTTTAAAAAAGGGGGAAGGGCAGGAGGGCAAGGAGGAAGAAAAGACCAGAAATTATGGGCAATTTTTGGATTATTTTACTTTTATCTCCATGAGGGGTTCATGACATGCCCAAAGTACAAGCACTGTAAAAACATGACTTGCATTGATTGTTGGTGTAAGATATTCTTGTAAAATATTTTGGGAAAACTGTTAATTGTTAGAGAACTATCATCCTCTCCCAAATGCAGATAAGAAATAGGTAAATCAAGAGGAATTAAAGAAACACCTATCTGAGAAACATTCCTAAAACTACAACTTCAACAATACATCATCTTGCATCTTTGAGAACTTCTTGCTTGTGATGGAGAAATTATTACAGACGTGGGAAGTGGGTCTAGGCTACCTCTCCATTTACAATTATTAGGACAGATTCTATGATTCAGTGGAAAGTTACAGTTTTTAAGTCAAAGCTCTGCAGTGGGATGAATGATTTATCAAACAGCAACATCACTGCGACACAGCTTTTTCACCTTTAAAATGAACACAGTATTTGTGTACTGTGATGGGAATGGTCAATTGCCATCTCTGAGTAAACCTTCAGAACCTGAGACAAATGACAGCGATACATAAAAGCGATTTATCCCAAGACTTCTCCTTCACTCTTCTGCCGCCTCACCTAAAAGGGTGTGCAAAATTGATCCTTACCCAGCTGCAAACTGCGAGGATGCCATCAAGCCTGGGTTTAGTCCTGCTGCAGCAGCCATGGCAGCAAGACTTGCATTTGCAGGCAACTGTGCAGCTCCTTGTAAGGCGGCCGCTGCCGCCGTTTGCAACCCTGACGCCGTTACCATCACCTGGCTGGTCCCGAGAGGGGAGGACAAGGGAGTGGAGGTTGTCTGTGTTGTGCTGGTCTCACTGGCACTGGATGCCTCTGAAGTGGAGGCTGAGGCAGAAGGGGAAGGACTCAGGGAGGGTGATGTCACTGCTGAAGAAGCTGGGGGTGCTGTTGAAATCACTGTTGCCGTGTTGTTGGAGGTGGTTTCTGTTGTGCCTGGAAGATTGGCTCTGGTCAGATCAGTACAAAACAGACAACAGAAATTCCTGCCTGCCTGATCTCAACTGCGTGTCCAGCTGAAAGGGGCACAAACACACAGTTCTGTAGTGAAAGAAAAAATGAAATGACGCTTCCCAACGGGAGGCTGAGGAGCTCTAGAAGCCAACCATGAAATACAGTATATTTTCTTTCAGCACCACTTGTGATTTTATTCCTGGAAAAGTCAACTCAGTAGTCACAAAAACTGAAGCTTCCTAGTGCAGCAGCAAGGAACAACGACAAGAATATCCTGGGATCCCAGTGACCGAGAGTGAATGACTCTTTTAAGAATTCAGAAGGGACAAAGGTAGGGGTTGATGTGGTGGCAGCAGAGATCAGCCCTTACCTGTGACTGACAGACTGGTGACAGCAGGACTGGCCAGAGGGAGCACGGGGTTGACAGTCAGGGTTGTAGCTGCACTGCTAGTCACAAGGCTTGGCGTGGTTGCCACCTGGAGGTCAAAAAGGAATAAAACTGCTCAGCTGCTCAAAGACAGAGTTACACACTAGACCTGGATTTCTTTCTTTCTTTCCACCCTCACCTGAGGGAGTTATCAGGGAATACGCTGCATATGAACTAATTTTTTTGTAATTTGGTTACTTTATCATTCAATGAAACAATCACAGCACCTTCTCTAATTACCAGCAATATCTTTATTCCTAATAATTCAGTATTTGAAAGGAGATACACCCCTATCCATATTGTCTCAAGACTGCAAGTTAGCCCTTTCTCTGCCACCCCAAAAAAGACAGCACCTTGTTTTATTAGAGAAACTCTTATAGAAAGAATTACAAAATATATTATTTCTATTTTCATTTTTCTTGCTTAAACATTTTTGCAACTGCAAATCTTTTTTTCTGATAAAAGTATGTAAATGCCTCAGCATTAACAAAGGTATTTAGGGTAATGTGTTTATATGGAGAAGCAGAGTAACATTTCACTTTTATTCAATCAAGCTATAAGCTTTACTTGGATAAGTTTCCTTGTGCCAGAGGAAGAATCCCTGAATTTTAAAACATACAAATGGAATTTTCAATTGTGGATGGCTTATTACAAGAAAGCTACAATAAGCTGAAGACATTACAGATAAACACCAAAGATTTAAGGCTGGAGAAACTAGCTTATGAGGAAAAATGAAATATAAGGAAAGGACTTTCTATGGACAAGAAATGGTGTCCAACAGTAATATCTGAAGGCTGTTATACATCAATGAGAGAAATGAATCCTTTAGAATTGCCCAAGAGAACATAGCCAAGGATATAGGCTAAAAATTCCTCCTTTCCACTCTCTTACCTTAAGTCTATTATCAGAGAAATATCTCTCATGCTACACATCCTCTTAGAGGGAGTCAAATGCTTCACGCATTTTAAACAAGACTGGGGCAACTGGGACAGGTCTGAAAGCTTTCTGCCCATCTCAAACAGTGTATGAAATTAAGGGGAGCTGGATACACAGCACACCTCCCACTAATGCAGCCCAACCACTGCATCTGTCATCTGTCCAGCAGGCAGTTAAGGCCAAGGTCACAATCCCTATTTCAGGGCAGGGAATGACCTGGAATTAATACAGCTCACCCCCGTGGTTACAGTGAGTGACTCCAGCCAATGCAAGAGGAGGCTGCCCCCAAAAGGAGCCTTTCCCTCCAATCCTGCTGCACAGCCCTCTCCTCGTGCAGCCAGGCTGCAAGTCACACTGGTTATCTGACCACACTGGAAATTCATCACTGCTCCTCACATGGCTAATTTGCAGTCAAACTACTAAACTAAGCCCGAGCATCCCATGGACACAATCTCCAGAGCTGACACAAGGAATCAACAAAGCACACAGGCAGTGAAGGCTGGGTGCAGCAGGGCTGGAACATCCCTTTGTGTAGCAGCACAGTCTTAAGAGAAGCTTAGATTGAGTGAAAACACTAGTGAAACTTCACTGATGAAAGGGAGACTGTGGTTAGCATCTCAATTTCTTACATACAATGTCAGATTATAGCAACAGGAAAATTTCTTCAGGAAAGCTCCCTTAAGTTGCAGTCTGAGGGAACTTGCACAGCTACTAAAACACACTATCATAAATCTCACTATATTCCTGCTTTGGTAGGTAGCAAGGCATGCAACCTTGCTTTGCAACTGGGCAAAAAAACCCCAACAAAACAACCCCCAAACAACAACAATAATAAAAAAGACTAAGTACACTTAACACAGCCCTTCCCCTGAAACAAAAGGTTGCATGCACACACCCTGAGACAAGGATGAGGGGAGAGAATAACACGTCACCAAAATTAATGGTTTAATGAAGTACTGGAAGATATTAGCTACTACGGTGATGAGGGTGGAATAAATACTACAAAAGGACAGCTACAGGCTACATAAATTCCACCACATTCCTATTAGCATAGCTACTATGAAATCTAATAGCTACTGTTTCTATTTATGAAAACAGACCTCCATGGACAAAGGTGCTGAAGGAACCTTGATGCATGTGTTTTGTTACTCTTATTTTCATGAAGTTTGTGTTTACCTGAGGTAAATACAAGTGTGGGAAATTAATTACATGAGTATTAGCTAAACTGCTCTTTTGTTCCATGCCTTTTCTATAAATCATTTCTGACTAGAAGTAACAACACTGGTATCATTGGATTTGTGTGACCTAAGTCTCCAAATGATACAGAATCAAAGGATGGGTAAGATTGGAAAAGACCACAGCGGGTCCTTTGGTCCAACCTCCCTGCAGGGTCAGTCTTAGAGCACAGGGCACAGAATTGAGTCCAGATGCTTCTTGAGTATCTCCAGTAAGGGAGGGAAACCTTTTCCAGTGCATGATACATTTTACTGCTGCTCATTTACTGACCAGAGCTGCTAAAATAAGAGGGAAGAGGGAGAGCTATTAAGCACTTTTTAAAAATTGCTATTATTTTATTAAAAAAAAATTGGGGTAAAAGAAGGAAAGTCCAGATATAAACTGGAGGTATTATCTGATGTAAGTTCAAAGCAATAATGCCAAGTGCAAATTTGGTAGTCAAGAGTATTTGTTCATGAGCTGACTAAATAAAACACCCTCACTGAAGGCCTGACTAGTGCCTGATTTGTAAGCATTATCTCTCTTAGACAGTATCCAGGTGGAACACTCAAAATGCCAGTAAAATACAAATATGTGAGAACAAGTCTGCTGTACAAAGAAGGTGCAGCACGTGTAAGCTTCCACAGTGAGCACAGCAGAACCACCTCCTCCAGTGACCTTTGTCAACACAGTTCTTGACTCTTACCAGTGAGGTTGGACAAGGGAAAATTGCTTTGATGGGCGAGCTGCTGGTTCCACCACTGCTGGGTGGGTTGATCCTTTTCTCCTTCTGGCGCCGGTTACAGAACCAAACGCGGATCACCTCCTTCTCCATGTTTAGCTGGTCAGCTATCATGGCGATCTCATCCGAGGTAGGCTTTTGGTTCTGACAAAAGAAATGAAAGTATTTGAAAAGCTCTGAAATTACCTCCTGAAGTTTTTGCACCATAGCTTCTTCTCCAGCAGGAAGAAATCTGAAGGGGTGATTTAGACCCAGAATCTGGTCAGTGCTACAGCAGAGACAAACAACAGCAGATGCTTCCGCCCTCCAGCTAAAAACCTCAAATTACGTGTGCCTGGACTATTGCCCCGTTTATCCATCCTCATGAAGATTAGTGTTTAAAACTATGTCTGAGTATCCTGGAATGCAAGATCACAAAGTCAGTGAACTGCAAGAACCAGTGAGTTTTTCTGAGGGAGTTTGTGTTTTGTTTTTAAAGTCAAGCAGATGCAGATGCACGTTTCTTGGCACGGCTTTTGTATTCCCCTTGTTTAGTACTAGCTCCTTCCCAAAGAGCACAGCAATGCGTTCACTCTGACACACATGATTGTTAAGTGAAGTGTCTCCATTTCTTCATGGGCTGAGCACAGCACCAGGAGCACTGACCTCCAGGAAACTCTTCTCTAAGGCCACACGTATGTTGGTCTCTATGCTGGTGCGTTTCTTCCTCCTACGGTTCAAGCCTTCGATCCCTTGCCCTGGAGAATTCAGGGCACTTGGGCTGGAGAGAGTTGAATCAGATGAGAGGTTTTCTGAAAAAGAAGAAAGTAATACAAATCAGGAGATTTCATCTGAACTCAGTGCAGTCTAATGCAAGTGTTCTCCAACTGTGCAAGGTATGTTAAGACCTGCTCTGTATCTATTCCAAATACATAGAAGTTTATGAAGATCACATGCATTAATCACTGTATTTACAAATTACAACATATACCTGAAACTAAAAAGCTACAAGTAAGGGCCAGAAGATGCTCTCTGCTCCTGTATGCTACCAGTGTCCCTTTCATAATACCTATACAGAGTTTGTCTCCTGTATCTCATTCTACTCCCCACTCACTCACTGCAAGCCCCAGTTTAGAGGAAAAAGGAGTACTTGATATCCATGACCCACAGCTGAAAGTCACAGGCAGTTATGAAATAATCTGTGCAGCCTGAAATGTCTTTTACCCACTCTACAAAACACTTGAGGAAGAGAAGTTCATAACCAGCTTCACAGAGTTCAGTCTCTTCTCTCAGGACACCTTAGCAGACACTCAGTGCTACCAACCACTCTACATGGAGAGCAGCTCCCTCTCCTTAACTTCACCAGGACTCTTAACCCCTAATCCTGTCTTTCTGGCTTCACAGGGGAGCAAAGAGAGAACATTTAGCCCCACTTTGCAGCAGGAAGAGCAATCTAACAAAAAGGCAAGTTTCAGCAGGGAGTTTAAACAGAATCATAAATTGTGGCTGGAGTTCCCTCATTGCACTGGGGTTTGTGGGTGTCAAAGTTCACAATGCCCACCATTATTCTGATAGAATCAAGTGGGCAAGTATTTTCTAGATTTTTTTAAACAGTAATGGCACCTGTAAACACATGGAAACCCTTCCTCAGCCCGAAAACTTCACTGAGAACCAGCTGAGTTCCATGGCAATAAATTCTGGAATCATCAGTATGCTTCTCCTGCCTACTTCTATCTAAAAGTAAAACAGTAGCCTCTAAAGTTGCCTGAATCTTTCTTCTAAAGATTTTCATGAAACTGAGCCAGAGCCAAAGACAATGGTTCCCCACTTGCAGGATGTGAAGAGCTCTGACAGTCCTTAACTTTACAGAGACAAGGATTTCTTCAGGCTAGCAGGAAAAGAAACCCCTATGACACTCCTTGCAGCACTGGATCCATCCAATATTGCTGGAAGGTTTGGGGACTGCTGTCCTGTGGACTTGAGCACTCAGTGTGGAGGTATTTATGTTTTCTATCACAGACCTAGAACACCTAATGACAACCCCTGTCAGCACAACAGAACGACACTTCCTTTTCTCAATGCAGGACAAATTTTCAACACCGCATGAAATTACTTCAAAAATTCAGAGAATGCTGTAGGTGCCAGCATAAAGCTCTCTCCATTCTGGTAAAAATAAGAAGGCACACATCATCCCTGCCATCTGTTTAACGTATCCATCAGTTTTATACTATGTACAATTGCATACTTGGAAGAAAAAACTGGTTGACAGCACTCTCAAACACTTTCTATCTTAACACCTAGCAGCACCACACAAGCTCCTTTTGCTGGTGGGAGATGAAAAAAAAAAAGAACACTACCAACACTGGCATAGTGAATAACTTGTATCCCAGGAAAAGAATTAATATGGGAGGGAAAGAACAAAACCTAACCCACAAAAAACTCTTCCTACAGGGAAAAAGATTATTTATCTGAACCCTTGGAGAGAGTTAAAAGGAATGCACACAGGGGTATGGAAGGAGATGGATGCAATAAGCTCTGCCTACTGAAACAACAAATCATGCAACCCTCTCCCTGCTACACATCTGAAAAAGAAAGCTGGAAGAGGATTAGAAGTTATATGCATTAACATACACGAAGGAGGAAAACCACGACACATATCGTACCTCATCCCATGCAATTGTTCAGCTGCCTAGAGAACACATTTCTGGAAGTTCATACTTTGAACTGCTTTGGATGCATACAGGCACATGGAAGGGGAACTATGGACCCTTATTTCTACACCCTCATTTGTCCCATGGGCAGCTACAAAGGCTGGTAGCTTCATAAAACCGTAAGGGCACAAACGAAGCAGCTTTTCAGCATCCTACTGATTTTGGTAGGCTGGTGAAGAAATACACAGACTCATTCACCTGCATCATTGAGCCACTTTTCCAGAAGTGGCTTTAACTTGCACATGTTCTTAAAGCTGAGGTTCAAGGCTTCAAAGCGAGAGATGGTAGTTTGGCTGAAGTCATTTCCATAGAGTTTGCCCATAGCGAGCCCAACATCACCCTGGACAAAGAAAGAGAAAAAAGGGATTCACTGACATAGGCACTTCCAAAGCAAGGAATCCTGTCACATTCTGGTGTTGTTCTTAGTGACTCCACTGCTGCGTGGGATTTCAGTTTCACAGAGGCTTTCTCAGTGCTACCAAGATTCATGCTAAAGCAATAATCATAAAGAAATGTCAAACCTCAATCAGTTTAACCGTGTAACTCTTTCCAGGAAATCCCTGATGCTTTGTCTTCTTAGCATTATCACTGAGCAGCACATTCCACTGAATATTAACTTGTAATTTTTTTCTTAGTTCTTTAAAATAAGTAAAGGCCAAGCTCCCTTTCAGAGCATATTTAAGTTTTTCTGCATATTTCACACGAAGTAGGCAAGTTCAAACAAGCAGAAATGCAATGTATTCACGTTCTTAAATTTGTAGAAAATACTCTAGAAAAGATGTCTGCAAGCATACATCACATTTAAAAAGATGCAGAAATATTTTTATCTGAACTGTTAGTATCTTCTGAGGTTCAAACCAAATTTCTCCCCAACAGATACAAATTTCAAGGCAGACAAGAAGCTGAACCATTTCAAATAATGATTAACTGCAGTCTTGACTATCATTACCCATCTGCCAGAAAGCTATCCAGGAGATTTACAGGCAGATGATCATCTTTTTACATCTGTTATTGCTTTTTAAACTCAGTTTTAGCCAGCTATTCTGCTAGCAGACATTCTGCTTATCCTAATATTGATGTATATATTATATAGCTATGTAGTACACACTTGAAAAGCGATGTTTAAAAAAAAAAAAAATCAATCCATTCTTGATTGTGGCCATTAAAAACACCATAATATTTTCATGCTTTATTTTAAAGCTGGAAGGTCCTGCCCTTTGAAAAAAAAATTGCACTTGTAAAATATACTATTTGGTCTAAAGTAGCTTATTTAGATTTTTTTTATTTTTTTTTTTTTAGCACAAAGCAAAGTATGAGAAGTCTGGAAGAAGAGGCTGAGAAGCTGGAGCACAGTTAGTGGAGTTTAATTGCGAATGGGTTAGTTGGATTGGGCACAAAGCTCACTTTTCTCTGAGTCAGCTCCAAAACCACAGCTGGGTATGAGTACACTGACAGCATGCAGAGTGGCCACACACAAGCCAGGAAGAAAACAACCTTTAGGAAGCTTAGCAAATTGTGCAGGTTGAGCAAAGAAAACAATTCCCTTCCTAGAGGAGGACCAGAACAATTGGTTTGTGCGCCCTTCAATCAGAGGAAACACGTGGGAACTCACATTTATGCTTCTACTCATATGCCAGGATTCTGTGCATTTTAAAACTCATAAATCATTCCAAGAGGAGTAACGTGGATGCTCTTCTGGGTTTATGAAGTAGAAAACCTGGCTATGTAAACCATTTTAGAGATAAGTTGATTTATGTCTTGGCAGGAAAGAGTTATGAAATTTGCTTCGGTCCCCCAACTAAATTTAATTCTGGATTTATGTTGTTCTTACAAACATTTGCCATCTCATCTAAAATGAATAGTTAACCATTTCTTTGTCAATGCCAAAAGGTGGCAGCATTTCAGCTGTAGGCAAAGGAATTTACATATTGGGACGAGAATTTTATATATTGGGATGGCCCACGGATAGGATGGAGCAGAGTATAAAAGCACTGTATACACATCTGATCTGCTCTGTAGCTTGACTGAAGCTCTGGTAATGAACTGAAACTGATTATAAAGTACATCATTGTTGTGTGTACTGGTCTGTTAAGAAGCTCAGATGGCCTAGCAGAGGCAATACCTTTCACAGAATAAAAATAACGTTGTCTAAAATGTTCACTCACATTGCCTGAATCTGTACTGAGCAATTAGTCCCAGGCCTGCAGTGGTGCTAAGGTGCAGTTTGCTCATTGTGTCCCTGTACGTCAAACATGGAGGTATTTTTGAGGAAAATAAACAAAGGGATTTAAATGCATCACCCACATTTCAGGGTGGGAGAAGAGGCAGAACTGCTGAAATTCAAAACCTGTTTTATTGTTCACACAACAGAATGTAGTAAGTGATTAGTTTGCAATGCAAACTAAATCTTACAATTATATTCGAAAGGCAGGGGTGGCGTGAGTCTGAAAAAGCTTACAGTACTGCTGGAAATAAATTTCTTTTATCCTCTGAAAGACAGTCTATTTATCCAACTATAGGAAACCAAAGTAATCGGGGTCTCTAATTATCATCCAATTATGCAATTAGGTTGAAGTTATTAGAACAGCCTAATTACACACATACAAACTCAGAGTAGGATAGGAATGACCAAATGTAATTTTATCACATTCTCGAGATTCCCCTTTTTTAATCTGAAAAGCAAATACTGAAATGTAAGCCTGAGCAGTTGTGTTCATTTTTCCTCACCACGAAAATTCATAACAGGGTCAATAAAGAAAGGTTAACACATAACTTAAAAGTCTAGTTGAGCCTTTATAATCATCTCACAGCAGGGCAGATTAAACATAATAATGAGAGATCTACACGAACCTCCTCTGTCAGGCTATGGGGAAGCTATTGTATTTTACCCTATTCTGTGCTGCTCTATTCGAGCTTTTGTGTGTGTCCATCACTTGTATTTCTGTGCCTCCCTCTAGTGGAAAGAAGGGAGCGAAGGAGGCACACACGCCAGCAAAATGCGCTTCATTTGATTAAGAACATTCCGTTCTTGACTTATAATTAAGCTGCTGCCAGGAACTTTCATTATGAACTTTGATTTTTCAATTTAGGACTTCGCCAGAAAAATAAATCTGAGTTCAGCAGAGACTCTCAGCTAGAGCAGATTTACATATTCTGTTCCATCATATATGTTGGACTGAGTGCTCTGAGCTCAGACTTGTAAATACTTTGATTTTTGCACGCTCTTTCTTCTGGTAAAAACATGCCTAAGCTTAACCACAGACTCCTGCCAAAACTAATTGTTTACCTGGGGAGATATTTTAATTTTGCAGGGGGAAAAAATAATTTTGATATTAATGAGAAAGGACTCTTGGAACCAAGTTCCTTTCAACAGAATAATGGAACACATAAATGCACTTTTTACTTTTAATTGTGGTCTTCATTCAACCACCTTCGCTATGTCCAAGATTAGTTTTCTTCTGCTCTATGGGTATTTCTGAGCTTTTAAACAAACCAAAACAAACCACAACTCCAGTTCACCCTCGTAAGGAGAAAACTTCAAAGGTGACAGTCCTTTCAGGTTTTGTTTAGGAACCTCAGCAAAAGCATTAAATACGGAAATCATTGATGTTTAATAGGAAAATACGCTTGAGAGATAAAAACCCTTTGACATCCAAAGCAACTGCACAGATGTGATACACTTTTTAAACACACAGAGCAGTTAATTGTACTGTATGATTTTTGGAACTTTGTACTTCTGAAGGCAGCTTTAAAGTGCTTTGTCCCATTCATGTCACATCCCACAGAATGAATAGTGCACATGCAATGACATCTGGAGCTGGTAAATGCACGTTTTCCCCTGCTGGGAAAATGGCTATGCTTTAAAACCAACAGGGAAGTAAGATGGATGTATGGCTTTTTCTGTTATTTCTTAGAAATCCCCCACATAAAGGCCAGAGCATAACCCTATTTAAGCAGGTTCTCCTAGGAAATGATGGAATTGTAGTCTCCCCCCAGACTTGAAAGATGAGACCTCAGGTTCCACACTGGCAGGCACTAAGGTACGCAGTCTCACCTGAGTGAATCCAAGTTTGATCCGTCTTTGTTTGAAAGTCTTGGCAAACTGCTCAAGCTCCTCAAGGTCACTGGGCTCCTCCAAGCTGGGAGTGTCGATTCGCTTTGGTGTTGACTGGCTCTGTGGAAGTGGCTGACAGGGGGTCGTTGCTATTGTGCGTGTTGGGGTTGCTGGCTATTGAGACAGCAAGGAAAAGATGGAAGTCAGACTTAAGAGGATAATCAACAGAAATTAAATCCCTAAAAAGTATGTGATGTTCTTGTGAGAGAAGTCAGTGAACTGGGCATTTCCTGCAATCTGGAAGTTCCTCCAATTTATTAACATTCCCCTCCAGAACAAGCAAACACAATCCAGAAAACTACAGTAGTATGACAGGCTTTTAAAGGTTCTGTCATAACCAGTTAAAGAAAAGTAAGAGATGTTCGAAGGTAACCAACAACTCTCACTTGCTGCAGAGGCTGCTCAAAGAAAGGCTGAACACACCCTATTTGATAGACTTCTATCACTTGTAGACACCTTGGCATCCATCCCTTTTAAAAAATTTTAAATTGAATCTACTGGTCTTGTGAGGTGGCAGATTGTCATCAGCCCAAAAGATTCAAATCTCCTATTTAATCCTGGAAGAGTGAGCACGTACAGATACAACAAACATGGCAAGTTTCCTCCACTGCCATCTCTTATGACTGACTCAGCTCTTCAGGAAGAAAAAACTAGATTTACTTCTAACCCTTCCATCAAGAGTTGAAACAATAAAATGAAGATACTGGTGATAAATTAAGCAAAGACAATCTGCAGAAAATGATTAATTTTACGTCACACTTTTTTTCTGTATAAAGGCTAATTATCTAGGAAGTCCATGGAAGGTTCACTATTCCTGAACATTGGCATACTAAAGCATTTTGTGATGCAACTACAATGAATATCTGAAAAAAAATTTGCATCTTGGAAAGTGTGAACAAAATATATTTAGATCTGGTATTGCACAGTTCAGGCTTTATATTCAATCAGAATATTTTTAGTGCTACCTCCGTACATGCCATGATCAGCTGAGATGCAGAGACAAATTATTTACTCCAGTTAAAATTCCAGTCAGTTTAGCTGTGGCTCTTCACTAAAGGTGATTTCATGCCCCTGTGTCTTATGGCCAGTTCTGAAACTCTGGACTCCTTCAGGGCAAATAAGAACAGCCTCATGTCCAGGCAGCCCTGGAGTATTATGCAAAGCCTATGCAAAGGTTCAGAAAAGGCTCTTCTAAAAGAAATGGCCTACATCTAGCTCAGTCTTTACATAACTCCTTATGTTGTTTTCCTCCTGGGTTAGTGCAGTGTTTTGCAGTGCACTGTAGATGGTAGGGGGAGGTCAAGATCTATAATTCCATTACTTGAAAAATAATGTGATCATATATGATCTTTCTAGGATTGCAGATATGTGTGTCACTCTTACAGGTTTTTAGTATTTTTTAAATTTACATTAATCAATCATAGAGGGTAATTACTGCAATATGTTTCACTGATTTCACCCAATTTACATAATTTATTCTTTCTTATCAGTTTTAATTTTTTTTTTTTTTTAATCCAGGAATAATCTTTAGTTAGGAATCACGCTGCTAGCTGAGGTATGAACTAGAGGTGGGACAAATTCCATTTTCCACATGGTGCATGAAAAATACTAGAGGTGGTATAATAGAAAATGTAGTTTTCTAAGACTCTGATAGACTCAGGCACCTCATTGCAGACTAGAAAATTCTTATATGTAACCGAGGTGGCAGGAAGATACTGTGTGATATTACACGGTATTTGAGAAACAGCATGCAGCCACGAAACTAAACTGCACAGTAAAACCCAGAGCCAAGCACAACTAAATTTACAGGCACATGCAACCTTAAAATGGCTTTTCTTATAGTCTGAAAACATAATCACAGAGCTCTAATATTTTAATATACATTTATCAGAATATTCAAGTATTTCATTTCTAACAATCTCTTCAGTTTCACAGATGGTAACTGGTAAGACTGGCAATGACAGCAGTGATTGCAAAATAACTACACTAAAAAAAAGATAGATTACCACTGCAATCTTCAGAAAGAGACTTGTCAGTAATCCCCTTTTGGAGCTTTTGAGGGAGCTCACACCTTCACTCCTCTGAATTTCCAAGAAAACCTTACAGGAAATCAAATGATGCTTTAGTGCCATTAACTTAAGGTATCAGTCATGAAAATTTCCAGCTAAAAACCCACTTTAGAACGTTAAAGCCTGGAAAGAGGCGCATTGGGGTGGGAGCTACAAACCTGAACTATCTAGAGAGACAAATTCACTATTATAGCTACAACATCAGTTCAGGGAACTAATACAAAGGGTCCATTCACTTGCCATAGTTTAAATCCCCACAAAGCAAGTCATGAAGTGTAGGAAAAAGCCTGACCTGCGAGGCAAGGGTGATGCTTGGCTGAGACTGCAGGAGGTTGGCTTGGCTTTGCTGAGGTAGTTGCGTTAAGAGATTCTGCGCTTGCAGGAGACCTGGAGAGAGAAAAGCCTTTGGTTTGTCGTTCAAAACCACTAAAACATGGAATGAGGTAAAACAAGGCTCTTGCCAAATGATGGGAAGTTAAAAAAACAAAACCTGAGGTGTCAGCTTTTGTTTCATCCTTGCATAGATATGCTCAGACTTTGGAGTTTTCAGCCCCAAATCCCCTTGCATTTCCCTGAAGTGCAAGTGGTGACGAAAGGATAAGAGGGAGAAGTGTGTAAGTCTCCTCTACAGAAAGAGTTGGTAATGATCTAGGTCATCCCCCAGTTCTGTGTGCAGGAATCATTTACTGCCCCTTTCAGCATGGAGAGTTTGGATACACCTCTTCTGGTAACCAAGAGCTGACCAAGAATTGTGGAGTCATTAAAAAATACCGAGCACTAACGAGATCAAATTCAACAATTGGATACTAAATAAACCCCACACATTTGGCTTCTTGATCACCCTCCTTCCTCTCCAAACCACCCTATGCCAGCTGCCTAACAAGAAGGAAGCTTTCTAGCAGAATTAAGCAAACCACACCAGAAGACACAACAAGCCTAGATAACTCTATCCTGGGTTAAATAAAGTAGGGATCTTTTAGAAAAGTAACTGGAATTAAAGTTTAGGTGATATGCTGAACACTGTTCAATTTTAACAAATAGAATGAATGCTACACTGAATATAGGAAAACCCTGCTACTATGAAAAGGTGATAACACCAAAGAACAGTTGTAACTGATAGAACCAATATGTACAATATGCTGTCAATCTACAAATAAATTCCCTTACTCCACTAGTTGTGCAGTTTATTAAATGTCTGAGGAAATTGAGATACATGCCTGCATCTAAGTATTTTAACTAGAAGCTATCGGGGGATTTTTTTGCATTATAACACAAAAATGTATCTATTTCTAAGGGACAGAATCTTGACAAAAATATACTTACAGTTAGTCAAATCCCTTGATTTTAATGTTTAAAAATATTAAGTGTTATTTTTTAGGTACCTCTTGGCTACAACTATCAATTTCCACTATAATAATTTAAGAACTTGACTAATTAAACTTACACTTCAACGTAGCTAGTCCCTAAAACCAGGGGGAAAAACAAATGGATGGATTGCTAGGCCACCATCAACTATATACCACTTAAATTCAATATCATCACCTGCCTGATCTACCTCCTAGCAGAATAAAGGCAGGGGAAATAGAATTTAGGACTTGACAAATACTGAGTGAGGAACTGGATGTTTTCTGCAAGGTTAAGGCCATAAGAGACATGGAAAGAGGGATTACCATGAAGGAGAAAACGTGTCATCAGTAAGGGATACACAAGCACAGAACTATCATCTGACAGTGATACTTGTTTTTTGTTTAACAAAGAGCTGAATATGTATTTTAACCAGAATGTGTTGCCATCAAGATGCTCAGGACCTACAGAATACAGCCAGCTGATTATGTAACATAATAGCATAGCATAGACAATGATGTAAATTTGCTTTGCAGCACATAATCAATGTGTTCCAGCTGTGTTTTTGAAAAGCCACAGTGAGGGAACAGAGCTGCTCAAGGAACTTCCAAGACAGCCACCTACTACAGCTTTTTACAATGCAAATATTTGTTCACTTGAAAGATGATTTTAGCTGCCCAAATCTAAATATTAATTAGTAAACAGTCACCTCTAAGTGCAGAGTTTTCAACCTGAATTTGGTGATAGTGAATAGTGACAGCTTGAAAGAGAAAGGGGCAAAAACATCACACTGTCACTACAGAGTGGCTGACCAACAGTGAGACAAAAACCAGGCAGCTGACAGTGATGACACTGAGTTCTAGTCCACTGGAAACAACATCGATTACAAGTTACTGATTTGTCTTATGACTGCAATCTGAGTAATTAGGACTGGCCTTTTGTGACTTTTTGTGCCCAGAGAAATCCCAGAGGATGCTTTTCTGGCATTAACAATTTTGCTAAAGAGCACAAGATGACTACACTCTTCCTAATTTTATTCTCACTCACATGGTCTGAAGTAATTATCGTGGAATAATCAGTATAAAATAACCTGAACATGTTTAATCTACTCTGTTTTTACATCATTTTATCCTGTGTAAAAGGTGCTGACACAAGGTGTCACGGACAGAAACTGGAGACAGAACAAGTGAGTTCAACCTGCAGCTGACTGAAGCAATAGTCAGGAGATGGGGAAAGCAGCTGGACTGTTCTGGCAACACGTGATCCTCCTGATCACTCCTTTTCAGGCAGTTGCCATGCCCACACTTTGGGCACTCTTTGGCTCCCGTGGGTGAGCAGCTGCAGTTGTGCCCTTTTACAACATGACTTGAACCAGTCTAAGCTTCTCCTTCATTTCTTTTCTGAGAAGAAATCACTGAGGTCCAAAATAACTTCAGTGACTTAATTTACAGAGCGCATAGCACTGCCTCTTCTAAATAAACCCACATCTTTTAGGCACCTGCTGAGATCCTGGCATTTCAAACACTGCTGTTTCCTTAGAGACTCATACTGGCTCCAATACTGCTTAACATCTTTATTACCAAGAAGGCTGATGGGACAAAATACAGTCTCAGCAGGTCTGTGGACAATACCAAAGATGGGGAAGTGGTCAACAGGCCAGAAGCCAGGGTCTAGACTAGCTGGACAAATGAAACCTCATGAAGATTGATGCAGGAAAATGTTCTGATAGTCAACTCTTGGGGCAGGTACTTCAAAATGTTGTAGAAACTCCATTCTTGGACATGTTCAATTCAACTGGCAGAGGTGCTGAATAGCTGCTGTAATTGGACCTGCTTTGAACAATTTTACCTGGTCTCTAGAGGTCCCTTCCAACCCACATGATTTTTTTGAACTTATAAAAGCTGCTTTTGTACTTGTATACTTTACAGAGCTCATATTCCTAACCATCTGCCCTGGGTTTTAAGAGCCCAGTGGTATTGCATTAAACATGGCACACAAATCACCTATCTGGCACTCTAAAATAATGACTGCATGGAGGCAAATAAGGATCTATGCAGAAGTATGATAGTTTAGAGGCATTTAACTTTTTTTAATATTATAGTAAATATATCTATCATCATTCAGGATTTTTCCTGTAATGTCTAAGAGTAGCATGAATAATGCTCCAAGCCAAAAAACTCTTCCTGCCAGCCAAGAGTCCCCTAGGACTGATCTGGGGTTCAGTTCTATCTAAAATTAAACAAAAGATAAAACAAACATTCAAGCACAGACTTTTTCAGCATAATTTTTAAAAAGTTGGCCCAGAAGCATAATACATAATTCATCCCAAACTGATCTCCCAAAAGAGTGAATTTTTTCATGTAAGAACTTGACTGCTTTATCTCTGCCAAAGCTGTTCATCCTCTCACTGGAAGATAGCTTGCAAGACAAAGCCATTACAACAACTTCCACATGAGTGAGGTCTCAAAGTCTGCATGACATGGATGAAAGAAAAAAAAACAGGACTGGATTTGGCCCAGACAACTTTACAATTAAAAAAAAATCATAAAGACAGTCTTTAATAATAAATAGCAATAACTTGAGACTAGGTAGACCCAGTTGCAGTGTTTATAGCTAATTAGTAGCTTGTCCTCCACATTTACCTTTCTGGGTATTTTCATTGTAAGTACTATTTCTAAATGTCATTGTGAAGCAATCTTTGCTTAGATCTTAACAACTCCTGTTTTCAAGATTAATTTGTATTAAATGCAGCCCCATTTCCCCCTCCATTTGGATTTTTACTGATACGATTCGTATTAGCAATATCTCACGAGTAAAAAGGTGAACAGTCAGCTGATGAGGGCAATATTTTTAAGAAGCAGCTCTAATTGTAGTAAGGGATGTTAAATTGATTATTTTAGAGACAGGTCTATTAGATACAAGAACAGATACAAGAGGTATAAAGACATTACAAGGTGCTACATTCCTGCTGGTGACTTCAACAATAATATGAACAACAGTTGCACTGAATAAGAAAACGCTCCGAATTTCTATTTCCATTCAATCTTCTGCATATCTGCTGAGGTTTGAAACAATTTTTTCAGTTATGATGTTATCAATTACCAGCCATGAAAAATGGGAACTTTAAAATTTGTTTCATATAATCCCCTAAAAAGCCAGAAATCATGTGGAAAAGGAAGGTGACTACATTAGACATATGGCAGTGGATTTATGGGGAAATTTCCTATCTGCTGCTGGGAGCTATAATGTGTGTGTTGTAGGAAGATAGTAGAATAACATCCCTATTATTGATTA
Source organism: Aegithalos caudatus (assembly GCA_013389925.1). Taxonomy (NCBI): domain Eukaryota; kingdom Metazoa; phylum Chordata; class Aves; order Passeriformes; family Aegithalidae; genus Aegithalos; species Aegithalos caudatus. The sequence goes on along the minus strand of WEIU01019865.1, from coordinate 1,430,250 downwards.
ATATTTTAGGCACTGAATTTCCTTATTTTTTTCAAAAGCTCGATCTCAGCTCACGATGTTCAACCCCCTCAAGAATCTAAATACAATTGTTGATGGCTGCATTTCTCTGTACCCCTTCGTCTCTTCAAGTAAAACATTTTTCTTCACCAAATGTTTACATCTTCTACAATCTTGTTTAGATACACTATTCTTCACTTATTTCCCTCAAAACTCTTCTCGTTCAAAAACGGTGTTTCTCATTTACATGACTACATGGCATACACAAAATATGTAGTGTAGTCTGTAAAGCAAGAAATTTCTTCCAGAATACATAATCTACACACAAATCTGAATTTTTATGTTTGTTATTAAATGTGTACATATATAAAGCTCCATGCAGTACCAATGAAGCATCAAAAAAAAAATGAATGCCATTGGTTTTGAAGAAAACTCTATGCTAGTTTCTTCAGAATATTTATTATTTTACAAAGTTGACTAATGGAGCAATAGGACAAGAACAACATGGAAAAGTCAGCTGCAACAGCAAATAACAAAATAAAAATACACACTTTCTCAATCTTTCTCATAAATAATAATGTACTGTTTGAGATCTTCTAACAATAACTATGAAATACTGCAAAAAAAACATATCAAAAAGTGATATAAGGGGTATTATGACATACAAGTTGCTTTATCATTGAGTGCTCATGAAGAAAATGAGATCTATTCAAGCATTTCAGTTTGGAAGGTTGTCACACACTAATGGCCTATGGTCAGAATTCAGCATATAAATCTTCCTACATTTTTGAGCTATTCAGTTGTCCAGGCTGCACATTACCAGTAAAACATGATGTCTCTACCTACACTGCGTCACTGATGACAGCAATATGCAGGTCTTGAATTGTAGTGAAGAAATAATTTTGTGGAGATGGCCTCTGGAAAAGGTACTATGAAAATCTCATCTAGTACTTATTCTATTCCAGGACATTTTAAACAAACAAGAAAGCTTTTCTTTCTTTCTGTAATGCCAGCTCATTTTGGGGGACAAATACAATTTGCTTCTCTTAGTTTTCTTTTTTGTAAGGAATTTTAGAGGTATTTCAGAGGTATTTTTGAAAACCAGCAGAATTTAGCTGAAAAATGTAGGCAGACATCAATACCAATGAATTTTTCAAAACAATGCTTTTGTGCTTGCTGTTTTCTTAAAAGAATGTATTAAAAAAAAAAAACCAAGCACCTATTCTGAGGAATTCTTGAACTAAATTTTAGTGGTTTGATTTCTTCTAGTACAGTATGTTAAGTTTACAAGTTCTGCTTGATTTTAAGAAAGCAATACATCACTAAATGCTTCCATGAATAGCCCTTCAGCCATTTTCTACCAGTGCTGGTATGAAATCTCTCCTAAATCAAGTCCTATTAAAAGGAAGGTAATTTTGACTAACCCTTTATTCAAATGTGAGAGCATTCAGAGAGTAAGAGCCCTTCAGCGTAATGGAAAGCCAGTTCTATCCAAGTCATAGTATGTAAGAAGGAATGGTGCATGAAAAAATTGAAAGGAACAGAAGAAAATGAGGTGCAAAGAGCTGCTTTATAGGACAGCCAAGCTCTGCAGGACTCTTCAAGCATAACAGGATTTGCCTTCTGAGCAAGAATCTTTGGATTACCAGACCTGAACAACTGAGTAGAGTTCATGCAGAAGAGAAAGGGGGGAAAAAAAGGCCATTGGAGTATATCAGCATAAGAAGCCATGGCTAAATGCAGTTTTCCGTGGGCATCACCAAATGGGGTGCAATCAGCACCGTGGTGCATTGCAGCCTGAACACATCAGTCCTCAGAACAAAGCTACTGTACAACAGCTTAACTGGCCTGACACAGCACCACCTACCACTGCCTTGTCTGTCTTTGGCACGTAAGTCAGACCCAGTGCAGTGCCAAAATATTATTATAAGAGCTGTTACACAAATCCAGCATTCTAGCTCTTTTCCCGAGGCGTTAATTATTAGTTCAGTTTATGACAAAATTCATTGTACCCTCTTTAGGCTTAAGTGCTTTTCCAAACTCCCAAAAGGACTTTTGATTTTGTAATCTTTTTCCAGCCTATCCTGGTTTTGAGTGAGATGGAGTTAGTTTTCTTCTTAATAGCTGGTACAGCACTGTGATTTGGATTTTGGATGAGAACAATGTTGACAACACACTGATGTTTCAGTTATTGCCAAGCAGAATTTAGAGTCAAGGAGTTCTCAGCTTCTCACACATCCCAGCAGCAAGAAGGCTGGGAGGGGACAGAGCCATGACAGCTGACCCAAACTGGCCAAAGGGATATTCCAAACCACATGGTCTCATACTCAGGGTATAAACCTAGGGGGGAAAAGCTGGCTGGGAGCAGGCTGGGCATTGGTATGAACCACCTGAGTTTCACTTTCTCCCCTAAAAAATGCTAAGAATGATTTGCTTTTGTGTGTGGCAAGGAGCACTTACCCTGCTGCCCCTGCGGCGTTTGTGAGATGATGAACTGTGCTGGCTGCAAGTTGGTTGTTGGATGCACCAACACAAACTGTTGCAGGTTGAGATTCTGCTGCTGAAGCTGCTGCAAGTGCTGCAAATCCTTAAGGAAACGGGAAGGGGGAATAAAAAAAAAANGAAAAAAAAAAAAAAAAAAAAAAAAAAAGAAAAAAAAAAAAAAAAAAAAAAAAAAGGGAAAAAAAAAAAAAAAAAAAAAAAAAAAAAAAAAAAAAAAAAAAAAAAAAAAAGAAAGAAAAAAGAAAAGAAAGAGCTGTGTGTTAGACATTTGTTGGACATTTAATTCAGCAATAATTCCCATTATAAGATTTCCTATCAGCCAGCTACATTCTAACATTTAGAGATAAAAGTGGACATCAAACACAGCAGAAATCCTGCTACTGAATATCCTTTAGAGTAGGAATTTGAATTTCACTCTCGTTCATAAAACCAAAGTTATTTACTAAATAACCTGGCAAAGACTATCCAGAACTGTTCTGCTTTAAAATCAAAACAAACAAACAAATCAATCTCCATTCTCCCCAAATTCAGAAGTTTTCAAATACATTAGACTTTTCAGCACAAAGATCTCTTATTTTTTGAGGATGCAACTCTGTTACAAATCAAGTATATTAGCTGGGAGCTTTTTTTTTTTTTTTTTTTTTTTTTGGTAACAATGGTCTGCAATTACCATTTAAATCAGCAATAGGAAAGCAAAAAATTACAGATTCCTTGTTTGCACTCTGGTTGTTCAGTTCAGATTTCAGAAAGTAGCTAACTCAATTAGTAAATATATTTGATTTGCTCTGAAGCAAATTACAATAAGCTTAATAGATATTACTATAATGAAAGGTTAAAAGGAATAATCCAAAACACTGCATTATCATAGAACCCTACTTTTATGTATTTAAACCATTCAGGACTATTAATTTTCTATAATTAAATGACAGGTCTCAATGTAAAATGTTAATCTCTGAGAAACTGAGTTTTCAAGAAAAATGCTTCAACTTGACATTTAGCTGGAGAAGGAAAACATAGAGAACTGCTTAAAAGTATTGTTCCCCATAACTAGCCTTTTTCTTTTCATCTCCAAACAGGACAATAACAAGAGCAAAATTTAAAAAACACACTGTGAAGTAAACCAGTGTAACAGTGGCAATCCATGAAAACTATCTAAACACACTTACAGGGTTTTTCCATCTTTCCAGGATCTGTTTCGAAATACTCACCAAACTGGTGGAAAAAAGCCTGAATGACAAACTTCCCACACTTGCAAGCTCCCATTACACAAACCAAACCAAGCAGACAAGGAGACTCCCCCAAAGCTCTGTTTCAGGGAAGTTATCCAGGTCCCTGCTTGCAGAGGAACCGTGTTCAGGTGCAGCAGTGCCAGAATCAGTGCCCGGTGTGGCTGCTTGGAGCTGCTCATCCTCACACAGCCCCAAGCACACTGGAGTTCAAGTGAGCCAGAGTAACAAAGAGCTGCTCCTCAAGCTGCTCCTTGCACTGGTACAGGTTACTGAGCACTCCCACAACCTGCTCAGCCAGAGGGTGAGACAGGCCATTCACCACCAGCAGTGGATTTGGGGATGAGAAGTCAAGACAGACTGACAAGAGCTTCTTTCTTACACAGTGTTGTTATCTGTGACCTTACATTCTTTTAAATCTGTTAAAACGGTAACTTGAAATTTGCAACAATCTCCTCCTGGAGATGAGGGGTGGGGAATGTCAGAAAGGAAGACTGGGGAGAGGAATAAATAGGGAGTCCACTGATTTATGAGACCATAGACAGGCATTATAAGAAAACCACTACTTAACCTGCATTACACAGACACTGGCCATCAATCACTTGGGCTACTTAGCCCTGTTAAGTCAAAAGCATGCAGTGTAATAATATGGTAGACAGACACCAGATGGATTGATCAAGCAACACACTTTTAGAAATGGAAACTTCCATTTTATGAGAGAATGGTAAAATTTTAAAAAGTGCCCATGAGCAAAAAAGTATTTTTAAAGTCAACAGTATTGTTTGGTTTCAGAAAATTGCAGAAATAATGCAACCATCCCTATGAAATCAAGGCAAATTTCCTTCTTGAAAGAAATAACTGCTCCAGTTCTATCCTGGAACTCTATGTTTCTTATGACTTCATATCTTAATATCACACTGGTCAGAATTGCTACCAAAACCTCTTCTTGAGCTCAACATGACATGGATCTCCACTCATTTATTCACTGATTTTCAATGCTCAGCTGGTTACCTCTGCAGATTGTGCTGACCCTCCAGCTCAGAGGGGGCTCATGCTGGAATGGATGTGAGGACTGGATGCAGAGTTGAAAACAGAAATGGAAAAGAGCTGGGCAAGCTGACTCAGGTTTTGAACACTGGGCAGAAGGAAAGGAAATAAAGAGAGGCTGCAGGACAAAAAATAGAGGTAGATAAGAGAAAAAAACAGAAACACAAAAGGAAGAGTTGGGAAAACACTGCAGAAGAAAAAAAGTATCAATGGAAAAAGAGATGGGTTAAGGACCTCTCCCAATCAAAAGCAAACAAATGAAATCACCACAGATGACCAAGTAGACCTCACAAGATTTGAAGCACCCCCACAGGAGATGGAGTTCCATGCAAGAAAGAATACAAAGAAACAGTGGCAGTGTATCTGTAAGATCAAAGGAGGAAAGCTTTTTGTTTAAGACTATAGTATTCATAACACTGGCTGCCCAGCTAAGACATGACAGCTCTTATCATCAGGCTCTTACACTTTAATATGAGAAAACTGTTTTTAAATTGAGGCCTCAGGGATAACTGATATAAGCAATCTTATTCTGTGCATCTGCCTTGGTAAATGGTATGTTGGCTAAGTCTTGTTTAAATACAGAAATATAATTCTGCAACGCAAAATGAAAATGATGCCTCCAAGGCTAATCACTCCTAAATAGCCCTACCAGCCCCTCAAATGCATTCGAAATCCAACTTTATTTCCACCTTGGGAAAGTTTTATTATTTAGTTAATTGTACCATTACAATAAATCTCCCAATACCAACCACACAAACAAACCTGACACTGTTTTCCTATACTGATCTTTTTTTTTCCCTCAGTGTTAAAATCTGTATGCTAGTACAAGCACATAGAAAGAGATGGAAAAATTTTCAGGGAGACATGCATGTCTTCTGGTGCTGCCTAGCAATTTAGAAAGATCAAAACAACCCAAATCCTACCCCGGCAGAATAATCTGTCAAGTGCTATGTCGTGCTGTGAGGAAGATTTTTTGTTTGGAAAAAAAAAATCATCTAAATTTCTAAATTCCATGCCATTATTTCCAATTACAGCTTCAGCAGAAACTTAAGCATCTGTGTCATTTTGAGATTTACATCACAGAAATAACAGACCATAGATCCTGAAAACAAAGAAGTTTATAATGAACTCCAAAAGTTGATACACAACTTGTTTAGTGCCAATCCAGGAGCAGCATGAGTTCCTCACCAGGCTGCTGCAGCAGATAACCTTATGTGAACTGCAGTGCACATTAAAGAAGTTATGCTTTTGCAATTAGTTAATTAAAATAAATACGGTAATCCCCCGCTGCAGAGACCTGCCAGTTAATCAATTATTCAAAAATCATCAATTAAAACAAACATTCAGCTATTTGTATAATCAACTGTATGTTTACAATAGCAACACAAACAGAGCTGAGCATTGCTTACAAATCCTTGCCAAGATGGATCAAAAAGCACGGTGCTATCTACCTATGAACCTAGATGGTAGATGCTTTCCATAAGTACCTCAAATTATATCCAACACCTGCACAATTTATGCCCTGTACTTTCATCATAAGGAGCAGTTAACACCATTCAACCAAGCTTATTTATATATCAAAATAACCTATCCTAAAAGACATTAACTGTAAAATCAAGCATTTAAGTAATTAGAAATGTCGGGAAACAAGTACAAATTAATTTGTTCTGCACGTGGCAACTACATGATCACATGCTATTTTTCAGAGAGCCTTTAGCTCACTCATGTGCACAAATCAGACAATGCTGCCTTCAGAAACTCTTATTTGACAGCACATGCCTGATCTTTTCAATTCCTCTCAAACACTTCTCTGAAGATTTTTTAAGTTCTGGAGAAAAAGCCAGAACAAAACTAGTAATTGTAAATGCTTCACACATTTTCAGAGCTTCTCACTGAGGTGGGAGAGCAGGATTAGAAACATCTCACACACACATCACATTGGTATCCACTGCTTTGGTGGCCTATTTGACCAACCTAAGGCCAGACAGTTCAAGGTAGGGATGCTGTTAATAGGAAATTTTAGGTCCCCACACTTCAGTGAAGCAGACCTCACTATCTTTAGCTGCACACCTGGAAGAGGAGAGGCACACACCTGTGGATTGCTTACATATATGTTAAAAGACTCACATCCCATCAAATGGGAACTGTGACAGGTGCATGGAAAGACGTCAGAAGCTATAACCAACAACTTCCTTGACAAGGACATTCCCCATTCTGTTCTTGAAACCTGTCTGTATTATTGCCTACACACAGTCTTAACAAAATTAAGATATGATCTTGAGAATTACAAGTTTTCTTGAATGCTACATCCTTCAGTCATCTCCACATCATGCCAGTGAAGTGGAATCCTTTGCTAAAAAAGGTGTTATTTGGTGACGTGACTTCTCACAGTACAGCGAGAGCTTCAATGGGAGGAATCTCATCAACATAGAAACATCAGCACTGGCCTTTTAAACCAAACAGGCTGGCACCACTCTGGCCTCTCTAAGGACAGACAGAGAGGTCAGAACTTCTAGACCAACACCCCAAAAGTTTGTCACTTCAGCTGATGAAAACCTGATAGCACAGCTAGGCTGTTAATCAATTAGTGGACCTGCTGTTATTCAACAGTAAAGGACTGAACATTTGACCACTGGACTTCTCAGACAATTGCAACATTTCCATTCTTGTCCTTAATCAGACCTCATGTTCACTTTTTAGACACTTAATCCCGGTTGAATGGAAGAGAAAATAGCTTGTACAGAAAGCATCAGACAGTCTTAAAGAACTTGCTCATTTTGTGAAGCAGCAACTTTGAAGATTACATACCCCACACACTTTGCACAGCTAGACTAATAAAACTGGTATTGTGTACCAAGAACATTAATCTATGGAAAGGTGAACCTCAGCATGAGCAACACAATCACCAACTCATAGTACTCATGACAGTACAGATGTCTAAGCTGCACATTTGATTATCCTTGTCCACAAGTCTAAGGGTTTATTTTCCACACTACATACCCTAAGCACAGGGTTAGTGCCACTGCCATCTCCACACTCAGTTAAGCCAGTCCTGGAAGACCCAGGAGCTTCCTTACTGCTTCTAGTAAGCAGAACATCCACAGCAAGCAGATCTCCAGAACTGACAAGTCTTTAGTACCAGACCATGAGACTGGACCGATTCCAACAACTCATTCTCCAGGTTTTTCTCCAGATACACAGGAGTGCCCATTCTTTGTCACTGAACTCCCAGCATTAAATACCAAGCCAAAATAGCACACAAATGGGTCAAGTCAAACTGCCATTCTTCAGCTCTATCATTTTGCATCTACCAAGCACCATTTGGGTCTGACAAGCACCCTTTTCTGATACACAAGCATCACCTCCCATCCATACAGGTGCAATTTCCGTGGCATCTCACCGTACCCTTTTTTCTCCTTTCTCACGCTAACTACAAGGAGGAAAATTCAGAAAACACAGCATCTACTCAGACTCCTAAGTACAAACTCAGTGGAACTGAGAAGCAGGCTGGCTCACATTCCTTGCTATCAAACTTCACACCTCACCATCCAAAGACGCACGAGGAAAGACTAACGATTCTCGAGGACCCTAGAAAAGTTCCTTGCTGAGCGAGGAACGGCAAATTTCATTCGAATGGTGCAATCATTCCAAAACCTCTTCCGTTTTCCACCCTCTCAAGCCTCAAGGCTCACCTGTGCAATCTGTATTGGCTGAGATAGAGGGATCTGCGTCATCGGCGTCGCAGCAGAGGCCGAGATGGTGGCACCAGCAGCGCTGTGCTGCTGACTGGCTGAGTGCTGCACTGCAGCCGCCAGCAACTGGGCCTGCGCCTGTTGGAGCAATAACTGTTGCTGGGCTGGCGTCAACGTGAGCTATAAACAATTAGAAAACACAGCCATTAATAATGGGAAGAGCCACTTCGGCTACAAAGTCATCAGAGAGCTCAGTACTAGTTATGTTAACCAGGCAATCCTAGGGATATTCCACTGACTGGCCAAGGGCTCTGGCTTTAAGGAAGGATGGCTGGCTACTCAACACGGTGTGGGAACCAACCTACCACGGGCCTGACACAAACCAAACTGCACCACCACCGACATTTGCGCCTGCTGGAAACTACACAACCTAACTCCGCTCCTAAGTTTTCCTCACAACTCTACCAGCAGTTTCAGGGAAAAAGCAATTAAGTAGCAAGCAGAAGAAAAGAATCGGTATTGCCAGGATTTGAAAGGAAATTTACACCCAGCAGAACAGCAAGTGATTAGCCAGATGAATGTGAAGCAGGAATGCTGGCTATGGCTACTGAACAAACTGATAACGCCCCAGCTGCTTCACATTAGCATGAATCCCTGCCATATTCCATCATTTCCATTATGCCCTAAGATATAAGTAAAGAACATGAGCTCCATTTGTTTCTCTCCAAGTCTCCCCATCTGCCCTTTTTTTTTTTTTTTTTTTTTTTTAATAGAATAGAGTTGGCAACTTTACATCCCTTCCCTTTCCCAAACACGCATTATCTCTGTGGAACAGGTGGCAGCAGTCTCTCCTTTACATGTAAATGAATCTTGATGCCCATATTTACTACAACCCGTATCTGCATAGGCCTGGAGTTTTGAATGTTTCACTACGGCAGACAATCATGAATTAAAACAAACCAGTATTTTCTGAGAATACAAAAAATAATAAAATATGCCAGGTTTTAACAACACATCGGAACAGTCTCACTTTTAAAACTTTCAACGCTTAACTGAAAACTAAATAGGATGTTTGTTTACATACTAACATAGAAGAAGATTTAACAATTGAGCCTGAGATTAAGAAGTCATTTCATGCAAGTGTAGGGATGATCTAACCTAACACTTCAAATCATAAATATATTGTTGGAGCAACTGCTCTAAGCTTATTAACACACAAACCCATATACTGCAAAGCTGATTACGTGGAAGTAAATTCTTTAACCAGCCCATTCACAAAACTTGCTCTTTTTTTTTTTAAATGACTGAAAGCCTTTACGACATTCAGAAACACCAGAAAGCCTAAAACAACTATTATCCCATATTTACTTCCAAAGCTTTGCAATTAAAAACCCCTCAAAATCGGTAGGTTAAAACAAAAGGGTTCAACAGGCTTAAGGAAAGTACTAATAGAGTTACTTAAAGAGAAATGTGTTTGAGAAGAGGAAAAATTAACAATTCCCATAATTTTTGTTCTTCACCCAGCTATAAGATTCAGTCTTGTTCTCCCATGCCTCATTTTAATCTTGAAAAAAAATTATAATTCCTCTTTATGTCATCGGTGACCATCTCATTTGCAACTGTTGTAAAACAACAGGTTTTAACTTCATCGCAGAGTCAAAAGGGATACTGAGAGCAGAGAGAAAGAATTCTTTGTTCGTGTTGTTTGGAAGCAAATGCTTGGCGACAAACCTCAAATATTACAGTCTGGTTATTTTTCTAGGAAAATATTTTCTGTTGCCACTTCCACTGAAGCTCCTCCCTAGGTTAAAGGAAGCTGCAGTGCCCCTCAGTGAGAGCTGGGTGGGACTGCAGCATCCCTGGGTAACTCTTACCCCGGTGATCTGTCCTCCGGCCAGCATGAGCTGGGTCTGGGGTATGGCCGCCTGCACTGAAGGCTGCTGGGAAGGCTGGCTTGGCTGCTGAGAGTCCCCAGATTCTTCATTAGATTTAGACTAGTCAAAAAAAAAATACAACTCTTTATAGTGTAAAACAGATGTTAATGTATAACGCTGCTATCTCAACACGGCACAATAAAAATCTTTCATCTGCATACAAAAAGCCCTTGGGTTTATTTTAAGAGTGTGTTTAAGCAATGGCTCTGTGTGCCCACCATCTCAGCTATGATTGCTCAAACACGTCTGTAGGTAATGCAGTTTAAACAAAACAAAGAGACTCTCTGGTCTCCTGTAAGTCTCTGACATTATTTTCAGGTCTCACTTCATTTTACGCCATGCAACTGAAGCTGACGCTACCTTTCACCATGAAGAAAGGGAAGGTTGTTAAAATTATTCATTGCCTAAAATCCCGAACAATGGAACGAGGGAAAGGAGATTGTGTTTCCATTTTCTCTATCTCCATCCTGTACCTCTAAGTCACCATACGGTTGGCTTGTACGGAACCTTTTTGAAAAATCCTCAACCTACAGCAACCTGTTTCTCAACCTACAGCGAAATATATAATATACACAGTTCTTTTAAATACTCAAAGCATTGATTTAACTGAATACTGCTTTATTTTAAAAGATTCACGTTTATTTTTGAATAATTTTTGGTTGTTTGTTTTTTTAAACAGAAGAAATTGTGAGCCCATGAGGGAGGAAATGCAAGTGCATGAAGAGGGGGAGAGAGTTTTATGATAATTAAAACTGGTTATGCAGAACATTACAATTCTGCATAGATTTGCATATTTTCCACCACCTGTTTTGGGGACTGCAGAGCAGGCTAATTAACATAAAGGCTCTGATTAATTCTGCCAGTCATTGAGCGATAATTACAGCGCAGGACTGTAAACATTCTGCACTGGAGATACAGCCTGTTTGCCAACATCTCTCTCAGGGATGGAAGTTTACCATGGCAACCAAGGCAATTTTCTGCCTCCTTCCTCTTAGAAAGGAAGGTCACTATACCTCCTCTTCTTTCCAAATTGTTATTATGTATAAGTGGGTCCACATTCTATTGCATTTCATGTAATGCACTACCTACATTCTTTAATAACAAGCAATACTGAAACCAGTTTTCAATAAAACTGCATCCCTTGCCCCTTAATATAGTACAGAGAGGAAGTAGAATGTTAACAGATAAACTGAAGTGTTCAGCATCATAAGAAAGTTTGAAAGCTTTGTTGTCTCACGTACATTATTAAACAACAATTACTCTGACTTTGGAATCACTGTGTATTATTTACACAAGCAGTCTAAACTAGCCACATTACACAGTTAATGCTATATTATATTCCTGTATTCAGTTACCAGAAGTAAGGACAAATTGCAAAGTTATACTCACTACGTGTTTAAAGCAAGTTAATCAACAGAAGAACCTGAAATATTCCTGGAGTTTTAAGGTTTTCATGACACCACACCTGACTAAAATTCAGCATTAAGTTATGGTCACTCCGTGTTTTAAACAACTCCAGAGCCTGAATGCCTACAAATCCTGAACCCGATCTACAGTTGTAAAAGTGTTATTCCTCCATACCTATCACTTGCAAAACCAGTCAGACTGAAAAAACTGAGGAATGTATCACGGGTTAAGAACTATCTCTACTGATGCTGTTTGGGATGAGAGAAGGATGACAGCAGAAGGTAACTGTCTTTACCTGTACATTTAAGGACTGAGCAGCAGCCTGTAAACTTGTTCCAGCGAGCTGGACCTACAACAGTGCAAAAATGGAAATGAAATAATGTAGAATCCACAGAAAACTAAAATGTAAAAAGAACAACCTCCCCACCCGCATCCCAACAAAAACTCCCCCAAGAACAGTGCATGCCCCTCTAACACCTGAATCAGTGGAATAGGGGCTGTACTCCAGGCTGAAACAGATCTGTAAGACTCCTTCACAATGTTGTTTATCTACCTCTTACTGAAGGTATCCCTGCCTAAGGATGCAGATATTACCACGGATGGAGTTGAAACCGTTATTGGGGTGGACAGGCCAACTAGTCCTATTCCTGTTGGAAAAATCCAAGCTCCAGGGCAGGGCAATAAGCTCTACTCATCATCATCCTACTCCCATCTCAGAAGGGGTCTCACCCCAACACTGCACTCACCAGCCTCCTGATACGAGCAAGCACATGCACAGCACCGAACCCAGAGCACAACCATCCTCCCTCAGAGTAACCCACTCAAGTATTTGCAGCCCTCAGCCACTGAAAAGAGGATCTCAACACAGAGGACCAGAGACACTTTACAAAGGCTGTATTGATTCAAGTATACTTAAAACTTCAATTCAGTGTTTGTAATTAACAGGCCCAAAGGTGGTCTTGTGGGTGAGCGGCAAGGAAAAATGGATGCTTCAGATAGCGAGATTTTTGGAGTATTTTTTAATCTCTAATAAGGTATCCTCTGTACAAAAAATGCTGTATTTTCATTTACTGAAACCCATTTGAATCAGTCTCGCCTTGTTTCTACTAGCACCCCTAGTTATATAGAAGGAATGCTCTGTAATTAATTACCAACACTTTCAAAGGTCAGAGTAACAGCCTGTAGAGAATTCCATCCCTGGCCATGTTTGAAAACCACTGCTCATTTGAAAACCAGGTGACATGTAAGGATACAATAAAGCAAAGCAAAATGAAGCACTCCTGCCTCTAGATGTAGGATCACCAGACAGAAAGTCCACATATTTTCAAGCACAGGAAAAACTGCAGTACGTGAAACTAATAACTGAATACTTTGAACAGGCAACCTTGGAAAATTCACCTTGGAAATATTTCCTACTGCTTTAGATGAAGGTACTGGAACATACTAAGCATGATCTACATCTAAGCAAACACTCCCAGAAAAGCCCCTTTTTATCAGAAGCAAAATACAGTTTCACACAGTTGATGCAATCTGTGCTTTTACCATGGATTAACAGCAGAGAATAGCCTAAATAACACCACCCTGCCATCCAAATAATATACTCAAAATAATACTTTAAAATTACACAAACACCACATAAAAGACTACAAATGCGTATTGCTCAGGTACAGCCAGCATATTCCTGAAAATCTCTGTGAAGGCAATTTGGATGTCCCTTTCACCACACAGCCAACACTTCCAAATTAGAAATTAAACTGTACCTGAATGCTGCCTACAGCCCAGTATTTTGCATTAGTCTAGAGCAAAGCATTGTGTGTTAAGGTTGAATAATACCCCACTAACAGCAGCCTCACTAGCAGAGGACAGTTTGACAATAGATTCCCACACACCTGCAGGTGAATAAAAGAATACCCGAGATTTTCCTTTGAACCAGTTTCAAGAAATGAATCACACTTTATCAAACATGAAGGTATAAAGATCCTGACAACTGTTTAAATAAATAAATTTCCAAAGCAGGATAAAGCACTGTGCAAAACCCAATTACTGTCCTGGGTCAATCTATATAACAAAACGAAGACTAAAACAAACACACAGAATTCTGCAGAACAGCTGTATCTGTCTCCATGTTAAACACACACTGGCAAGCCATAAAAACTAGTCAGCTTCTCTCCACATAAAGGCAGCCTATTGGTTCAGCAAATTCAAACAGTGGCACTCCCTAGGTCCTATATAAACCAATCTGCTAGGAAAATTGCAATTATGTGACAGGACGTGTGGAATGTTCCATACAATAAAACGGCAGTTCAGAGCTCTTAAAAGAGGGCATAAAAGCTTCAGTACTTCAATTATACCACAATAACTGTGCAACCTCAGACCTCAAACATTCAAGGTCATCCAATTAGGTACAGTATTTTAAAGTTTAACTTGGTGCAGAGGAAGGGAAAGAAATTAGGACATTTGTTTTCATACATCAAGTGCGAACAGATAAAAAAACTACAAAAAAATGCCCCTTATACTTCTCTTCACCTAGGGATGCCCCATTTTGCTTCAGCCTGCATCTGAAGTTCAGCTTTGATTCCCTAAACACAGCAGCAGCGGAACAGAGGGATAGTATTAGAAGTCTGAATATCATCTGACAAACAGGTCACTGAAATAACTTTTTTGTAAAAAAAAGAAAACCTCACAAGCGATATATGCTTAGTAAGTACAATCAACTTTCTTTCTAGTTAATCTGTAAGAATGAAGTGTTTTTAACTAGATAGTGACAGTTTTGGAACCTTGGCAGCTATTGGGCCAATACAATCCTTTCCTAAAAAAAATTAAATTTTGTCTTGCCTTTCAACGTGGCATCTCTATTAAGGTAAAAACAACAACAACAACAACAAAACAAAAAACCTACTCAAAAACACACCACATTTAGGCATTCTCAAGTCCCCAAAAATGTGATTTGCAGTGCTCCCAAAGAGATCTTGACATGTTCTGCAGCCAAATGCAATGAAGTGAGTGCCACAATTAGTACTTCTTCCCATCCATGCTCTTTAACCAGGTGGTGTACCCATATCCATGTTATAATAAATGACTCCCCATCATTCACAGAGAGAAGAACAAGGAACACAGCAGGGCAGCTGTGCTCACAGCTGCCTGAGTCTCCTCTGTTTGAAATGTCTCTTCTCTTACCTGATGAAGGTGCCCAAGGAAGGCCTGGGCCTGGGCTGTAGAGATTGCTCCTCCGACAGGCACAGGCTGCTTTTGAAAGTCCAGGCCATTTGTTTGCGTGCCTGGAGAAAGAGATTTTGAAAACTATTAATTACTACTTTTTGTAAGTGGAATAAGAATTAACACTCCAACTTTCCTGCTATTCTCTCAACATTATACAGCAAAAAAAAAACCACTCAGAGTAACAAGAATTGCACTTTTCTGGTGAAAGTGTGGTGGGAAGCAGAGTCAAGGTTTCAGTAATAGAGCAATTGCCAGCTGAAAAAAATCAACATTATATTTTCTTTACCTCCCATTATCTATTCTGATAGATATGAAGATATTTAAAAGGTGTGCAGATGTGGCCCTTAGGGACATGATTTAATGGAGGACTAGGCAGCATTAACAGTTGAACTTGATGATCTTAAAGGTCTTCTCCAACCTAAATAATTCTATGACCTTTCTATGTACACTACTGTCCCATCACTCTCTACACGGTTTGAGAACCAAATGGGTGCTTGCTGCTGTGATTAAACTGTGTTTCCATTCTCCATGTACCCTCCATCCAGTAGCTGAAGACTAACTTCAAGTTCAGAAAGTGCCAACAGCAAGGTTCATATAAAAGCCACCTTTCCTTGAAGACAGGTAAAGCAAGACTGGATGAAAACAGAAGTCCCATGTATACACAGCAGTTATGGGCCACAGTTTTACTCTTTCCAGAAATGACTCTTCTAAATTTCTGTTAAAGTTTGTTCAGAGGTCTCATTAGGTAAGATAACTGCCTGGGCTTCCTTCTGCTTTTACTTACTCTCATATAACTAAAACCTGGTTATTTTCCTACATTTTTGCAGTCTTTTCCTAAACTGCTCAGAAGACATGAAAACCCCCCAATTATCCCAAAATAATCTGGGTGTGAGAAGAAAAACGAAAAGAGAAAAACAAGTGTTTCTTTGTTTTGTTACTACCCACAGTGGCTAATAACAAGAAGGGAGACTCCAAGTGTGTTGGGCTGCAGGGAATTTCTAGAACAGATGATGCAATCTTCAAAATTGCGTGACTGAAATGAAGCAAAACCAGCTTTAGACTTGCATGTTTACTTGTCATAACAATCAGATTTTGTTCAGTGCCTATGGGCAGGTGTGCACAGCAACTCCTACTTCAGAATTCCTTCCATCATCTACATTCTTTGCCATAAAAACCTAGCTTATCTACTGAGCAAAAGAGTCACAGTTGTTGAGGAACAACACGTGGTTGCTATTCTTTGGAAACATCTGCAAAAGCAGGCAGGCATAAAATGTGATTAGTAAAATAGAGTGTCCAATATCTTACACTGCTATTTTGACCTACAAACAGCCTACACAGGTAACATTTCCAAAGACTGAGCCACTGTTCAATTAAATACAGTCATAATATTAAGTTTTCTACCATCCATGTAAAGTAATACCTAAGGTGGCCCTTTGGTGCACCTTTGGTGGGGGTTCTCTGTGGGAAGATTTGGTTGACTCCCAAGTTTTCAATTCTGTGCTTTGGGCCAAGGTTTACAAACTTAAGAGACATACATACAGCCAAAGATCCACAAATGTGTAAAAAATATTCCAATTTTAAACTGCATCTAATTATTTTGCTTTATTAATCTAAAATTCCAATTCAAAGTGAATGTAGGGATTCTCACTAGTATGAATTGTTCTTGAAGGAATACAGCTCTATTCCTTTTCTCCAAAGAATGGTATATAAGGAGGTCTGCTGGAAAGAACCAGAAGAATCTCATCTATCTTCATTTTTCCCAGTAAACTTCAGAATTCTCTCCATGTAGAAATACAAAGGGAATGAAAAAGGGATTGGAAAAATATATAAAATTCCTGGCAAATAGCTACCACAAGTCAAAGGAAACAACCTACCACCTCCTCATTTAAGCAAAGGTTTTGAATTAGTTTTCAATGGTCAAGGAGTGAAAAAAAAAATACAGATAAGGAAACCTTCTGGAGGGCAAATACTCCTCATTCCAATAGGAAACTTGTGGGGGGTTAAAAAAAAATTATCTGTTTCTGAGAGAACCAGCTGCAGGCCTCACCTTAGGTAAATAGGTGAAGCTAGTTCTAATTAACTATCTTCCAAAAAGAGACTCAAAAATCATGATACCACATTGAAAGAACATTACTGTGCAGATGAAATGTTAGAAGTTCTGCTGATTCTTAATATGGAAAACTGAAACAAGCCTCCTAAGTGATAGTTTAGAACAAAGCAAGCTCTAAGACTGAACTTAAAATCTTCATGGCTCCCAACAAATAACTTAGACAGGTACTGAGAGAAAACAACATTTTCCTTAAATTTAGTCTTGAGAGACATCAACTCCCTCCCCTCAGGCCTCCCAAAAGCAAACTCAGGGTAGGAAAATCCACATCACACCTCTTTACTCTCTGTTCTACTACTTGCATCTTACACTCTCTTTGGTGTTTGGAAGCCCAGTGTCTCTTCCCCTCTGGATGCAGCCTTAATTTTGGAAGGAATGCTACCCTGGCTGCTTGCATTTATCACAGGATGTCTATGTCTTTTGAAGAAAAGCAAGGAAAATGAAAAGAATCTAGCATATGAGAAGCCTTGCTTTTAAGATGCTCAGAAGGATGTGGCACCATGAAATCCAAGAACTCTGATAAGGAGCTGGAAATGGAGCTGTCAGAAGCAGAGGTTCAGCACATTATAAGGACACAAAAGGAGTAGAATGCCACTTTTGCTCAAGGTAAGAGTTAAATACAAAACCCTGTGATAACATACATGGCAGAGACAATCACATGTATTGTGATTTTAACAGTCCAGATGTATTTTGCATCTTCATCCCAAGTTCCATAACTGCTCACCAACACCAAAAATAGCCCAAAAAGAGTAGGAACTCTCCATGTCCCATCTCTCCCTTCTTCTTGGTTCCAGCTCCATCCTCCCTGTCCTGCCCCTTCTGGTAGTTCACCTGTAGTCTGTTTTGGTTTGGGTGCTCCACCCCCATCAAGCTTTGGGATGAAATTTCACCCTTACAATCGAGGTCCTGTGTAATCCAAACATTTTTAAATTCTGGCACAAATTCAGCCATGGGCTCAGCTACTTCACAGAGTTGTATTTGGATGAAGACTGATGAAGACAGTGCTACTCCAGGGAAAGGAACAGAACAGTAGATACTGAACATGGATCATTTTATGGCATTTTGGAATTGTACCTGCAGAGGGTAAAGGCATGACAAAGCACAGCAGGCAAGGGAACATTGCACCTGCAGTGAGGAGAAAAAATTACTCTCCAAATTCCAGATTATAATCACCAGAATTCAGCCTGAGTTTGCAAACTGCATTAGAAAGGAAGAGGAGTGAGGAACTCCAGGGGAGATGAGGAATAAGGTACAAGAAAGAACTCAGGAAGGGAAGGCAGCCAAGCAGGAGGAAGATTTCAAAACCAGCTAGAGTGGGTATCTGCACTCTGTGCTCTGGGAGACATCTCCCAGCACCACCACCCTATTTCCCCAGGTCACTCTCTCTCCTCCCCTCTGCTAAAAGACAGAGGGATACTCCCAATCCTCAGAAATTGTTGTCTCCCTATCCACATTTCCTAATAACAAGTTCAACATTGATAATTGCCCGATTTTAGCACTTGAAGGATGGTTCGTGGTCTCTCTCCTACAGACTTCCTTCTTATGGAAACTGGAAAGTCAATCTTTGGAAATGAAGCAATGCAAACAAGTATTCTTAGAATCCTTCCAAATACTACATTTACAGTAACTATTATTTTGCTGCTATGTCAACAAATGTCATAATAGTACAGTTTCCATAGTCATTATAACCTTGGCTTTCACAGTTCTGCATTCACACAGCTCTTACAAGAGAAGATGCATTAAACAAACAAAAAGGTTGAGATATTTTGGAAAATTTTACACTGCCTATAAAAAAAGAGATCAAAAGGGCCATCCATTTACTGTCAGATATTTTTCTTACTTCTCCTTTATCCAGCAGATACTATGTAGACTGACTGCCCACAACTGAAGCCTGGAAAAGATTTCTCTAACTCTGCAATACTGATGACCAGTTTGTCAATACATGTTCTTAAGAAAACATCCATCCAA
Source organism: Aegithalos caudatus (assembly GCA_013389925.1). NCBI lineage: Eukaryota > Metazoa > Chordata > Aves > Passeriformes > Aegithalidae > Aegithalos > Aegithalos caudatus. The sequence continues at coordinate 1,411,151 of WEIU01019865.1, read as the reverse complement.
CAGCTCCTGTTATTCACATGTTTTGGTTGTTCTTTTTAATTGGTCTGAAATATGTGTTGGTTTTTCAGATGCTTGAAAGAGAAGTCCAGTTAGCACAGAAAATTTAAAGTCATAACATATTCCAGGCATTGTATTGTGACCAATGTATTTAGGTGTTTTTTAGACTTTACGATGTTTTCTAAATAGTCAGAGCTGAAAATAAAAAAAAAAACCCAAGTTTGGTAATTTCCATGAAACTTAGCCAATAGCTCAGAGAACTACTGATGTTGTCATCTTTAACCAGTGGTAACTGTTGTTTTTTTCCCTGAGAACAACAGCTCTGCCAAATGTAAATTCACGCTCCACAGTAATTTCTCTTAACATTTTCAAGTCTCATTATCTCACTACTGTTTAAAACAGGGATGACCCAAACAAGCATCCACTGAAGTTTAAAAGATAGATTATTAGTGTTTACACAGCAGACTCAAGTGATTCACAAATGTCACTGGAAAGCAGACAGTTAGAGAAAGTTACAAAAATAAGAACTCTGAGTGTTTATAAAAATCATCATCACGCATTATCTGGGGAGCACAGGCACTGACAGAAAATCAATGGCACTTCCAGTTCCTCAGCATCTGAGCTGAAAGCTGACTTCTTTTCACTCAAGTATGCACTGAGCCCAGAACCATAATCTAAGTACCCCGATCAGAAGCCCAAAATTACATTCTGTGAGTATTCCTTTCAGAGCCTAACATCTGCCAAGTTGACTAATACAACTGATGCTTGAGTTCCCAGAGAACATTCCAAATGCCATCAATCACTATCTCCAGTGGTTTAGGAGCACTACATTTTAAAACAAAGCCAATGACTGCAGAACAGAGAGTCCTCAAAAATTCTAGATTATTTTAGCTCATATAATTTAAAAATCAGGATAAAAAACTGGAAGGAAAGACTGGAAACATTTAAACGAAAGAAGCAATAATCCAGAAGTTTTAAACACCAGAGTCAAATTTTTGTAATAACTAACTTTAACATTAGAGTACAAAACAATACAGTCATTGTATCCCCTTTTAACATGAAAGGACCTACAAGCAGCTTTACAGTCCATCCATTTGATGTCATGACCCCCACCTTCACAATGATGAAATATTTGCCTAAGAGAGCTGAGCTCTGTTAAAGCAGATGCAATGCTCCTGTGATGATTGACTGATTACCTTTGAATAAAACAAATCCTCCTCCTTACCAGCTCAGTTGAGGTGAAACTGCTAAAGCGGCACTAAGAGAAGTGTGTTTGGTATGTGCTCAGGAGAAAGCACATGCAGAGGACTGTGGTCACACAGGGGAGGAAATCTGAATTTTCTCAGAAGTTTACACACATCCTCCAGCTACAAGGAGTCCACAGGGATATTTAAAACCATTGTTCCCTTGATGCTGTTTATGATCATGAAATATTTACGGACCATATGTTTTTGAAATAATGTTTTATATAACCTTAAACCATTAAATACATAATAAAACACTTCTTGTGCAGAAACAGAATTGATACCTCTCCCATTAAAAATACAATGACAATTATAAAGCCTGAGACGCCAGCAACAAAACACACACTAATACACAGGCAGAATTCCTTTTGACTGAACCCATATATTGGCAGAAAAAAAACAGCCTCTCAGATAAAGAAAATTAAATAGTGTTAATTTCATCACAACTCCAGAGTTTAAAATAAAATTCTTATTATCGAACCATAAAGAAGAAAACTTGTTTTCCTCATACAAAGTAACCAGATTTCTCTCAAAGCAACAAGTTCCCTCTCATCAGAATTTTCTCTTCCCAAAAGATTCTGAGCTAGGTTAAACTCCTCATTTTCCATCTAGAACTGTCATTTCTCTTGCTTTTAGAATGGGCATTATATTACCTCCAGAAATGAATTAAAGCATGAGATAGCATGATTAAGTTATAGTGGCTCAAAAGGCTTCTTCAATGGCTTAGAATTTGGTCACATCTTAAAGAGTGTGCCAAATGGCAGATTTGCCCTGACACAAAATCTTTTCTTCTCCACCAAATTTCAAGGTTCTGTTGTAGCACACTAAGAAATTACAGAAAAGCTGGCTAACATTTTTTTAAAAATTCATACATTATGCTTTGTCCATTTGACTTGTTCTTGAGAACTATTGTGACAGCTTGAATGAAATCTAAAAAGGAAACAAGATCAGGCAGTGGCCCACATCTGCCAGGGAAAATTTCAACCCAAAAATAAATGATGAAGTTAGAAATGCCAAGGGTATGCTCTGCCAGGAAAAAATGAGACTATTTATGGACAGCTAGTGCCACCAGAGCTTCAGTAGTATCAGGAACATTACAGATAGAAAAACTGGAGAAGGGAAATCTTATATAAAAAATGTGGATGGCACTCCAATAAAGTAGGTATGAATAATGCCCTGTACACAGTAGGGTTAATGACAAAAGTATTCCCAGGTCTCCAAAATCAAAGGGTGTAGATTTTTATTTGTTTGGTTTTGTGGGTTTTTAAAATCCCACTAAATGAGTAAAGAAATTTTGCTTTTAATATCCATTCAATTTCACCACAAAGTATCTGTGCACCAAGTGATCATTTCTTACCTGTGTTCCCGTCCCCACTCTCCATCGATGGTTTACTGGTTTCTGACGGATTGTTCATTCTTGAGTCTGCATTAAAACAGAAAGAAAGATAAAACAAAACAGCAAAAATCCCCAGATCTATTCATACCTTTTTGTTCAAGGGAAGTACAGAACGGCAGAAATCTGCTATGCACTTTACCCTAATTCAGATTATAACACACACAAAAAAAAAAGAACAACCAAAACCAGAACACAATACTGAATCTTCCAGATAAATATTATTTCAAAATGTTCTATGACATTATTCCCGTATGTGAAAACGTGGTATTAAGGGAATAAAAGACAGCATGCTGGAGGGCAGTGATAGGTAGGAACTTAATTTTCAATACAATGCAAGTCATGGAAGAAAAAAAAGGAGGGGGGAAGAAGGAACAATGATTACACCAAGATTCAAAAACATTAAGTCTGACCATCATGGCCTACATTATTCTTGTGTTTGTTCCCTCTGCCCCACCCCAACAAAAGAAAGGAAATTCAGTCATTATAATTAAATGGATGCCTTTTTCCTAATACTACATTTCTATTTTACTGGAATGTCAGTGACATTAAGTTATTTTATATTTCCTATATGTTCATGCAAAACCATACAAATATAAAATATTTCCTCTTCTTTCTCCCTCTGGATGAATGTATTGAAAAGTCTGTTCCTGGTTTCAAAGCCTGTCAGCTGAACACAGTGCAATGCAGAGGGCCTCTCCAGATGGCAGACAGAGAATATAGTTTCCTTATATAGGAATCTATACAGATGTTTTGTGTACAGCATCAGCCTTCCAGCTTATTACCTCCTCATTCCTTGCCACCGACCCCAGTGTGCCACATTATCACAAACCAAAATTACAAAAAGAATCTCAAGACAGAACAGCTCATAAAATAAAGTGTAAGCAAATCCTTGAGCACACTCTTCCATTCCCATAATGAGCTAAAAGCAAGTTCAATGAGCTTAAAATGAACCCTTTACTCCAGGATATTCTCTTGCTAGGTGCTTAAAAGGTTACCTCTGTCATGTACTTTCATCAAAGCAGTGATTTCCAAAATACCAATAGGCTGAAGAAGAATACAGGAGCAGTATTAACTGTGCTGCATCTTTCCCCCAGACAATTCCAAGAATGCCCAGACACCTCAGTGCTTGGCAGTCCATGAAAGCTGGATATGAGATGGACTGTTGCCACGTACCATCACCTGCTACTGCCAGTGCACAGGAAGGACAGGGACCTGCTGGAGTGAGTGCAGAGGCCACTAAGATCATCACAGGGCTGCAGCACCTCAGCCATGGGGAAAGGTTGAGAGAGCTGGGGCTGTAGAGCCTGGAGAAGGCTCCGTGGAGGCTTTACAGCAGCCTCCCAGTACCTAAAGAAGCCTGTAAGAGAGCTGGAGAAGGAATTTTTAGAAGGGCATGTAGTGACAGGGGAGATGACAGGAGAGAATGGCTTTAAACTGAAAGAGGGCAAGTTTAGACTGGATATTATAAAGAAATTCTTATTGTGAGGGTGGTGAGACACTGGAACAGGTTGCCCAGAGATGTGGTGGATGCGCCATCCTGAAAGTTTTTAAGGCCAGTTTGGATGGGGTTTTGAGCAACCTGATCTAGAGCAAGGTGTCCCTGCCCATGGCACGGGGGTTGGAAGGTTGAAACTGGAAAATCTTTAAGGTCCCTTCCAAACCAAACCATTCTATGATTCTGTAATCAATAATTTTAAAACTAATATAATTTTCCACACAAACAACTGTGACAGTTGAACCCAAAAGAGCCTTGAAAATCCAGAGGACTGTAACAACCACAAAACTCCTCCTGACAACACAACCTCTCCAGAGCCTCAACTCTTCTCAGAAAGTTCCTATGCCTATTCTTAAATATTTCAAATGTTCAGCCACGTATAAAAGAGATCTGGACTACCAATGTTACCCTTGGTATAAAGGCAGACATGTTAAACTGCTTTCTGAAAGGGGGAAGGGAATAAGGAGAAACTTTGCAGCTGAGTGTTGTTGGCCCACACTTCAGCAAGTTTTGCCCCATTTTTCACAACCTCTGCTTAGCACATTCAAGCTACAGTCTTGAAAAATAGAGCTCTGCTAAGGTTGCAGGTACAGAACCTATTGCTTCCAGGCTCCTTATTTTGTCATTTTCCACATTTGGATAGCATGATTCACACTCTAGAAACAGAATATATGCGTTCCACTGACTATACAGAAATGTCTGTTCTTGACTTGGCCCTCTCTGCTGAGAGATCTGTGTTTCTATCTAGACACTGCACATATCTTGAGTTTATTGTTGTGGCAACTGCACACTTGTTTAGAGTCATCACAGGCAACATGCATTTGATAAGCAGCATTAGTGCATTCCTTTACACAGACGACTACTGAAATTTCACTTTAGAGAACATCAAATGGGATTTCTTTGCTTTGGACACAAACAGGAGGAGTCTTTATCCAACAGGAAAATAAGAAAAGAGTTCTTACAAGTCAAATACATTTGGTTGTGGAAAGCTAACTCATGAGGCTATTGGACATAAGATGTAATTTTTAAGCCCAGAGTAGAAGAATAGGTTGAACTCAAGATACAACTGATCACAAAAAGGAAGAGCACAGACTGAGAAGGTTGTCTCTCAGAAACATGGAATCCATTTGCTGAACCACTTCAGAAAATTCATGCTAGAAAAACAACAGAGGGCCTCCTGTTGCTAGTTTGTTGCAGGAATTGAAGTATTAGAGCCAAGATGTAGGATACTAATGATTGAATAAGCAAAGCAAACTAAACCCAGAGGGGGCACACAGCTGTCCTGTGCACTGAACTCAAGCAGAGCAGTCACTGTTCCATCCTATGAGGAAGCTGACACATGAAGCCTTCCTACATGATGAGCAAGTTTGCTCAGTCACACAAAGTTATAACTGTACAGACCTCTTTCCAAAAAGCAAGCCAGGACACGTTTTCCTGTCAGGCCATAAATCCTTCCAGAATAGGTTTTTTAAATGCTAGACATACACAAAGTTTACTTAACTACCAAAAGCTTGTCTAAATGAAGAATATTTTATTGTGAAGATCCGTCCTTAACAAAGACCTCAAACATTGCTATTGAAAAAAGCAGCAAGTTGGAAGAAACACCTTTCTGGTAGTGCTCACGTTCAAACGAAGGATAGCATCCATTATTTCACCAGCTGACTATTTCTTGTTCAATCTGTGGGCCTTCTGCATGTAAAGCATCAAGAACAATGCCGCTATTTCCATTGCAAATGGTATGACATCCATCTGAAGCACAAAACTGCTACCAGCAAAACAGGCTCAGCTCATATCCGCGGGATACTCAACCTACCAACCCATTCTATGTTGAATAAAAAGGCTGCTTGGTTCATACGCGCTCCTATAATTTCTGCTTCAAACTTAAAAGAATAAACAAATGAAGTGGGCTTAAAAAAGAATCCCAAACCTTAATGCCTTCACCATTTTTTCTTCCTTTAGATCTTCCTTGGGTTTTAAATAAAGGCCCTGGGCTACAACTTCTGCCAACATTATCTAAAAACAAACTCCCCAGAAGGAAGGATCGAAAGCAGCAGGTGCATGATTGAAATCAGACTCTCAGGAGTGAATACATTCCACGCTGCTACTCTGCTAGCAGGGTTGAGGTGTCGCCAGGCAGTGCTGTGCCAGCCTTTCACACACTCTCAGGAACATTTCCAAAGGCATTCAGGAGAAAGAAGCAGTGGACACCGGACCAACCTGAAGCGTTGTAAGGACTGTACACAGCTGGCAAAGCAAAGAAAATCCTAACATGGTATATACCCCATTAACTGTTTCCTTTCACCCATTAAAGTGGAACTGCCTAATACTACACTTGCACCAGCAAAAACAATCCATTTATGTGCAAGGAAGAAACAAAGTTTAATGTGAGTGAAAACACAAGAAGAAATATTTAGAAATTAATTTTCAAAAACCACATCATATTCAGAAGCAAACATACTCAAACATCTGCTTTAAAATTTACCACCCATAAATATATTCTTTTTCTTAGAGATATAAGTTCTCAGATGAACTTACACGATGGAATGAAAATAATTATATATATATATGCATATATATATACATTGAGCTTCAGGGGGAAAAGCCTTGAAAATAAATAAAACCTATTGTAAAACTGTGATGATCCATTACTATAAATAACTTTAAAAGACACGAAGAAGGAATTATGGCATGTCTGTTCTGCAGTCCTGATGGAATCTCAGCGCAGGAAATATATTATCCCAGTAACCTTAAGCACAGCTTGCAACGGTATCAATGGCAACCACTGTGCACTCCCCCTTTTTTCTATTACACACGAAGAACCTTGCTATATTAAAAATACACAGACATAACATACATTCTGTTGTGGAATGGCTCAATACAGTTACTACATTCCTTCAACACTAAGGCTCCCTCTCATTCATTTTAATGCTTTAAAAATCGTAACACACGGATATGCAAGTAAAGTCCAGTGTTTGTTAGAAGGCAAATGCTTCTCAGACCGAAATCCTAAAAGCAAAAGGTCTGTATTAATATCACCCAAGTCTGTGCAGAGGAAAGGAATTCTCCTGGAGCGAGTGAAAAGAGGAAAACAAACAAACAAACCAAGCAAAGCATGTATTTCCCTGGTACAGATCGAGCTATCCACATAGCAGGCAGGTACTTGCTGCCGATTCACTGGTGAGCTCCAGCCCCACAAATACCTTCTGCATATGTGATTAAGCCACTATGCATAGTCAATCTCCCAGCCTCGGTGTCTGTAAGAAAGAGCTGAGCTGGTACCCACCTAGAACGTAGTCGCTGCAGTCCAGCATTGCTGTGGTATCCTCTACGGGTTCAGATAGTCCAAGGAACGGGAGAATGGCAATTTCTATCAAATCTACACTACTGCTCTGACTGAACATGAAAGGGAGTGGGGAGGTGGGGGGAGAAATACAACTTCAGTTACACCATAGCAATCTTCAACTGAACGGGGAAACTTCAGTTGCTGTGCGGAGTTTTAGTCTCTCCTACTAGCTGTGTCTGACATTGTCAAGGCGACTGAAGCGTGAAAAGTTCCCCTTTTTGTAATAAAATAGAAACAAAGATTGCAGCTGGCAGTTTCCATAATGAAGCTTAATCAGTATGCGCCTGATTAGGGCCTTATGCAAATCTCCTCTCGTTAGCACAGCAGCCAGCACTTTGAAGTCCATGAACAATTCATTTGCAGAGTACACTGAAAGCGCTCCCTGCATAATTTAAATCGCGGTATAAATATTTATCAGCTCATTTGCATATTAATTGGCAGTGCATGAAGGGAAAAATTATCTCCCGAGTGCCAGCATAATAATTAGGGAACAAAATGAATTTTCTTCCAATAGCTTGGCTTCTCAGCCCTAACTCAAGCACAGTACCACAGGGGATCAGGGAGGGGAAGAGACAGAGTTCTGTTCAAATGCCACTGAAATGACACGTACAAATTAGAAACAACTCTACAGACTTAAGCACCTTTAATCTTATTCCTGCTGGCAACAATAACATCAGTAATAAAGGGGATTTGGAAAAAGCTTTCCACACAATCCAAATAATCCCACGAAAACAATTAGCAAGGTAGAAGCCGAACACAAAGCTGTCAAACCGGTGCTTGCACATCTGCGTGGAGTTTTCCACATCCAAACACGCACTGTCTCAGCAAGGTCCCGGGCAGGGAAGAGAGTCCTACCAGGGCAAGGAAGTGGCACGATTCCCCTTAAACAGCTAAAGAGCTTGGTGATTCATTATCGGGTAATCCCTTTGCCACGGCCAACTTAACAGCAGTGGATATGTCAAGTATTGTGTAACATTTGACACCCATTAATCTATCCCGAGCGAAATCAAAATAGATTTAGTCTTTTGCTTTCCAATGACTTCCAAGAAAAAAAACCCAAAAATCTATTACTAATCCCTTCAAACACGTACATAATATGGCAAAAGAAAGCTTATTGCAGAGCTATGGATTCTGAAAGGGGCACGTCACACCCACGTTGCATCTTTGAACCACTCAGTGATAACCAGAACACGCTTGCTGCTGTGACCACAAAGTACGCCGGAGCACTGGAGAACTGAGAAGAGCCTTTGGTCTATGGAGAAATCAATTTTCTTTTCCCAAAGTGATCCACAGAAGTAAGTGGACTAACTATGAGGCTCTATTAAACCATTTCAATAGTTTGTTTGCCACTCAAATACTAGTGTCCTAAACAGCAAGAACATTTATATAAAAATTCAAGCGTGATGTGGACATCATGAAATTTATTACTCCGTATCCTGATCAAGAAAAGGTAATATGATGATGCAGATGATTATAGGGTTGAGCCACCCACTTCCAGGTGCTAATGTGAATTTAAAGAGTAAATTGTTTTTCTCTTTATGTTCCCTTTAAAAATACCCTAGCTGTACTTTTCTTCTCCTCATTTCTGAAGTGAATTCAAGCACCACCTCTCCAAACAAGAGGGAGTGAGAGAAAAGGGACTTCTCAATCATCCAGTACTGACTAGAATTTATTTCCACGCTTGACCTCTTCTTCTGTTCAGGTTCATATCTCTACTTAACACAAGATGTTCCCAGCTATATATTTAACATGAGTGATCTACACTTGAAAAAGATTGCAAGAAGAGATGGAGAAGGTGCTCCCTACCACAGGGAAACAACTGCACGTGCTGAATAGGTTTTCCTAAGACCTTGTTTCCAACTTGGTTTTCCACCCTTTCACGTGTCCCACCGAGATCTCTGAGGCACAGCTTCATGGTTCACAGCCCTTCAGTAAACTTCGCTCCTGCATACGTGCTTTTGGAGCGCACGGGGAGATAATCCATTTACTTTACTGGAAGAGCTTGGACATCGATGGTGTAACAAAGCAAGCACTTCACAAAGCAAGGGTGTGAGGTGGGGCAGCAGCAGAGCAGGACAGCAGTGCTCTCCTCACGGCAGTGCTGGGCTGGGGGAACACAGGTGCAGCCCCGGGAGCGCAGGAAGTCACCGTTAGAACTGGGCACCCGTGTGGCCACGGCTCATCTGCCTCACAAACATCAACCCCCACACAAACCTGCACTGGAGCTGGCACATCCACTGACAGCCTAATTCAAATTAAAAATTATGTGGTGACCCGTCAAACTAACGACTGGCCAAAAAAAAAGAACACAAATAAACAAAAACCCACCCCAAACCAACCAGCCAACCAACACCAAAGACCACAAAAAATCCAGACCAAATGATTCTTTCAGCAACTACTTCATTCTTTGACAATTTCATTATCTTACCTTTTATTTAAGCTCATAAAATCATAGACTGGTCTGGGTTGGAAGGGACTTTAATGATCACACAGCTCCAACACCCTGCCCAGGGTAGGGACACCTTTCACTAGACCAGGTTTCTCAAAGCCCCATCCAGCCTGGCCATGAACACTTCCAGGGATGTGGCATCCACTTTCTGTTTTGCTCTGGGTTTTTTTGTGTTTGTTTGTTTAAATTTACTATTGACAGTCTTTTAATCTCTGCTGTAGTAGAGAAGGAAATTGTCTGGAGAGGAACAGCGCCTATCACTCTGTTCCAAAACCAGTGGTGGAATACATTAGTTTAATATTCTCTTTAGGTTCTGCCACAGCACTGCCCATTCTTTTCTTTATGGCTACTTATCAAAAGTTACTTAACACCCTGAACCAAGGACATACTTTTCTGGTACTCATGTTTAAGCAAAACAGCAGTCTGGGCTTTGCTCACAGTTTCATTTTTCCTCCAAAGGCACCTCTCAGAAGAGAAAATGCTGCACCTTGTGATAAGTAAAAAGCTCTCCACATCCCATGAAACTACAGATCTCTCATCATTATCTCTTCAGCCAATTCTACAGTTTTTACATTAATGATTTTTCCCCCATAATCCTATTCAAACTCTTCCTTAAAACCAAAGGAACTAACACAGAGCCATGTACGACAAAGGTGGATTTCTTCAGCCAAACAAAGGTGGGTTTCTTCAGCCAAACACTTTGGAACCTGCAGATAACATTTCTGGAGACTCTTTCTACCCCATTC
>WEIU01019865.1:1349912-1395992 GCA_013389925.1 Aegithalos caudatus | reverse complement strand
TTTTTTTTTTTTAACAGAGAAATCAAAAATTAAAACCAGGATGCTTAATTTAGGATCGTGTCAGTACCACAACCATGGGCCAGGAATGCTGAGGCAGCAAAAAGCAGCATTGCTGCCCTGCTGGCTCTTACAGGACTACACAAGAAAATCAGTCTGCCTTAAAAGTATTCCAACTACAAGGAGAAATACTAACCCAAATCTGGTTTGTAATCCAAGAGGAGAAATGTTTACCCTGGTGAAACACAAAGGCAGCAAGGATGCTGAAACAAACAAATGGGAAAGATGGTTTCAGCAGGAATATTGCCTTAAAATTTTCACTGTCTACAGCTCCACTCCTATGTTACACATCCATCTTATGAATTCTGTCACAAACAGAATGACAAACAGAAGAAATTAAAATCTCACAACAACTATTTATTTCCTCTTAGGGACACTGACTCTCAGCCCTATGCTGACAACTTGTATCAATTAAGTACACTTAGATATGCACACACCCCTCCAATGCCACTCTGGAGAATACCTGGATTTCTGGTCTCATACAGGCCATTTCCATGCTCAGAAATGGAAATGTGATTCCTGCAATGTAAAACTTAACTACAGAATCCTTTATTTTCATCAGATGCACTGAAGAAGGAATGAGAATTGCAAGGTTTTGAAAGTAAAGAAAATGGGGAGTTGCTGATAGACAGAATCAGCAGCAGAATAACAGCTATAATTATACCAGTAAGCAGTTTTAGCACAGACCCAGCTTGGAGCACTAAACCCCAAATTCAGGGAACTGTTCACATAAGAATTTAAAATAACTACTAATAACCCTAAGATGTCATAGTAGAAGAATCTACAGAAATTAAACAAGTACACCTCATAAGTGTCTGCGACCTCTATATAAAAACACTGTAGGCTGATCTAGAGCATCAAGCCAGGCTGAAAACTGGATTTCTCAAGGGACACCACAGCTCTGGTGACATTAACAACAGATCAGAACTGAAGCTGTTTACAAGCAACCACACACTAACCCTCAGAATTTTTCATATATATATATATATATATATATAGAGAGAGAGAGAGAGAGAGAGTGTTGATATATAAACATATATACTTTTGATTTATGCATATTTTGTGTTTTATATAGAACATATATACAGTGTATACAATATGTTTATATTAATTTTTAAATAAGGTAGTGATCTCAGATTTCTCAAAGCTTTTAAGCCTACTGTTCTGAAAATAGTTTTCATGTTCTGTTTTCCTGCAGAAAGGTACCACAACAGTGCCAGTGGAAGAAACAGCATAAAGAGCAAGTCAGAATACAGCGCTGTTTTCATCACTTTTGTCCAGTCTTTGTCAAAAGGCAAGTTGCTGTAGTGAGAATGAAGCAAGAAAAAGGGTAAAGCCCTTAAGAGGCAGGATACCATCATCCCCAAAAATCCACCCACAAACAGCCCAAGAGCTACCAACTGACCGCTGCTGCTGACTTGAATGAAAATCATTCCCCAGCCTTCTTAGGAAGTCAGTCACCACTGAAAGAAGAGCAATTCAGTATTCAGAAATAAAGCCTCAAGCTAAGCTCTCCAGCAACACTCAATATTGCACTGACATTTTAATACTGCACTGAGTTGATCTAACATGCCATTTAAAAAGAAGGACCTGCATTCCACATTGCTCTCATCATCACGGAGAGATTACTCATTAAAAATGCAAAGAAAGTTAGTTAAATCCCAGGGAATTTGCTAAGTCAGAGGCAATAACAATAGTTTTTAAAATATCCTCTGTGACATTTCATTTCCAACAAGGCTCACAAAAGTGGTGAAATGAATGAAAAAGGCTACAAAATTCAGAGCCCTGCATGAGCCTGCAAGAAGCATGAATACGAGCATCTTTCCCATCCAATGTGACACTCTTAAAATGACAAGCCCTTTTTTGCCTGCCTACCAGCGAGTCTACACTCCTCTTTTCTTCTTTTGAATTTTCCCCAACTTAAATTGAATGCAAATAAACCAGGTGTGGTCCCCAGAGCAGTAATCTGCAGACAGTCCCCACCGAGTTCCCATAGCAACTTGCACAGCTGGCCACGAGAAAGAGGTTGTATCTGCTTCATATTGGCTACAGAGTTTAAACACTCAGCAAGTGAAACACCAATTACCTCATCTTGTAAAGGAAACATCTACTAAAAAGCACATCCATTTTTCCTTGATTAACACAGGAAAACAAACCTCTGGATATGCTCCTAGTCCAGCGATTGCTCAGCATGTAAAGAGGATCTCTTATTTAGAAGAGGCGATGCCTGTGCAGGAAATGGCTTCTCTTTTCTACGGCAAGGAACTGAAGTTTAAGAATCACTACAGCATTTGGAAAATGCCTGTCATTCTGTACCGTGCCATCAAGACAAAACACAGCTGGAAGAGGAAAGTCAGAAACTCAAATTCTTCTGAACAAATTATAAGACTTCCACAAGACACTACCTCTCTGACAAGTACTTTGTAAAATTTCAAATTTTCACAGTACTCTCACTGTATCAGCTTTCTAAGTCTCAGTGTAAAAGTTTACTTACTGGCAAACAGCTGTTCATTCCATACCAAACCTGCCCTTTGTTCCTTACCTACAAACATAGATCCCTCCTTCTATGAATTCCACACCTTTCTGCATCCTGCACTCACAGCTCACTACTTTTGCCTGCAGCTCTTCACCCCAGCCTTCTCACTGTGTCTATTCCATATCAGCCAGCTAAACAACCAGGAGGAAAGCACTGGGGCTGGTTTGGAACCTGGGGAAGGCTGACTGGCCACAGGTATGTACTGCCTGGTCAGCACACCAGAAAAGCCATACAGATATCAGGCTTTCTCTGCCTTTCCCTTGGCACAGCCAAAAGCAAGAAATCTTCCCTCCCCTCAGACTGTGGTTTCAGGTAAGTACAGCCACCACAGGCTTAAGGGAAAGGATGGGCCCAAGTATCCCTGCTAATATCCCAGGGCTCTTGGGAAGCAGGAACACAGATGATACCTTAGACATTACCCACCCTCAATTATAAATCAAAGCCTTTTGGGGGCAGAGGATGTTGCTAAACATGAACTAACCTCAACAGATCTTTCTCTGACATGAATCTGCACTAACATCCCATTGAAGGAAGGCAAACTGAGGAACCAGCCTGCAGCAAGGAGTCCTACAGTCTAAGCACACAATAAAGAACGTTCTTTCCTATTTTGTTTTGAATCGATCTTCTTCTTTAGGACTAATTTCATGTCCCCTACTTCTTGCACAAAAATAATCCATGAACTGTAAGCTTCTATTCCCCTTCTAGGACACTTTGCTGACTTATGCCATATCCTCTCTTAGCTCTATCTTCTAGGATGATCATCTCACATCTACATAGTTGTCCATTAAAAGTGTGAATGGATTCAATAAAATATTTCCTCATGCTGCTTTTCTACATACTTTTTTAATGTCTGAGGAGAAGATAGATTGTGGCACAATGCTATTTTTTCTTACATTGCTTTGCACTCTGATCTTTTCTTGGTAAGTCCTAGCATTTGATTGGCTTTTTTGACTCCTTGTTGAGCATGAAAATACAGCGGTTATTTCCATGAAAAACTGTAACATGAAAGATCTCATAACTGAAGAATTAGGAATCCCTATATTAACTGCACATAAACTCAGAATCTTATCTCTTATTCTCCAGGATCTTAATATCATTGAAATATCAAAATCTGTTCAATTTGGCTAAAATTGGACAACGGTATTTGAGGGAGAGTGGAAAGGAAAAGTCAGAAAGACATAACACAAACCTCTCTTTCCTTTGGAAACCCAGTTAAGTGAAAATAACAAGTGATGCTTATCAGTCTCCAAAAGAGCAGGAGGTTGATAAGAAACAGACTCAGTATCACTCCTGTTTGTGCTGACTTTACAAAATGTCTGTCCTTACACCTGGCAAAACCATCTCTCAGTGATCCCTATCCTTCAAGGAGGGCATGGCAAGCTTACCCAGGAACATTCAGCCTGTAACTTCACAAGAGGCCACCATTATGCCAGTTGTCTCATAAGAGAATGTACATTTATCTAAGAAAGGGGAAGTATAAACAAACAGGAGCAGTTCAATGTGCATATTGGACATTAGCTATAAATTTTATTCCTCCATAACATATACAAGACACTGTACTCACACTGTGAGCTCTTCCCATTATCCCACCTGTGGGAACTAGCCTTAATCCATCACTAACTTGAAAGCTGCTCGTTTGCTTAAGTACTTTTGGTTTTCTTCTCTACCCTTTCTGCCTTCCAGATTTCTTTTCTTTTTCTAATCAGCAGCCCTTCAAAGAAACAGCTGAGCTGGTGGCATTAAAATGACCAGGGAAACACACAAAGCTTTGGCAGGGCACGACCACTGAGCAAGAGAAACATGCCATTTAGTGTTAAAAATGATGACTGTAAGCCCTCTCAATTGGGGGAAAAAAGGAAAAATCACAATTCATCAGAAGGAAGAAAAAAATTTTATTTCCCTACACACCTGGCATAATTTGCACTTTAAGAACTACACCATATTAACATTGACAGTCCACTGCATATTAATAAAAGCCAAAGGCTTAAAAACTGAAGGCACTCAGTCAGTACTGCAAGCCAGTTAAGTTTGCACATTTTACAGGAAGAAACAAAAGGAGCATACAACTGGCAGAGTCTGGTACCTGAGAGGCTGAAAAATGAAGAGATTTTACACTGGAAGTGAACATGCAATTTTGAAAGAATTAGTAGTAATACCAGCTAATACTGGTATAATAAATAAATATTTAATGTCAGGTGTTAAGGAGAAGACACTCTAAATGCAAATTTACTCATGCACACACACAGATGCTCTCTGCTCTCACTCATGTATCCTTACTCCAACAAAGAGGCAAGTTTTGTACATCTCAAAAATATGGAAGATTTAAGTACATATTGATTCTGTCTTCTACAGCTCTTACCTCTGCTGTGGTTCCTTTCATGTTATTTGTTGCATGCTGAGCACAAACTGGCACTGAAATTGCCCCTATGCAATCCAAATGTCATTTGACCAATTCTGACCCTATACATGGTACTTGCTTATGAACAGCTTAAATAGGGGATGGAGGGGAAGGGAGAAGGTAACAGGGATGGAGTGAAGGTTTTGCCTTCTGACGAGACCTGGAGACAAACACAACATTTTTTTAATCAAAGAAGGCCACTGAGCACCTCCTGCATAACTTCTACATCAACTTCTAGGTGATGGATTAAATAAAGAACAGTCTCATTAACACACTCTAATAGACAGAGCTATAAACCATTTTCTTAGCTTCAACTGTTACCTGGCAGTTCATTTTTTAGAAGGCATGTCCTGAAGATGGAAATCACCAGCATCAGTTTCCAGGAACTGGATCTTACTGTGCACCTTGGGCTGGTTAAAGAGGTTGCCTTAACCATAAGACCCCTTATATTCAGTGAGCAACTCACTGTTCACTAGGTCAAACTTGGTGTAACCAATGATTCTGAATTTTAAATTCAGTTTGACTGACTTTTCACATTCTGAATCCATTACATCCCCGGCTTTGTTAGCAACTCTCTTGATGTTACAAGTTCCCTAGCAGAACCATAAGGTAGGACTCAACCGTATTTGTAACTCAAGTATTGTGTGATCATAGGTATTGCCTCATTCCAAAAGCCATTTCCTGACTGTAATCCATCACAATTCAACTCATTTTTGCAGTGTTTCAGAGGACAAGCTGCTCTACCAAAAGTGAAACCTACATCTTTTTTTTTGCTAGGTGTTTAGCAGATAATCTATTTAGCTGAAATAAAATACATGGGTAAGCTCCCATAAAAAATTGGTGACTTAGACCCCTTTGCAGTAATGGACCTGATAGTAGCAACTCCACCAGTATTTGCATCCAATGAAAACCTCACCACTGAAGTTTCCATACTTCTTCCTGATCACTGGCAGATACAGAAAGCACTTGCTGAAGAAAAAGACACAGCCAGTAGATTTTGACTTTCCATTAACAACTGTATTGAGATTTTTCAGTTATCCTGTCCTTAATCCTTTTAGTATGTGTTACTATTGATTTTGTATCACTTTAATTTGGTAATCAATGAAGTAAGCCATTCTAAATCACATACATTATAAAAGAGTGCATTTTATCAATACGATTACAAAACAGAGCTTTAATCTTAACAAGAACTGAAAAGGCTTACAGCAAATTCATCTGAAAATACTTTCTCTCCTACCCCAGAAAATTGTATGAATTGACATTAGATTATTTTTATTGACCAAAAATTGTCTATCAGCAAACAAAATTATCTAGTTGCTCAAGCGAGTGCAACTGACCTCCAGCTTTTAAAATAAAACTGCCCTATTTTTTGACATTATTGACTCACTCATTTTTCCACCCCCTCTCTGCAGCTTCCTTGGTCACTTAAGATTTACTGACATCAACAAATACATAACATCAACAAATTAGTTTCTTTCCAGTCAGTCTAAATTACTAATGCAAGCTGCCTTGTCTCGCAGATTTTAGAAATCCAACTCATGCAGTCTCCCAAGCATTCCTCTTCCTCCCCACTCCCATTTATTTTGAGAAGGGCATTTTTCTCTCCATTTTTAGGAAACACTTAAGGCCACTCAAGGCAAGCAGATGATCTGTGTAAGAACAGAGGTCCTCACCCTTCTGCACATTTCAGAAAGTGCCCATGGACTACAACTCCACAGGCTGGTCAGTCAACCTAACAGTTGTCTCTCAGCAAGGAGGGGAGTGGAAATTCCATAATTTCCTCCGTTTTGGGGGCTTAGTGTGGCTTTTTGGCACTACTTTATCAGCCCAGAGAGGTGTCTAACTAGTGCAGAGGTTGATAAGTGGGGAGCAGGGGGAGAGGTGCTGCTGTGGTGATTCACTTTGGCTCATGAAGTCCTATCTGCAGAGACATTCCTCCTACATCATGCAGTCATAGCAAGTGTTGCATGCAAAGTTTGAAATAAAGGCATTCACTGGTATTACTTGAGCTTTATCAGCTTGTTAAACACCATCAGGAGAAATAGATCAGGGTATTCCAAACAATTCCTTGTGTAGTTGTATTTCATTAGCTTAAGAAAGGTAACTCCACACAACTACATCAGAGAGTGCTTCCCAAGTCATACCACTGCCTCTCCTCCTTATTTGCTAACCAGGACATGAGCACTGTGGAGAGAAAAAAACACAGACTGCTGTTTCAGAAGCACAGTACAGACAGCAAACTGGCAAAGCTGGAGCTGGAATCCTCCTAAGCCAGCAGAAAGACACAGAAGACAGGACCTCCATTTGCACTCCTTTTTGCCTCATCAGGAGGGGGGCAAGCCATATAAGGTATTTATTATGTTTATTCTTCAATAAACCTTTTTTTTTTTAAATCTAAAAATCCATGGCATCCTTCTAAATAGCAGAGTATGGACAGCTACTTGCTGTCAAGAGCCTTTTGCTGATGGATAGTAGTTACCCAGTAGCAGAGGTACAATTTTAAACAAGTCATCTGAATTTATTATTTAATTTCCCTCATTTTTGTATTAAACTATCAGCCATCAATACCTGTGCATTCACCATGAGCTCTTCTCTCAGAAATTACTTGGCTGCAAGAGTCAAGAGGTACATCAGGAAGTCTCTTCAAACAGCATTTCTCACAGTTCCTTTCACATTTTACTTCACTATGCAAGTTTGAAATTCTACAGTATTCCTTCAGTTGACAACTAATCTACCCTATGTGTGCAATGAATCATCAGTTTGCCTATTAACAATCAAATTAATGATTAATTTATTAGGGGTTTTGTCCTGCTAATTATAGAAACACATGTATCATTCTATAAAGACCCTTTTTATTGCTGCTGAGATCACCTTATTTGGTTTTAACACTGACTTTTATTACTTTTTTATTATTATTATCACACTTGAAATCAGACATACATTCAGTTCTCAATCACATGCCCACTATTTCAGCTGCATTTTTAAACCTCCCCAGCACCAATTTGATGCTCCACATGCTCCTCACTCACAAATTTCACCACACACCCCTACTGCAAATAATCACCCTTGCTATTTCTTTGTCAGGTTTCTGGTTGCACTTTGGTGGTGGCAGAGCCTGGCCTTTCTCTAGAGGCTCTCTCTGCTGGAAAGAGATCTCGTGCACAACTAAATTTAAACTTTGCTTTCCTAAGCAGTCTTTCCAGTTACACACTTCTATTCGAATCAACAGATAGCATCTGTTTAAATGGTCATAAGAACTGTTGCAAAGGGATGAACTGCTGAACCTAAAACTTGCCTGAGTATGATTAATATGAGGTACAAGAAACCTCACAGTGGACACCCATGGAATAGCCCACTTACCAGAGAAGTTTCTTCCTAATCCCCTTTGGTTAGCACTTTATTTGTTCCCTGTTGTATAATGGTTTTTCAATTCTTTACAAAGGCTTTACAAAGCTTTCATTTAACCTAGCATAATGTACTGTAAATGAATAATCCCTTTTCTTTCCTGATCCTGTTAATCTTTTGGCCTCAGTTACATCTCACAGCAGTGAGATGCAAATGTTAATTATGCAAGAAGTATAAGATCTGTATTTTGATTTCCATCTGTCCAATACAAGTCCAGAACAAGACACAGATAACTGAGTGCTTTCCTATCACCATGGGAACATGATTGCCAGGAACATACCAAGAACGTCTCATATTGACTCCCAGAAGCCCCAGTCAAGTACCTTCTATCCATCAGAGCCTCCTTTATCTCCTTTGTTGATTCATATTTTTTACAAACCCCTGGTTATTCTCACTATAACTCAATCTTCCTCAGGGCTGCAGAAACATTGTCTTATTTACATAACATCTCCCTCTTGTTTGCATCATGTAAGTCAATTACCTCATCTACAAAATACAAGTAGATGTAGAAGTAGTTGAAACATTTTATTAATTGGTAGAGGAAACAATCTAATTTGATAAAGTTGTGGGGCAATCCCCTTTTCCCCTGGCTATCCCTCCCATGGGGTCACACCAGCATTCAACTCACCCCAGGGCTGACATGATTAGCCCACAGAACTGGGCATCAGAAAATTAAACCTTCTGAAAAACAATTCTGGCAGCTCAGCTCCTGACCTGGATGCCTGCAAATCAGACAAGCCAGCAGAGCAAATGCCATCGAGGGTGGGACCAAGCAGAACCAATATAGTTTGGTTTGAATTGTTTAAACCACAGCCTCACAATACTTCTAGATTTTATAACAAAGCCAATCTTATGACTGTTCAGTACTGAAAAAGAAAAGCTTCATTTTCTTTCTATCCCCCAATCACAAAAAGTTGGCTCTACCTCTTCCCTCACACTGCCCCCTCCCTGGTGCTCACCTAACCAGAAGGGGGAGACAATTTTAGTTGGCAGTCCAGAAGAAATCTAACTTCATAAGAAAACTAACAGAAAATTATTTTCCTTCCAAGTTAAATCAGCTTTTTGTGGGAGCCAAACACTGAAAACATAGAGATAACAAGGGCAGAGGCTGAATCATGAAGAAATGGGAAAGAAAGGAGAACTGCCCTGTCCTTCCAGTGGCAGGAAACTTAACAAGGTTTGTCACAGCTTCAGCAGGAGGGTGAAGAGCCAGGGTACAGCAATAGGATGGTTTAGCACTGCTGAAAGGAGGCCACACTCCACACTTTGATTTCCCACCATTTTTGGCTCCACTGTGCTGGCTTTGTCACTACACCCTTCCAGAAGGGTGTTAGAACAGTAGAAGACTTCCCAAAGGAAAATGAGCAAAGACAAGATAATGATGCTGAAGGTAAGGAGCAAGAGGTGTCCCATTTCAGCTTCAGAGAGCTGTTAAACTGGCTTAGCTGAGCTTGGAACCATAACTTAAGTATAGATACTTCTGTTTCAGAAAGAGATGTATTGTTACACTGTAAAGTGCCTAAAAAAGAAAAAGTTCTAATCAGATACACATAGAGAGGAGTCACTCAAGTCACCATCATTGCTGCTCCTGTCCAGTACATTAGTGATTGTAACATATTAGCTTTCCCCTTAAATAAAGCATTCAACTGTGACCACCCAGAAGTCTTACACTGCAAAATACACTTGCACCTTTATGTTCTCAGCTTCCTTCAAATACAAGCAATGTACAAAATGCAATGCATCAGGCAATGTCAACAGAAACCTACTGAAGCTGCAGCCACAGGATCAGGATGTGTTTTTATCAACACTGACTCAAGACATGCAATGCAATTCTCATCTCTTAGAATTGCTAGTTAGATTTTGAGCTAACTAGTTCATAGTTAAGCATGTCAAAAATTAGTTGATAAGACTGCTCTGACTGAAAAATAACAAGGCTGAGTTCTATCAACTCTCTTACCAGCAAAAGAGAATGAAAAGATACCCAGAAGTCCTTCATTTTTTCCAGGTGTTTCTAATACTTGCCGTGGTAATGAAGAACAAGACAGAGCCTACCATACCATAAACACATTTATTTTGGATTGAACTAGTATCTGATGTGTGTAATACTCTAATAGAGGAAGTCCACAGAAAAAAAGCTGGCATAGCACTGCTCAATTTCAGTTTTCCTTAATATCTCAATCTATTTAGACACTACCTCCTTTCTCAGAACAGAAACTTCCAAGACAACATGGAGAATTTATATTGTTTTCATATTTCAGTTAAAAGTTAGCCAAAAACTTTTTTTTTCCCCTTGAAGCATCACAAGATATAAATATTGCTAGAACACAGATAGTGGCAATGTAATTCACTGGGAATTCAAACTACTAAAGGTTCTTTCCTGAATTGTTTGCATCTTGCAGTTGTTATAAAGCTTTCATTTAACCTAGCGTAATGTACTGTAAATGAATAATCCCTCTTTTAACCAGATTATGACTAAAGCAAGTGTTTGCCCCTTTTGGTAGGTACATCAGAGACTCAACCTACAAAAAGCTGTTCTGCACAGTCATTTCCAGAAAAGCTAAAAATCTGTATTACCTCAGAACAAGAATTCATGTAGCAGCAAATCCACCTTTTTGGCAAGCATTTCTTTTGGCAACCATGTCCTCTGAACCCAGTCCTGTGTCTGCACTGTTCCAATCCTACTCTACACCCTCACTTTCACCAGCACCATCATTTGTACTGTACCATCACTGTCCCACAAACATAGCCAAAGAATTGATAGAGATTAAAAGTAACTGTACAGCTCACCATACAACAGACTTGTCTACCTTAAAGGCATTATATATATATATATATATGTATATATATACAAATATAAATATATATATGTATACAGGATAGATTAAAGATTGGTTTCTCTGATTTACTGAACTTTTGCAATAAGCATATTTCTAAAGGTCTCTTCTCTGCATTAATTTTCCAACAATTGATGCACCTCATGTTCTTACTGAATCCTTTCCTTTTATGTGAATGGAAGCAGTTTTCTCTACCTACCCACTTACTGGAGAATCCCTAAGAAAGCAGACTTCCATGTCCCTGAAAAATGTAACCAACTGGACAGTGGATGCAAAAAAAAAAAAAAAATGACAAGAAATGGAATTAACAGTCAGCATAGCCTAAAAGTGTTCTTTGAAAAACAGGATTAAACATCCCCCTGCCCAAAAACTCCTGTCACCCTTTGAGGTTTAATAAAGCTTAAGAGACTTTTTGTATAAAAATCTAATTTTGAGCTTGTAAACATGTTAACAACAAAAATACATTACCAAAGAAAGAAAATACGACTTTTTGTCAGTACATCATCTTTTTCCCTGCCACCTACAAAGTATGTAAAGGTGTATTTAATCTCCTCTTAAATATCTTTCGGTTCTCTTCCATTCTGTAGCACACTGTGTGTTTATTTCCTAGCCTCTCACTCTTAACTTGAGGGACAGGTTATTCCCTTAAATCCACCTTATTAGCTTCACAAATGCACAGTACACCAAGGTCAAGGTACAAGGCAAAAAAATCCTAGGGCTCAAAGCAGGTACAAAGAGTGGAAATGCTTGAAATAAGGACTGAAACAGTACATGCTCTAGGAGGGCATGCCTCAAAGAGCCAGATTCACACAAAGGGAAAAAGAAAATGTTGCGCTCCAATTTAATCAAAATCCACTGGACACAACAGCTGACTCTGCAGCCCTGGTGACCTGAAGAGTAATTTTATTAGTTATACGGAAATATCCATTTTCAAGTTCCAACTGCTGCTCGTCTCTACTTCCCCACCTTGCCCATGAAGAGGAGAAAATTCACACAAGCAGCATTTTTACAGGTTCCTCCTCAAGGAACACTCTGAAATAGAATAAGAGAGTTCCCTCCCTTTATTTGGAACTACACTCTTTTAAAATAGCACGTGCTGAAATGCAAAAGATTCGTTTTAACTTTGAAGCACCACTGGTACTTGAAGCTTCTGTGCACATAAGAAAAGCTCAAAACATCTGAAAAAAAACCCAATACTGGAAACTTCAGCGCACATATTTTTTTAAAATCCAGATTTTGGTACGGTTTACATAAATTTATAAGCAGGCATAGAGTAGGCAAAGCTGTCCCAGTAATGCTTTAAGTATCTGCTGAACAACAGTTCATTGTGTTCCATTTTCACCATAAAAAATACAGTTGTTATCTCTGAGAGCAGACATTACACCGTATATTTTACGCACCGATAAACGTTAAAAAACGTTTCTGTTATTTTAATAGCATTTTGTCATTTCCATACTTTTAGCTTGTGTCTTTAGTCATGGCTTCCCCAGGAAGAAAAACAAGAACATGAACGTGATGCTGCTTTTTTGTTTAACAACTAAAAGGGTTCTGCTACCTGCAAGTTCCTACCAACTTTACTCAGCCACTGACCAGGAAAGCTATTGAGCAGCAAAGGCACCTCGCAGCTGACAGCAGCCAAAGCAATACAAACACTGTATAATACACATTTGTTAATACACATGGAAAATTGTTTGTCATTACATCAGTTTGATTCTCCTATTACAAACAGCTTCAGTTTTACAGCTATGAATGGCATAAAGCACTATGCCGGCCAAATAGCTTTTGATTTGTTAAAAACTAAACACGAAAAAAAAAGTGAACATTTAAAGCTCTCCCCTTCTTAATGAAAATAGTGCAACAGAAAACAATTTAATAACTCATACAGCAAAAACACAGCCAGATTTTCTCCATGAAACAAAAGAGAATTGAGTACCCCAGCCTTCACTAGACTAATTATTTCTCTACACTTGCCTTGTGCAAACTCCAGCTTGCTTTGAACCCAAGACCTTTATGGCTCAAGTCCCAGGAGATGCTGAGAAGATGTTCTCAGTGGAGCAAACTTTTCCAGAGAAATCACATTCTGATTCAAGAGAATTCATTTCTTTTGGCCTTTGGGGGAACACTGCAGGTCCCATGTATTTGTTCAAGTCTTTACCTAGCAAGAGCAGAATCCCTTCCAGGCTTTGTCAGGTTCATGCTGATCTTGCAACATCTGGCTGTGTACAGCCACAGTGTTCACATATTTTTAATTCTCTACAAGTAATTTTAACCCAATCTTTCAAAGAACGCTGTTTCCCAGATCTTTAAAACGGGCATTTAAGAGTAACCCTCAAGAAATACTGCATTAAATAACACACATTAAAAATATAACACGTTGAACAACAAAGAAACAGTTGATTATTATTAAACAAGTATTTACAACTAGAAAGTTACAGTAAGATAAAGCTTAGGAGATGGGAGTGAAATGCTGTGCAGGCATATGAACCACTTCTAATACTAAGAACAAAATCACAGGATAGGAAAGGCATTCTAAGTGGTACAAACCCAACTTTTATACATATGAAATATGAAATATTATTTTTCAGGATTTTTTTTTTTAAGTAAAGTAAAACCAACCCAAAAAAGGCTCCAGAGGATGACAACGAAATTCATTTAAGAGCAGCTCTTCCATTCTGAGCAGCCACAAACATTTCCAGCACCTACACCGTAACTGCTCACATAATTAATTCAGCGTAGCAGTCAGAAACAGCGGCACTGAGACAGCCACAGTTCAGCAGCCCACACTCGGCTGGAAGGAAATTTTTCCTGAAGACAGATGCCACCCGGAGGAACCAAACCAGAAAAACAATCGGCTGCCTGACCAGAGGCAAGGCAAGGAGAGATTACAACTGCGAGGCTCTCTCCTCCCGAGACCCCCAGCCTGTGTCCGCAGAACAAATCCGCACAGCCAGCAGCAGCAGCAGCAGCAGCAATTTTCCTCGGGAAGACAAAGCAAAGCCGTGCTCTGGCTATGAGGCAAGCAAAAGGAAAAGCAGGCTGGCCTCAGAAAGGGCTTCTCTGCTTCTGCTGATGCCAAGCACAACCACGGACAGCACTTTTCAGCTGCCGAGGAGGACACCAGCGTCGAGCACGCACTCCTAAAACAGACTCAAGAGCTGATAAGCAGCCACACGCACGACAGCTTCATTTCCTTCCTACTTTCTTAAACTCCATGTTAATTTGCATCGGGACACGTGGATCTATCTGGAACAGTAATTAGTTCTGTTAATTAAGCTCTCCAAGTATGGATATGGAAGACATCCACAAGACTCTAATGTAAAACTGAGTGTTGCAGGGCTGCTCTCCTCCAGTGTGGGTACTCTGCCCAGAAACAGAACCTGGGATCAGAGTGCTTAATCCTAGATGGCGAATTCCATACAACAGCTCTGAAGTGAAAAAGCCATTTACACAACTCTCTAGACCTCACCAAGAATACTGACAGTTGCTCCTATACAGTATTACAATATATGCTCATATAAATTTGTAGGTATCTCAGGAAAAAATCAGGGGGGTGGTCCCTATATCTAGACCACAGAGAATGGGTAATTGTAGATACATCTGTCTAGGTGACATCGCAGGGCTACATTTTATGAAGTCCTTCATATCTAAAATCTTCACCTGAGAATGGATCTTCCTGACCTTGAACACTACACACATACACAAAAATCAACACAGCAGACTCTTTATCCAAAAATGATATGCAAAAAGAAAAAACAAGGCCAGGTCTCCAGCACCACAAGTTACAATGTGTCAGTAACCTGTGTCGTGTCCTTGCAGCTGTGCAAAATAATTCAGTATAATTTAGATTAGCTTTGCCCATAATGAAAGCAGATTATAGTCAACAAGGTGTTCACTTTTCTATATACAGGGACAGTTCCTGTATGTCCTTCAGAGCAAGTGGTTACCACAAGGTCACTTGTATGTAAATTCCTGTCTCCTCTTTTCTAATGGCCAGTCAGGGTAGGATACACCATCATGGCAAAACAGGTCATCATTTCCTAAACCACTACAGCCTGAAAAATTCACCCACCAGAGAAGTCTCATACCAATTTCTAATTTATTTAACTCCCTAAAGCCGACAAAAATAAAACATCCAAGTGTCAGTATGCAAAATCTCTTGCAGAAGAATGGTAATAAACTTCGAAAGTTTTACTCGGTGCTCAAAATTCAACATGCAACACAATCTTTTTTGCACAAGTTTCCATTTTATGTTCCTGCCTGAGAAAATGGTAAATACAAGAAACAAGCAAGGTAAACATAGAAAGAATAATCTCCATATTATAACCTAAAGCAAGCTAGTGAAAAAGAGCACGTTCCAGTGGCAGAGAACTCAGAATGCAAGCTACAACCTGAAGAACAAGGAGTCTTGCTTACTGTTGTCTGCAAATGAAAGAATAAAAGAGCAGAAAAATTTATTTACCTCAAGAGATTTTACATTTTGTGTGATGAAGATGAGAGTAGTTACACAGCTTCAAGGCTCTACTAAGAATCTAATAAGAAATATTAGCCCTTTGGGAAGAAACAGATAATGTACTGAACCTCTTATCCTAGATTGACACAGTGAATATGACTATTCAATGACTACAATAACCAACCTCACATTTTAGAGCTCTGCTAAGCCTTTCCTCAATACCTAGCAGTTCAAAATGAAGACAAACCGGAGAAAATTCCAGCAGCATCAGTGCCAAAGAAATAAAATCATTCTGAAGACATCATCATTTCTTTAAAATGTTCAGCTTATTTAAAGAGTAGCAATCTAAGTGTTTTTCATTGTGCAGTGTTTCCAAGGCACTAGGTACTATTCTTACAAATTTGCAGTTCCTATGTAAGGAACGAAGAGAGTTTTGAATAATTAAAACTCAGCCTCTTGCTAACACATTCTTTCATTCCTTATTTCAACAAGTCTTCAATGGAAGCCACCAAACCTTTATGTCTACTATGTCACTGGTCTTTATACAGAAATTGTCAAGTAAAACTCAAAATTCAGGCTGTGAGTCTGTTTTGTGCAGACATACAATTGAAAATTCCCAGTGTTCTCTTTCAGGTGTATATTACATATTCTTAGAGAAAAAGTATAAGGAAGAAAAATCTGATGGGATTCAAAAAAGTTACTTACAAGACATGCCTGGGAAAATCATTTTACTCTTGCTGAAAGGAATACTCAGAAGCTGACACTCAGTTTTTATTGTGTTGGTAAAGCTGATTTATATTTTAGTTGCTATTCATCCCCATAGAAATTCCAGGTAGTATTAAAATCATGTTACTTACTTGCATGACATTGTTCTCTCCTCCTAGAAAACCAGCGACCGGACTAGGGGACACAGCCTTGAGCTGCACCAGGGGGAATTTAGGCTGGACATAAGGAAGAAGTTCCTCACAGAAAGAGGGACTGGGCATTGGGATGGGCATTCCTGGAAGTATTTAAGAAAAGACTGGATGTGGCACTCAGTGCCATGGGGGTGTTAGGCCATAGGTGGGACTCCATGGTCTCAAAAGTTTTTTCAATCTCACTAATTCTGTGATTCTGTGTGACACAGCCCCACCTCCTTCACAAAGTCTTCCTCCTACCTTACTCAACATGGAGCCTTTGAACCCAGTGGTTCCCAAACTTGTCCCAATTCCCCACACAAGCATTCCAGTGCTCTTGGTCCGTGGGTAAGACAAACAAATGATGCTGTGGCTAAACTGTGGATGCATCAGCTGCACCTCTTCTCCCTCGGTTCGACTTCCAGCCACAGCCGTGACCATCCGGGCACAGCCTGCTCCTGCATTTGCTGCTCAGGGGCAGGGTGAGCATCAGCTCTGACCTGGGAACAGAACCATGCCCACAAGGCAGAGGGGAAAGGGAGGCTCTGGCACAGATTTGTGAGGCTGGGGAAGATGAGTGCAGGTACAGCTCCACGGAGCAAGGGGACATAGGTTAAACGACAACAGGAGAGGCCACATGACAAATGGGGCATGGCAAGAGGGAGGGGGAAGGCAGAACAAAGGTTCATCTTCCATACTCGGGCAGCTGCAGCCACTGCCATTAATCACAGCATCCACATCCACCACAAGCAGATGCACCACTGCTACCAGGACACACCTGAAGGTGCAGATGCCACTTTAGACGACCCATCCTTGCATGAAATAAGGATCAAAATATGCCAATTACATACTGAAAGTTCAGTAAGTGCCAGAATCACCTCCCCCCCACACACACACAGCAGGGAGCTAAGTAGGCCAATTACAAGGGCATGGGGAAGCAAATTTAATTCCTTTGCAGAGATGTGTATGTAAAACCTTGCTCACACAGGGTGAGGAAATATTCGACTGATTACAATCAATAATTTATTTTAAAATGTATTATGCAACATGGGGTGGGGGGGGGTGGGGTGGAAGAAGCTTAAAAAAAACACCAAACTCGCCATGAAAAGTCAGATTTCAAGGTGGATTTTCCTTGCCTTGTAATCTACAAAATAGACTGATAAGAGTCATTGTTATTTCTTTAAGTAGCCTTGTTGACATTTTCTCTGGAATTACTATGTTCATAACAGTAGATGCTCAGAAAAGCATATACTCCAGGAAATGAGGTGGTAGCAGTAAGAAGCAGTGCCAAAAATAAAAAGAGTTACATGTTCTGTTAATGATTACATATTAAATTGTGCTACACAACCTAATGAAACTACCTCATGTCACCAAAAATGCAGAACCAGAAGATGAAAGCAAGTACAAATATCAAAACAAACAGATATCTCTGAAAACAATGTATTTGGGAAGAACATAATTTCAAATTCCAAGAAATACTTGTATACTTCATGATTTTCAGACAACTTCTGCATGAATTACGCTATCTCATATCACCTCTTTTCACTTTTCAGGATTCTGCCATAAAAATTAACTCACCAAAAGACGTCTTTGAAACTATTGTCAAATTTTGTCATTCAAGCACTAAAAAGTTCCACTGCAACTTTAGGTTTAAGACAGCATTTTACACTAGTTTCAGGTTTTTTATATGCATGCATACATTTCAGTGCTATTTTTAAACTTCTCTACAGTAGGAAGGGCCTGACTGATTTATTTTTAAAAGGCATGCACTGCACAGTTCGCATTTTGAAATCCACCTCAGTCTGAACCTTAGCTGGTACTTTTCACCAGAGCTCTGAAACAGAGAGCTGTCCAAACCAAAGAAAAATAAATAATCAAGAAGGCTTAAGAGAAGGTTCCTATCGCTTTTAAGTCTTGTGGCACGCATTTTCTAGTAATTCTGACTTAGCCCTATTTCCTCGTTTGTTTTTGAAACAAACAGGAAGAAATTATGAACCTCCCTGGGAAATACAAGCGTAGCAAAGAGGGCAAAGAGGCAACATGTTGAAAAGAAAACATCTGTATTTCCTTCCCATTCTCTTCCACCTGAAATAAATTCTTTGGCTGCAGTTTGTCTTCTTTTCTGGAAGCATTTACACAGTATCTAATGCTATCCACCACCATGACTACCCCTGGGGCTTTTATGAGGGTGGGAACAATCAGTATAAGAATTACTAGGGACATCAAAGAGACAAAACATTTATTGAAGGGGGAAGAGGAAGAGAGAGTGTGAGGTAACGAGGGTCCTACTGTATTTACCTTATGTGCCAAGCATGTGGACAGCAATAAAAACCATGTAGGGAGCAATTTTGGTCAGAGAAAGAACACGGCAGCCTAATGGGAGGCCTTTGTTCTTCAAAAGGGTCTCCTTTTCCCCTTTTGTGCTTCACTTAATTCATGGCATCTGAGCTGCTCTTGAACTTGACAGACAGAGAGGAGGAGGGGGGAGAGATGGAGAAAGGGGGAGACAGAGACACAAAGAAAGAAAAAAGAAAAAAGGACTTCAAAGAGTTTTCCTTTGAAAATTCAGTTGTGATGTATGCATTGCTGAAGGTTTTAGATTCAAAAAAAAAGGGCAAAAAACATTTCATATAATTTCATCGTGGGGATAAATTGTCCAATGCTCTTATTAAGAAGGCTAGAAGAAAGGAGAGGAACAAAAATTTTTAAAAAATAAATCTATCCGAGCTGAGGAATATAAATAAAATAGAATTACTCTCCTGGGTGCTCTTTATTTATTTTCATGTTAAATCTTATTCTCAGTGGATCCCAATACATTTATCAAAATCTTATCAAAAACATCTGGTTTCCAGCAGTCACCTGAAAGGCACGCGTTGTGCGGGGAACCCATCAGAATTCCCGGCACAGCGATTCCTGCCCGGACAGCTCCGGGAGAGCGGCGCCGGGGCCAGCGCCATCTGCGGGGCTGCGACCGAGCCGTGCCCGCAACCTCCGGGCCCGGGAGAAATCCTGCACCGCCCAGGAACCCACACGTTGGAATTCTTCACCGCACGGAGCCCCCTTCGGGTTTGTTTAGCTGGAGACAAAACATTCGGGTCTGTCCGAGGCGTCCAAGTTGGGTCTTTCCTCTCGGAATCGCTGCCAGCGGCTGATATGAGCTCCCTGTAATATATTCGGCTTTTCACCCCCTTTAAATATCCATGCCATAGGCAATATTTATATGAAATAATTCATAACTGCAGACTGTGCTCCTCTCGGGCGTTTTTTTGTCCTCTAGAGCACTTCCTTCCCCTGATAATGCGCATCAACTACTTACACATAATTTATATATTCCTTTGTGGGTTTTTAGCTATGATGTATAAGCCGCGAATATTTGCCGATAGTATTTGTAATAAAGCACGAGATTGGAAAATGTACAGATTTGTGTCAATACCGTGATAAATTATTAACAGGGAATAGTTTTAACTTAATTCAATAATAGATTTTTAATGCATAATGATCTTAAGCTGTCCCTTACCAACAATTAACCCATCTCCATCCTGATTTACATCTTCTGACAACCGTAAGACTCTACCTAGAGCAAGCTATTTCCAGAGTGCAGAAAGGAACATTAATAATCCAACTTTGCTACTTGATCATGCTCTCTTGACTATTCTGTGGACAGATCTTTTCTTCATCTCAACAAAAACCCAAAATCAAAAGTTTTAAATTAATTCTGTAACTTATTTTCTCTTTCTTTTCCAAACAGGGATATGAAGTACACCCAGTTTTGAGGATATGAATCTTAAATAACCTGCAGAATGTTAATTTTCTTTAGAACTCCAACGCAGACTTAAGACTATGAAAATTCTACCAAAAAATGCAAGGTCATAAACTGACAGACAAATACATCTCCAGCAGATTGCCACTGACACAGCAGATTTCAGTTGTGTTTTTTAGGGAAATTTGTCTCACGTTGGCAGCATATTTATATTCTATCACCTGGAAGTAACCTGGGAAGGTAACCTGGGAAACACCGTGAAATAAAATGGGTAAAAACCTTCCTTTTTCACAGGCTTGTTTACCATGAGTAAGAACTGCGTTTCTGAAATAATTATGTGGGTTTTGTTTGGGTTTTTAGTAATAATAAATTGGGGGAATTCCACTAGAGAGAATTACAGAACCTGCAACTATTATGTCAGTTTTACAAACCAGACTGAATGTATTTCACATTACAGATACTGAACAGAAGCAAAAAAAGGTGGAGAACTTACAAAGCAATCTAAATAACTGAAAAAAACCCTCCATCTGTTTTGTGTGCCAGGAGTGTCTTGAAGTATTAATTAAATTTTAAAAACACTCTGAATACTGACAGTGTTACAGCCATATGAAGCAGACAGCAGTGGAATATTTCTGAGGTACTAATCGCAGAAATGTAAAATACTTGAGACAACCACTAACATAACTTTGCATAAAATAGTTCAATTCAAAGATTCTACTGTCTTCTCTTGGAGCACCTACCTGAACAGAAATGTAGACACAAATCCCTGGTGATACTAGGCAGCACCTAACCTCCTACAGCTGGCAAAGCAAATACATGAATGCCTACAGAGGCTTACTGCTGCTAAGGAGAATTCTCATCTATTTTTTAAAAAAACCCCACAGAAACCTGTTAAAATTAGTTTTGTTTTGCCAAAACCCCGAGCTTTGACCACCTCAATATTTAATTCTGAGAATTCTGGCTCCAATGCTAGATTTTCATATACTAGGTTTGATCACAGCTTATCTTTGGGACATTTTTAAAGACACATTTATTGATGTTAACTCTTCCAGGCCTGTAACACAAGTCCATCTCACTGTCTTCTCTGAGCATTCATAAGATCCCTCTCCTGCCCCAGGTCAGTTTCATGGAACTTACAGAAAAAGTACATTTATCTGCCTTTTTGACAAATTGCTCAAAATCAACCAAAATTAGAAATTTAATCAGAAAAACTGGAAACTACTCATTTTCTAAACTAGAAAATTAATTGTTACCTGTAAAAAGAGATTCAATTTGTAAAAAACCTTTCATCAGGCTTAAGCCTAATAGTTCCAACAACTGATTTCTGACAATTTTCAACCAAAAGAAAGATGGAAAAACTAGTTTTAGGCAGCAAAAGATTTCAAGTACATGGAAAGAAAATACCAAATCCTTGGCAAGCAACACTTATCATGATGGTACTGACTGACATAAGAGTCACCACTCCTGCAGTAGGCAGATCCTGAATCATTTTATCCCATGCACACAGGAGAACAAGGTGTTGAGCACAGCTTCTTAAGACAAGATTTCTAGAGTGCAGCTACCCCTTAATATTTGGGGTAACAAGCAGAGTATAGTCATATACCACACTTGAACCAGTCATCAAGAAACAGTTCAGAAAGCAACCCAAATAAAATATACTGCATTAATCCAGCATACAGATCACAAAAGAGAAGAAGTCATTCATCCTCACGCTGACTGCAGGCAGCAGTTGTATTATTTTGAAGTTAAAAAGCAATCTCATCTGTTTATTTTGTTATTGCAGCTCCCAGGCATAGGCTCACTTAGCTTTCAGACAGGGAATATGTATATTGCATAAATAGCTTTCATACAATCCTCCTTGTCCTGTGATGCACACAGTAATCACCTGTCTACTTAGAGGCTTTCTATTCTGGAAGTCACTATGTAGATTATATATTCTATCCCAGACTACTTACTTCCCTTAATTGTGCATGTCCACTGGGAATACTTCAGAGAATCTCTCCAGAAATGTTGCCATGCTACCAAAACCAGGTAATTGCTCTCACTTTTTTATTTTACTTGAAGACACATCAGATTTCAGGGCTATACTAAGACCCACAGCAAGAAGCAAAAATAAACTTAATAATAATCATAACAATAATCATCATCACCCCTCTACATTCCCATCCTCCTTTTACTTTTCTGGCATCCTTCCTAATCAAACCACAGCCCCACATCCTACGGGTGGTATCTGTAGAAAAAGCACGACTACAGAATCAAACCAGAACTGAAAGCAATCAGGCAAAAGCATTTCTTTCTTGCAAAGAGACTTTACTTATTTCAGATTGCTTCTTTAAGGAGAACCTCACACAGGCCAGCACCAGCACCATTCTAAAGTGAAGTACAAATGGGTGATTACACAGAGTTCCTGACTTGCCATCCTCCCTTGGTCTCTGCACACTTGACCCCAGCCCTGCACTTGCCTCCAAATGGCAGCAGGAATTTGCCCAGCAGAAGCCTGGTGGTGGGTGTGTGGCAACACAAATAACAGGAATGCTGGAAGGGTATGGAAACATGAGATCCCTTCTGCCCAGCAGCAACCCACCCTTGTGAAAGTATTGCAAAACACACTGCACAGAGCTGGCCATCACCCTGGTGCCACAGTTTCCCAAAACAGGTAAGCCAGGGTGTGAGCTGGCTGCACCAAAGTGAAGGGACAAGATTATCCCAAAGAACAAATGCTCCCACTGCTTCCTTCTGCCAGACAGCAATATTAAACCAGTTTAGTTATTTTAGTTCAAAATCAACAGAAAGCCAGTATGGTCCAACAAGTGCTCAAAAGCTATTCCCACTGCTGAAAGAATGTTTCTTAAAGAAGGAAACACTGTCCAGGCAGCTCAGCTTTTGTATGAATATGAATGTGAGTATGAACACTCTTACCCTTAGACAGACTTGCTCCTGACACCAAGGAAGTAGAAAACCACTGTGGAATTGCTGCATGATTTTTCCCTAAGCCAACACTGCCACACATCCTCAGATTTATAAGAGCTGCAAGCCAGCCCTTTTATTTGGCTTCTGCATCCTTCTCTCAACAGCAGCTGTGGCTGCTGGGAAAAGAGAAGCTATTGTTTGAATGATGGAGATGGACACACCACTGCTTACAGATAGACAGAAATGCACAGAGCTTGCCCCCCAACTAAGGTTTGGTCCATACAGAGTACAACTTGTGAAATAGTCTCATGCTCTGACAAGCAGTTTGTGCAGTTCCCCTGAGGTTGCCAGATAGATCTTAAAGACTAAGTAGAAGAAAAAAAAAATCAAGATAAAAGAAGGCAAAAGCATGCACACAGGATGATAAACATAGCTGGAAACAGTGGATAAACAGATAATGAGGAATATAGTGGGGGTTTTGGCAAGTGGTGTAACAAGAAGCAACAGCACATGTCCAAAGAAGTCCAAGGAAAGGTCACCTTTAATATTGAAGAACCCAGTGACTACAACCATCAGAGACCCCTTTAGATAACCCTCCAGCACCATAAAAGGACTTCCCATGGAGGTGGATGCATGCAAATTAGTGCTAGGAGAAAATGATGTATATTCTACATTTCTCTTTATCTAAAAGTCAAACTATGTTAACCCATGACAATCTATCAGCTAGGAAGTATGTTGTATGAGTGTTTGATCAGGATGGAATAAATACCCTGTTGTAAAACCTCACCACACACATCTGATTAGAGGAGATATCCTCTGGGCGTGTTCATAATAAAGAATGCTCCCTTTCTGATAGTTCAGATTGTGTTAAAAAGTTTATTTCCTGGCCTATTTTGGTATCACAAGCTTCTCAAATCTGGAAATGCAGAAAAACAAGTAACCACATCCTTATCACAAACAGTCAAATGAAGCTTATAAAAGCAGTAGCTCTGAGCCCTATGACTTCAGTGTAATTCAAAGGCTTGAGTTAAGTTAAATGGTGCTCTAAAAACTCTGTGTTGGTTTACTTGGTCTTGGTAACACCACAGTCTATGTTTTGCACCAGAAGAACGTTATCTCCCTCGTATCTTGACTGAAATTACTCTGCCAGAAGAGTTCTACCTCTTGCCTTGGCACGACATGACTTCCATGGCAACTAAAAACACCCCTCATGCTTCTTTTAGAGAAGCTGGGAGACTCATAAAGGAAAGGAGAGTAGAGGAAACAACTTCCCTCATGGCAAAGCTTTGTGCACCACACACTCGTGAGTTTTAAGCAAAGACTGGCTTATTTCCTCTCAATTTATTCAACCTTCTTTTACCATACTGAAATGCCAACAGCAAACATTTGACATCACCATCATTTTAACAGCACCAGGTGCATGGTTACTGCTTCACCACACCAGGAGCTCATACCTCACCACTTAGGAAGAGCATTCCTCAAATCCTTCTTAGAATTCCTCACCTTCTTCAGTGCACTGTTGGTGACTCCTCACTCAGCTGTCCCCTTGTATTAGCAACTGATTTGGATTAATAACGAAGGCTGCTTTTAGAAGAGCATTCACTACTAATTCAATCAGAAAAGCTGCTACAATAGCTCTTTTATCTGTATGGCTTTTCCTTTTCAGAATCTGATGTAACAGAGCCAAAGCTTCCTTGGAAACCATACTCCTCTATTCTTACAAATTCTTATTTTTGAGAATTCAAATAAATTTTTTGATCAGTGCTAGATTACTCCATCCATGACTTTTTTAAGTGTGAGCTCTAAAATATCCAAGAGAGCTATCCCAAAGCTAACCAAATAACAATGCAGATATTTGACAGCAATCAGAAGACTAAAACCTGAACAGACAGTGCAAAATGAACCAACTGCTGCAAAGGGCTGTAGCTTGAATAGCACTCTGTGAAAACTACAGATTGAATATTGAATAACATAAAGCAGACAGGATTTCAAGGAAAAATAATCTGAATCTGAGAATTGCAATCATGCCACTTGCCATTTCTTGGGCAGGAAAAGTAAAAGAACACACCTCTCTCTCTGTGGCACCCTGTCTGGTCTGAAGCATCTTTTATCAGTGGGACAACATTAGGAATTATTTACTCCAGCAATATTTGAATGACAATGGGAAGAAAGGAATGTATATTTTACCCAATGGTCACAAAATACATCCCAAATGTTAAAACCTCAAGCACCCAATAAGGCAGGTTATTTAGGATTTTGGGTTGGTTTTTCGCTTGGTTTCTATTTGTTTGACATTTTGTTTGTTTGGGTTTTTTTTAACTTGAAACAAACAAAAGCAAATCAAAACCACTGTAACCTGAGAAACTGAGGAACTTACATGTAAGCAAGGAAACTTGCTTAAAATACCGATTGGAGGCAGCATAAACCAGTGAAAATCTCTCAAGTCCCAACCTCAGTTGTCTGAATTTACTCACAGTAGCATATTGAAAATCAGCAACCTAATATTTGACTTGGCAATCAACCCTTATTTTAAGGATTTTATTCCATTTTCTGTTTTGCTTTGCTATGGAACCCAGCACCTCAAAGTTTCCCTGTCAAGATACAAGTTCATTGCCAAAACAATAACTGCAAAACCATTTCTTTTACTACGTATTCTGTATCTGATTTCTTTGCTCCTCAGTTAACAACATGGTAGCTGTTATGTTCCTATGTAGTCCTATTTCCTATCTCAAAACATCCAAAACCTTCAATAGGAAGTACATTATGGATATAAAATATCTTGAGCTGAATATGTTCAAAGTAAATGCACGCAACCTTAATGTAGGGAAGAAACAGCAACACCTCAGGGCAGAATTATGTTCAAGGCAAACAGGGAAGATCTGCTAATACTTATGAAACAACACCCCTCAAAGAATTGCAGTTGAGACAAAAGAATCCCTAACCAACAATAAAATTAAAATTTGGTGATGGTGCCAAGAGTTGCAGTGATCCTGCAATAGGCAGAGCCTCTCACTGCTGGCTCCAAGATTAAAGCTCAAAGACCTGGAAGTCTCTGACTTGAAAAGCAGAAAGACAATGCTGAGACCTTTGGTTTATTATGTGCCTTTGAAAGGCTGAACTTCTCAACAAATTTTCACAAGCACACCAAATTTCTTGTTTGAAGAAGATAACATCCAGCCTATTTTCCTGGCTAGAACTGCTGTACAGAGCAACAAAGGATTTTCTAAATATCCCTATTCATCCCTCCACCAGCTCTTATTCTTTCATCCTTACAGATCTTCAAGTTTTACCAGAATCCTGATGAATGGCCATGCTGTGCCCCAAGATCTACATGCAAAAATGAGTTCTTAACTATGACTGAATTATAATAGCATGAATTATGTGACTGAATTATAATAGCATTCCTAGACCTCTGTTACTGTCACGATGTCGTTAAATTAATTAGAGCTACTACAGCTAGAAATACTTTCTCCTTTAACATGAAGAGCAAGTGTGTGCTCCACATTTCTGCAGGATTAGACATATTCATAGCACGGTGCTGAAGGAAGCCAAAGCTAATCCTAAATTTTATAATGACAAGATCCTTATTCTAAAATGAAACAAAGTAATTGAAACTATTGCTACTTCATAAAAGGACCAGTCTTCACCCTGTCATATAATTTCCCTTCAATTGTTGTTAAACAGCACAATTAATAAGATACTTGTATGAGAGCAAGGAGTCTTCCCATGAAACAGCTAAAACTCCACCAAATGAGAGAGGAGTTCAGAGAGAATCCTCATTTCTTCTCTGCATGTAAGGAGCATGGATTATGGCAGCCTTGAGATAGAATAGCAGGCATCGAGAGCTGCCTTCTCAGGAAGAAAGCCTGGAAGTGCCATATAATTCCTGAGTATTTGTCCATTCACTTTTACCTTGAATTAAAGCCCAGCTTACTGATAAGACTCCTCTAACAAGCAGAGCATATTCTTGCAGCATCAACTTCTCACTCAAGACTTCAGGAAGGAAGAGGGTGCCTTCAAATGAAAGTCCAGCCCACTCAGTTGAAAAGGGATCCAAGTGCCATCCCCTGAAAACCTAGGGAAGGCATTTCAAAGCAACCATTTTAAATATCAGAGCACATAATTTTGCAGGAACGGCCTATGAAAATCTGTTTCTACTACAAATGCAAGTTTTGGCAATCAGCTGCAGCTGCCAGTTTACAGACACAACTTGTAATACATTTACAGACTCTCTAGTACTACAGGGACTTTCTGAAGGCAAAAAAACCCTTCCTTGCTAGAGCACTATAAATATAAAATAGCCTTTTATTACTGTAAACTTGGACTATCTTTTGAAATCAAACAGTCATAGGAGTTTGTATGCCAAACATTTGTTTCTGCTCACTGGAAAGCATCAATGCTACAAAGCAGCCTGAATAACACTTTTCCTCCCACACTTGAGTCTCTAACAGTACCAAATATCCTCATCTGACCAACCTGTGCCTGCAGAACTCCTGTGTGTGTCTAGAAATCACACCCAATCATTATGCAGCTTCCTGGCCCAATTCCCACTTCAAAATCCTTCTCACTCAGAGATAAAACACTCATCAGCACTGCTGCTGCTCAGAGTCATCAAAACCACTGGCTTTGGGAAGAAGAAACTAGTTAAATGAAAAGACATCATCTGCCTCAGCCACTCAATGACTCCAGGGCATAAAAATCAACAGCTGCCTAGCAGAAGTGTTACATCCCAGTGTTGTCCAAGTGGACCCTGATAAAGCTTAGGAAGTCATTCCAAACTGGATACAAGTATCCTGTACAAAAGCAAAAAAAGCTCTTATGACTGCTGAGCAAGGTCACTTCACTTCAGGTAGCACAGGATTACATCTATGATGTTGCAAGCCTGGTTGGTGAAGGACTTCCTCATTTGTGTCTTGTGGTTTTGGGGATGGGGAAAGGAAAGAAAAAATTATTGACTCTCCTTGTAGAAACATCTTCACAGAAAAAAAAAAAAAAGTAGTCCACTCCAATATATTCAAAATATTATTTAAATGTGGTTAATCCCACCTCCATTGTCGAGAGAAAACAGAAATTGGAGCCTAGAAATACGTGTCTCACTCAAGTTTTTTTATTCACAAGATGGGGTGGAGTGCCCTTGTGCAGACATTACTCTGGCATAAGCACCCTGGAACCACTTGGAATGGCTTTATTTTTGCTTTCAATTTACTTGGGCTTCAGAAAAAAAAAAACAACAAACCTTAAATAAAAGAAAAAATTCTCTGAGAAGATCATTAAAATTAATTGATCAAAAATAAGGTGAGACATGATGGAAAAAAAAAGAGCAGAACTGAACAGAATCAGAGATTGTGTCAACCGAACTAAGTCTGCGTCACAGAGGACAAACCTCAGAGGAAAGACATCAGAAGAGGAATTACATTTCTAGGATAAAGATGAGGGGTGAACATGAGAGAAAAATGAGAGCAAAACTGTGTAAGGTTGCACTTATTCAAGCAAAAAAAAAAAAAAAATCCACCTCTATTCTTTCCCTTCTGAAAGGCCATAAAGAATAATACTCCAGCTGTTAATTTTAAGATGGCTTTGCTTTCTTTTTTCTTTTTGGACCTTGAAAAGTGATTTCAAACCAGTTCTTACTGTTTCCTCCCCTCATTAGAAAATTCTGATCACACAACTAAAAGCACTGACACCTGGATGAACTGAACTGTTTGCCAGTGTTACAGCAGGAGAAAAAGAGGAGGAGAATTCATCAATTGCACTACTGAATATGAGTTCATTTATACAGAAAAAATGCGCATCTTATTGAATGAAAGCAATATGAAAGTAAAACGCCTCTGCAGTGGCACATCACACCAGTATTTAAACAGCTGAGTGTTCAGGATAGCTTTTATAAATCTAAAAGGGAAATAAATCCAATGCAGCTTCTCAAGCAAAGATTCTGGAATGGGAAATATCAAACATCCACATTCTTTTTCCTAAGGAGTATGTATGTCTTCTCCCCATCGTAGGCACTGCCCAAATTAAAATACAATCCCACCAACAGAGCACAACCAGTTGACTTGTACAGTCCCTGAATTTGAATTTAATTCTAGGTCAAAGAACAAAATTATGATGTCTGTGTGTTTAGTAAAACATGATGATGAACTCCTTTAGCTTGGAAGAGATATGTCCCACATATAATGCTCTGCATGTTCTCAAAACTGAAATCATCCCTAGAAATCCTATGTGGAACCTTGTGATGCCCTCAGAGCCCAAAGAATGCTGCCCTCTCTGCTGTAAGAGCTGTGGACAACTGCCTTTACTAAGATAACATCTCAGTGAAACTCTCCTTCAGTCTGACCAGATACCAACCTTATTTATCATCAACTTTATTATTCTCATCCTATAATTAATTATGCCTACAATTAATCATAGTGCTCACAAACACTATATGAGAGACAGTGTTTATTGTAAACATCTTTCTTTTTCCTACTGAATCAATGCTATCTGAGAAGCAAAAGCCAATACAAACACCACAAATCTGGAGAGCCAGATGAAATGCTGCCTAAAATCTTGAGGTGGCATGACTTGAACACTGCTCTTACTACAACTGCTCTTTTTTAATTACAGGTACTAACAGATAACTGAATGACCAAAGAAAAAGCTCACTGATCCTAAGACTTCTCCTTCCCAGTTTGTGACTCTTCTCTCATTTACTCCAAAAACACTTGGCATTTACAACCAGGCAAGTATCTCTATTTGCTACACCACAGATGCAGACACGAAGCTCACCCACATGATGCATTATTTATAAAGAATATGCAGAGTATTCTTCTCCTACAGAGCTGTTCTCTTCCTCTTATATCTTCCTCCAAACCATTTCCAAAGGCTTCTTCCTCTGCCTTTGTGCTTCCTCTCCCTTTCCCCCAAATCTTTGCTCCACCACTGCACTGCAGCAGCAGCAAGAATGTGTGCATTTGATAAGCAAGGAGAGAATCTTAAGTGAGACATCAAAAAGAAAAGTGTCTAAACAATATCACCTTTCCTGAGTCCCCGATAATCGAAACTATCCAGAGGAACCAAAACTAGAAACCAGACCAGAACCAGAAACTAGGCTAATCTTTGGAAGGTCATGAATATTTATTATGCAGGGTGGTCTGGATACACAAGGAGCACTCTCTCATGGCTATTTGATAGTAGAGGCCAACTTCACCATCTGAATCACCAGCTACACTGACTGCAGAGGGAGCTTCAGTAGGCAAGACCCAGTAGGTTCAAATTAAATATACACACATTCATGGAGCTCTCTAAATAAAACAAAATACACAATTAAGTTGCCTTTTTTTCTTATGTATGCAGTCAACTTTATCAAACTTTTTCTCGTTAACCATATATTTTACATTTAAAATGTAATTTGTGTACTAAAAGTTATTTCCCAAAATTTACATTTGTTTTTAAGAGAAATTCAGGACTCAAACATGTTCATCCTGACACCATTTATATTTGAGTCTGTGTCTGTAATTTAATGATTTCCATCGAGACATAATTCATTTTGTTATAGATTCATCTAACACCAATATAGCGAGCAAGAAGAAACAATAGTTGAGGTCACCATGAAGAAACCCTCATGCAGCACAGATACTGGCAGTTAATAGAGCACAGAAAAGTTTTGTGCTTAAGTACAATCAGGATATCACATCTGATGATTAAACTCAAAGAATGTCAGAGAACACTCTGGCAGTAATACATGAAACGAGGAAGCGTCAGTCAATTTTTTTGCTTTCACAACAAGAGGAAAAAAAAAAAAAAGGCATTTTTATTGTCATAGCACTTGCAGCAAGTTGATTTTAAAAAGGAGATTTCATGCCAAAGTCGGCTGTTTAATCAGATAAAGAAGGCTTTCCTATTTCCCATTGTATAGATCAAGTTGGCTCCAGGAGCCACACAGAGCTTTGAGAAGCACATTTTTCCGTGAGGGCTGTATCGTTTGATCATGGCAAAGCACGGGGACTGCTGGGTAACGCGAATCAGAGCTGCAGCAAGAGGGGAAGCAGGCAGCCTGCTGAGGCCACGATATCCATGTCACCCCCAGCACTCCCAGTCACACACCCGCCTCCGGGGGGAAGCACCCATCTCCCTTACGGGTTTGTCGTGGAGGTTTTCATGTGGCTCCCAATTAACGCAGATTTTTAATTCAAAGCTCAACCATAATAATTTTAACAAATGCATGCTAGGATCAGCCCCTCCGTACTGATGAAGATTCTCACAACTGCTTTCAAAATAATAAATGTCAAACCTGCTTTGAAGGTGATATGTAGAATTTTCTATATGTCTTTTCAAGAGATGTAGCAATTTATGAACGCTATAAAACCTTAAAATAAAGTTTCTGTTAGAAGATAGGACGCATCTACCTCTGATGCTGTTCACAGCCTTCCCAAGGAGACTGCTAGCAGCAAAGAACTGGTGGGTTATGTCACCTGATATCCAGAAAGATGACACAGGAACCCATGGACAGATGGATCAGTCACAAGGGACCCCTGGGCAGGACAAAGTTTAGAAGCTCAGCTTTTCACCAGGTACTGGCCATGAAACACCACTCTGGCACCTCCAGCCTCCTAACTTATCTAGAGTAGCAAGCAGCCCTTCAAGTCTCCACCTTCTTCTGCTGACTGGTCTTTCACACCCCAATTCTGAACCAAATTTGGTTCTGGATTCTGAAGAAGGCACTGCAAGAAGATCCATCCAAGCATTTTAACTCTTTTCACTGAAATCCTCTTGAAACCACTGAACTGGAGGAAAAGTCTTCAAAGCTACAACCAAAAAAGTGCCAAACTAAAAACATTAGAGACTGATTAAGCATTAACTCAAGCCACTATCTGTCACTCAAGCTACTATCCTGAAATGCAAGACAATTATTTTCCCATACTTTCACAAATATTGTTATTTTTCCATGCACCACCAGCATTGGTAATAACTTAAAAGGTTGGTTTCAGCATCCCTTTATAAACAGAACATGT
This sequence comes from Aegithalos caudatus, assembly GCA_013389925.1. NCBI lineage: Eukaryota > Metazoa > Chordata > Aves > Passeriformes > Aegithalidae > Aegithalos > Aegithalos caudatus. The sequence goes on along the minus strand of WEIU01019865.1, from coordinate 1,363,756 downwards.
AAAAGCCCGTAAAGTGAAATTGGAGCCAATGTTCTGCACTGGGTTTATGTTGTATGTTAAGTAGAAGCAGAGAACAAACTGAGACAATTGCAATTTGTTTGTTTATTTTCCAAGTCCTAGTGGGCTGAACAGAATAGAACTGGTTCTCATAGAAGCATTTGGAGTGGAATAAAAGAAAGCACTGAAAGTTTACCTCATTATGTTTAATAATTCTTTAAAAAAAAGGTGATGTGGGTGTTTTCTTGTTGTCATTCCCCACCACATCATCATCCCAGGCTCTTAAACACTGAGTTTGAGAAAATGCAGCGGGCTCCTTTCTGCTCCATCCAGTACTGACAGTCCATATGCCCATCAATTCACAAAACAGAACAAGGGATTCACAAAGTAAACCTTGGGTTTGCTTTTTCCATTTCAAGTTTCATTTCATTTTCACATACTGAAGCACTGTAGATTTGATCACTTTTCCCAAGTATTCCAAAAAAACTTTTACACTTCCCTTCAAAGAAACTGCCATTGTCAACAGCCCAGAGCTTTAAACCCCGTATATACTCAGTCTGGTATGAACTGCCCTAATACTATTTCTAAATACAACATTCATTCATGCTGAGAACTGAATGATCTCATCTCCATCTCATGACTAAAAAGTTAGTTTTGAGTTAGCAACTTTTTCTCACATGTTTGTGTCAGTTTGCCATTAAGAAAGCTGCTCTTCCTTCCAACAGTTCAATCCCAGAATCCTAGACTAGCCCAGCTTGGAAGGAACTGCGAGAAATCACCTGGTCCAACCTTTGGTGGGAAGGAAAGCCTAGGTAAGATTCTCTAGTTCCGCGTCCAATCACATCTTGAAAACATACATGTTTAGAAAAGAAATTAACAGAAAGAATCAAGTGAAAATACCTAAATAACAAAGGGTTAGGCTAAGGAGTCTAAAGACCAAAAACTTCAACAAATCAAATCATGGCACATTAAGTAAATAAACCCCTCCATGTGCACAGACATTATAACAAGATGATGATTTTGAAAAAGCATGTAGAGAATTTAACACAAGTTACCCCATCACCAGCACATTTATGCTGATTAAAGAAAATCTACTAAGCACAGCTGTTAGCAACAAAACCCAGCAAATCTTCAGGAACAAGACCTCTGCATTTAGGTGATGGCAACAGCAGTACCTGTGACACTACTCTGTCGTTTGTTCTGTCAGTAGCTCATTAACAAAAACATCTCAATCACATATTCTCAACTGCAGTTGCAGCATGTCACAATTCAGCTCCCGTGATATGTTTATCACAAATGACAGGCTACACAGGGTACTATTTCTCTTCTGCAGAAAAACAACTGCAGCTTTGTTTTTCCCATTATGTTTTTCATCTTCCCTATGTGCTGTCCATGACACCCTTCCAGTGGAAGCCTCCTTCCTATTGGGTGCTTTTCAAATCTCCATCCTTCAGAGGAAGAAAAACATGAAGAGGACTTTTAATTCTAACCTTGCCTAAACAGCTTTATGCTCAATATAATTAAATGCAAATTAGTGCTACAGCAAGAAGCCATGGGAAGAAATCAGCATATCCTACATTTTTTTCCTGTTACTAGAAAGGCTTTCCAGGACACTTAGAACATAGTTAGGCCTCATATATATGAAGAAACTGTCAAACTAAGCCAAAGGTGAAGAACCTTTTACATACCAAGGGGGAAAAAACCCCATTAAAAACATACCTGCACTTGAACACACTGCATAATTCATTAATAATGTAAAGTCAGATGGCCCAGAAGTCTCAGGCAACCTTTGAGTTAGGCCAATAAGCCAGCTCTAAACAGACACAGTTATGTCAACAAAAGAAAAGCAGGCTAGTCAAACTCAGTGTTTTTGCTGGCATTTTTACTGGGGCTAAATTTGGAAATAGTATCATTTTCAGAAATAGGAAAAAAATGCTAAATACTTCTTTTTGACTATCAGAAAGCAATAGAGGCCAAAATATGCACTCAACATAGTGCATTAGCTCTGCTACCTGTGAAATGGAGGTACACAACCTGGTGATAAATGGAAGTGCTCAGAAGGCTGAAAGCAGCTGACCATTTCCAAAAGCTGATGGGCAGGAAGTTTCCAGCTACAATTTGCTGGCCAACAAACCCATGAAAAGAGACTAAGATAACATTTCACCTGTTTCTAAAGAACACAGGAATAAGAAAGGCAAGCCACAATTGAGCAAGTAATTCTGGTAGAAGAGACATAACAGGACACTGCTACGCTCACGTTCTCAGTTTGAGAAATACTTTTCTCTCAGATGAAAACCACCAGATTTGAGTGATTAAAAATGTATTCTCCTCTTCCTCCTATCAGCAAACTTTTGGGGCTGAATCACACTACAAACAAGTCAAACTATGACATGTCGGTGCTTTTTGGTTTGCTAGAAAGATCTGAAGAAACCTGAGAATAGAGATAAAATACACTGCAGTGAAGTCACTGTGCTGAATTCATGACATCATAATTGTTGCCATGGCAACTAGCTAGTATCAAGCACAGAATACTACCTTCACTGCAGAATCAAGGAGCACCCGTGCTGCCACAAAATAAATGTTCTTATTTGAACAAAAATCCAGTTAACAACACAGGAAATAAAATATTACTGCAAGTGCACTCCTTTTTCTATACCTCGTTTTGTTCACCTGGTGTGAGACTTTGTTAACACGGTGGCACATATAAAGAGGTCTGATATGCATGATAAAAATAGTGTAATTGAAAAAACTATGGTTTTCTTGAAGTGTTCCTTAATTTTTCCAGAGCAGTAGTTCTTCTTGTGTTTTCCTCTCCTATGCATATGACTGCAGTCGTATACAACAAAACTCAGTTTAGACATGAAACAGAGGGAAGAAAAATCAAAAATCCTCCAGTAAACAACATTTTCCATTTCTTATTTCAACGAGCCAGAGATGGCCAAACTGGAACTGTCAAACAGCAGCAGAACTACCTGATAAAGAACATATTCCACATTTGGAGCTTATGGTTCCTTTTGTTTAAGGAGTGCACCCACAGCGCCTTCAAACCCCAGTCACGGTTTTTCATGCACCGACTAAACACAGAGCTTCAAATCTGCAGGGCTCCCACAACAGCTTCCTTGTAAATAAAAACCTCAACCTTTTTCCTCTAAACAGTCCTATTTCTCATGAGGCAGATCAGCTATTTCCAGCTCCTCCCCATTCACAAATATAAAAGCTTCAAAAACTACAAAGAAGCGGTTGCCAATTTATCAGGTCACAATTATGCTTGTGAGTAGCACTTACATATAAAATGCACAAGTGCCCCATTTGATGTGGCAAGCTGAAATATCTGTGGGAATAAATCACTACTAAAAAGGCACATGAAGGAAAGCACATCTGAAAATTAACTTCTTCAAATTAACTTGCTGAATACAAAAGTCAAGAGCTGCAGGTCAGTAATAGCAGATAGTGTTTCACAGCTCACCCTTATGGCTGATTAGGCACAAAGAAATTTTTTCAAAACAAACTTTAACAAACAGACCATGCTATATAGTAAAGTATACTTATTTGCTACCTCAATGGTTCTTAAAGAGCTATCTATAAATTATTGCTGGACCAAAGAACACTTACACATAACTACATGTAATTAGTCAGCTGTGCCTAAACAGTTTCAGTACACACTGATGGGGTTTTCTCAGCTTCTAAGAAAACAAAACTGCCCCAGTTACCAATTAACAGCACACTTCCACATTGGCTTGTTGCCTTTGTAGGACACTTTCTCTGCTGGAATCAAGCACACTGATGACACCAAAACAAGGCCAGAAGCACTGCAGTAACCTGCTCTCTCCAGCCTCTTTGTAAAGACTGTCTCAAAAAATGAGCACTGGACAAAGAGAACACAAGCAATAAAATCAGGAGTTTCAGATACTGAGGATTAGTACACAGCTGTATCCCATATGCCTCTGTCCTCAGTGTTCTCTTAATATTACTTCACACAATCAAGAATGATGACTACTGCTTGAATGATTACACCACAAAAATCCCAAGTTGAACTCATATTCCACAATATGAAGTGTACTTGGGAAATTATTAGAGTTGACAACACATTCTAAGGAAATCATGGAGCGTGCCAATGTACTCCCTCCCACATAAATGTAAGGAAATGAACAATCTTTCATAGGTTTTTAAAAGTCTTAGGAACAGATGCTGCCTTTGGTGAATACAACTGTGATTCCAACCATATATCTTAATACACCAAATACAGTTAAAACAACTGCCACAAATGCAGAAAATTAAGGAAGTTGATAAAACCTCAAGCAAGGTACATCACAAATGCAGAATCCTCTTCTCTGCAACTGAGTATAAGTTTAAGGGTCCATATGATAAAATTCACAAACCTATCTGTGATATAAACACAGGACAAATGGCAATGACATTCCCTTCCTCATTAGTACACACTGCATTTCCAGCTCTTACACAATATGAAATCACTGCTTAATAAGTAATAAAAAACCTCACAGTGTCTGTAGCTGATTTTGCTGTTTGAAAGATTGACAGATTAATTGATCCCTTAAGCAACTAATGTGTCTTCTCTGAGTGCACACAGAAAATTATGGATTATCTCAAGACTTTACAGAGCTTTTTACATGACTTTAAAATGAACTTGTTAAATTAGGTCTTCCCCAACAGTCCTTCTGTTAAGTCTAACTTTTATGTTAATACTAGATAGAGGAATGCAAAGATGTAAGTGCCCGCCCACCTCTGCACGTGGTATTTTTTCTTGTATTATTCATGTATCACTATTATAACAGAAGCAACAACTAAAAATGTTCTGCTAAGATGTGTTAAGATGACCAAACCACTTGCAAACGTAACTGAAGACACCACAACACAAAAGAAACACCACCTGTCCCTCCTCTCTCCTCCCACAAATCAGGTTGAGAAAGGCTAGGGGATTTAAGATGCCAAACAACTATTATAACTCCTTTATTCAAACTTCCACATAGCAAATTCTTTCCACTGTTGGGAGTCCATCACCCACAATTACAGGAAACTTGAGTGTAAAAGCACTTAAATACAATGCTATATCCACTAAATTTAGCTGTTAGTTTAGAAATAGTTCTATTTATTCTAAATACTATTAAAATGTGTTACAATGTGCCTAGATCCATTTTCAATTTTAACTGTGCTGAGAATGATATTAATGTAATAGTTTTTTTCTAACCAGGCATGACTGAAGCATGATCTCAGCAAGTTTTGAGGCACTGGCCTTTATTTACACGTTAGTATATTTAGAATCAGTCACTTATGCACTGCTGAACTAAACCATGTAAGATGCACCCACATTGCAACTGGTTCCAAACCAAATTGAAACACAAAACAATAGAAGACAGCATTTTTATTTCTCACAACTGAGAGGAGATATTTACAATGTCACTATCTCCCAGATCAATGAGTAAAGGAATAGTCCAGAAATAAAAATAACTCAAAATCTACAGATTTCTGCAGTCCCTGTCTGTAGAATAATTCTCATACTCAAGACCCTCTACTTTGTCTTAAGGAGTTGAAAATCTGCTCAGTTGTGGATCTTATATGAAGTAGTAACAGAGGCACTGAATTTTTAACACCCACCCTCTTATATGCACAAATTTTGAGAGCAAAAGGAGCTGCCAGCTCTACAACTCCCTGGGAGGGAATCAAAAATTATTAGGAAAGCACTTGGAGCAACCTCACACTTGTTCCTCAGAGCTGAAAACATGCAGAGCAGACAAAGGAACATCATCTTGCTTAAACTCTTTTATGGTGGTCCTGAACACTTTAGGAAAGGAGTCAGGTACAAAACTTAGGGAAAATAAATGCAATGGTATTTTCTGTTTGGAAGGGAACTGAAATCACCATCCTGGCTCTGACCAGAGATCTATCTACCTAACTCTCCTCCAACAATAGGCAACTACGAAAGAGCATAAAACCAGGACAAGCACAAGGATAGCTCCTTTGATTACATTCCCAAAGGCCAAGTTACAGCCCAGCACATGACTGAGACAGAGGTAAAGAACAACATGCTTAGCCCTTCTTTGTACCTCCTTGCACAAACTGAAAAAAAGGGTAAACAAACACATGAAAAATTTCTGCAACTCGAGGAGACTCGCTTCTTTCCAAACCTGAGTAAAACCAATCAGGAAAACCAAACTGGAAAACAATCACATTTCTAGTTCACACTCTTCCACCTGGTGTGTTCTCACATGAGGACTTTTACTAGAAGCTTGTCTTACAATCATGGCTACTTGGCACACAGCAGAGCAACCTGGCAGCCCCTGTCTTTTCTTCCTTACCTTGGCACACCCATCCCAACCAAAGCAAAGCCATCCTGGCTGGAAACCAGGAGCTGGAGTAAGGTTAGTGACGAAGGGATTCAAGCTGTGATGTATGACACACTGTAACAGATTTGAAGTCAGAAGCTACTAAACCTCAGACTAAATACACAGAAGTTCTCCATTGTTCCAAAAGACACTCCTAAACTCCCTAGTTTAGCTAACTTTGCTGCCATAAGCTGTCTGAAACACCTGTAATGGGACTGAAGTGGAACAGAAGGTAAAGATGTTCAGATTATGAAGTCCATTTAAGGTAAATGTAAGTTGCATGCTTCACTGGGATACCGGAAACACCGCAATTTAAATGGTGTCGCTCAGATCAACATAAATTCATTAAAACCAGGACAGTACCATTGCAAAGTCAGTAACACCATAAGAGAGCCACACATCTCCAACACAGCTAACAGTGTTTCATACAGAAACAAATGTTACAAGTGGAAAGCTACTGTTTCCTCTGCCCTCCAGTCTCCTCCTACAATCCCAACACATTTTTGCAAGGAGCCAGGACAGAGTTTTACAGACTCTGTCAAAAGGGGGTCCACAGAGTCATGGCCAAATACTTACCATGCTTACGCTCCTTTTTCTTTTGGGCAGCAGCCCACCCTTCAATTGGATTAAGTGTAACATGAACTGTACCCTCAGGTGTGATGACAAAGCAACTCCAAGGATCCCTCATAGGTTTCAATCTGAATAATCTGGGCTACTTCAGGCAATTCAGATCACAGCTTTTAATAGCTCAACTGATTTTAAATGAAATGGATTAAAAAGTACCCAAATGGAAATACCCACTAAGAGGTGCAGAGGAACAGGAAACACCAACAATCAGAAACAGTCAAGTCTTCTACTACTACAATCAGAGCTAGCAGAAGCTGTCCCCAGCCCAAGCTTTCTGTCACTTTTCCCAAAGCATATGTGCATGCAGGTGTGTGTACGTGCATCGGAGGATGGGGTGGGAAATGCTCCCAGAGGAGCTGGTAGGGAGGGGAGGCAGCATTTACTGGCATATCCATCACCCTGCAGCCTTAGAAAAATTCAAGTATCTATTTAAACTTACATTTGAAAATTCAAATAAAAGCAATAGCCTACTAAAGATCAGCAGGTAAGAAAAAAAAAAAGAATATTTTTAAATGAATCTTTGCCAACAGAATTCCTGAAAGAAACTTAAATCTAATTTCCCATTCAGTAGACTGTATTAACTAATAATGTAGAAACGAGTGATTCAAACATGTGAATCATTTCTACCTGTATTCACTGTACACTCCTCTCCCTCTGCTGCAGCCAAGTAGTATAAAGCCACAACTTCACACTGGTATGGTCAGGCACAAATTACTAAGTCACATGGTATTTTTCAAATAAAACTGAATCATCGAAAGGACAAAGAGAACAAACAGCGAAGGAGCTCACTGCAAAAAAGATGGTGACTTCCTAGCAGCCCTCAAAGAAAAGGAGGAGGAAAAAGATACAAGCTACACCTCCAGCCTGATTCAACAGGTTTTTCTACACTTATTTTTAAGCCTTCAACTGTATTTACTAATTTAGTAACCCAGATGTTCATATCTTCCTTTTCCAAAGCTTCGTACCCTATCATACAGTGTCAAACACACTATATATGCTACTTCATCTCTATACAGCCAAATCAGATTTCTGGGAAGGAAAAAAATAAAAGGAATGATGAGCAAAAGGTTTCTTGTCACAATATTACAATTTATAGAAAAGATAAATCTGCCTCAGAGTGATCATATTAAATGGGTGAAGCACTTATGCTTGGGTTTGGTGGGGTTTCTCTAAGGTTGCTTTACAAGGATGTCAGACCAAAATTTAGCAGAAGTAATGGTGTCTGTAATTTCCCAAGTACTTTTGTCAATATGTCCTTTAAAGCCACAGTCCTTTCCAGAGACGCGTCTCACTATAAACAGCACTAAAATAATGGAAACCACTTAATGGTCTCATCCACTATTTTTATTGGAGTTTCTGCCCTTGCTACCATTAATGCAATCATACCTATGACAGTACAAACCACGCCAAATTTTCAGCATCCATGGGTATCCAAGCTGCTATTCTATTTAGGCACAGTTTCATCTCTGGCTTCCAGGATCCATGTACAGCCTACTGATAAAAGAGAAGGTCCAGCACAGTGCCCACAGCCATACACTCCCACTGCTTCCCTTTGGCCAGCACCATTTTAAATCGAGTTCAGCTCATCAACTCCACTAACTGTGTTTTCACAGTGGTCTGCATCAATCTAAAAGCAAGGCTATATAACTAAGCTAACCAGAATACTACTGCTTTTGAAAAGAGGAAGCTTCCTCTCCCTTCCTTCTTTCCCTTTCCTCCACTTTCACTCAGTGGTTCTTGCTACCCCCTTACTTGCACTTGAAGGTCATTGTGGAGCCAATTTCATAAAGACATAAAATGATCTGGAGCTAGTTTTCCACCAAGTTAGCAAGTTAACCTGGAGCATCCTGGAATCCAGTTAAGTCCTAGGACAGGTGCCAGTGGTAAGTGGTAGGATCAAATGGCTGAGGGCATGAGTCCCCATTTATGCTAACAGGAAAGCCATCAGAGAGAATGGAATTATGAGAAGACTTGGGTCGACTCGTGTGCTTCTTGTTCCCTCCCTTGATTGGTACTGTTATTTGTCTAATCTCATTGTAAGCCAGTTCAAAGAGCTAAACAAAAAAACTATTCATTATTTTTGGCCAGGCTTGTTTTCTGCCAATTTAATTCCCCGAACTAGCTCAGCCAAGGAATCCAGCGAGCATCTGCACCAGCGCAGGGAAGGAGGCAGGAACACACAGGGAGATGAGGAGAAGCTGGGGCTGATTTAAGCTGTCACTGAAGCACATACCCTGGAGCAGATCTGCATCACACCATAGTTAGAACTGACAGTAATCTGTGCCTGTACAACGGGAGGCCTTCGTCGCTGACGGGAGTGTGCCAACAGTGCCAGCACGGAAACGTCCTCGCCAAAGTTCAACCTGGCCACCGGCCTGGATGATTGCATGTAAAAGCAGAAGAATCACAGCTTTCTTACCCTCAGAGACACTAGAAAACATTAGCTAATTTTTCCCTCAGCGACAGCCCTGTGAAAATGTGCTCTATAATTCCCATTACACAGATTTAACCCAGAACAGCAAAGCAAGCAAAATTGGTGACAAACTCAGGATTGGAACCCAGTAAATCCTCTACACCAAACCAACACTTCATCACTCAACTGTGTTATTAACCCCAAACTAATTCAATTAGTCAGAAGCAGTCTATAAAAGCTCCTTTTGCAAAGACTTTCTAATGCACTATAAAGCTCACGTACATAATACGGTTAACAAATGTGGATATTTCCTAGATAGTTGTGAAATAAGAAACTGGGGAAAGGAATAATACTGAGATCTTAAGTAATTATTTCCTTTTCTATACAATAAAATAAGTGCACGTGAAGCAGCATGAGGGCCCATTCACACAATTCAAGAAATTTAATGCAACGAGCTACAGAAAGGAAAATACATCTATGGATTCTTTTTCCCTCAGATTAGCACTGTAAAATCGTTTCATGTGAAATGCCAGCAATTATTTAATACACCCTAACCGAGACCAGTATCTTCCCTTAAATTTATCTCCTACACTTAGCCCAACAATTCCCACACTTAACTTGCTCTGTGTAACAATGAAGCACATTTGGAAAAGGAGGGGGGGGGAATTTGTTAACACAGAAGCAAATCTCTGCAGTAGCGAACAGCCAGCACTGTAAGTCTATCCAGCAACACGAGATAGTCTTTCATTCACATTCCAGCTTAGGCACAGCCAAGCACATCACATTTGGGACGCTCAAGTCATACTTAATTTTGTTCAACACCTTCTTTTGACAACAGCTTTGTCACCGAGACTCAAAATACGTATGTCAAAAAAGACAGTCATTTGCCAGGACTGTCACTGATTCTCTCAAGATAAAAATAATAAAGCTGTAAGTGCAAGGAGCAGAGGCTGCCTAATTGTCAGCTGTATAAAATAGAAGTATTAAGACTATTGTCCTGAGGGCAGCAAGAGTTTAAGAGGAATAGAAAATGACACTGCAACCTGTTTTGAAATCTTGAACTCCACAGGAGTCAAAATTTAAGGAAAGCAAACAAAAACTTACTGCATGCTGCAAAAAACTACTGCTAATTTTGCCAGAGAACCAGGAGAGTAAACAAACCTGTCTAAGAGGGACTTGCACCCTATTTAACAGAAAGAAACTGGATGACAGATCAACCCAACCAAAACATCCTGGGCAGCAAGGGCAAAGCATTTACTACAGAACTCTGCATCCTCACACACCTGGATATAAAGAAAACAACAAAAGCGTGCTACTCTAAATGTGGAATTTAGTGCTTGAAATCTGACAACTATTATTTCAGTGACGACGGTATTCCAAACTTCATTTTTTCTGGGCAATAAATTATTATGATCAAGCCAAAATAGGAACAGCACTTCTTCCACACACAAGGGACTCCCAATACAGAGTATGCTGGTGCTTCCTTGGGCTTCACAGACAGAGCAAGGTGAAGACAACCTCACCGATCCCGTCAAACGAGGCACCTCCAGACATCACCACCGTCGCTCGCCAAGACAAGCATCCACATCCAGCATCAGGGAGCCAGTATTAACATTTAATGCTTGAATTAGGGCTGCAGGCTAATCTTGGGAGAAATTGATAGTGACAGCAAACCTGAGATTTTTTTTTTCCTATTTAAATAACAGAGTGGGAAGCTTGGATTCTCCCCCCTTCCTTCTGGGAAGCAAGAGGGAAGCTCTAGCTTCTCCAGTTTTAAAACCATCCTGACACACACCTTCCCAGTTCTGCTCCACATGCAGCAGCATGGCTACTGGCCTGTTTTCCAACCAGCTGTCAGACTGCTATGTTTTCGTCAGTTTTAAAAAAGAGAAGAAAAGGAAAGATAAAAAATGCAGCATCACCTTAATAACTGAGTAGATGTAATCAGGCAGTGGAACTATTCACAGGAGAACACTTCCTTCTGTCTCTAATAAATTAAAAGCTGAAAAGACAGCCAAAATAGAGCATATTCTCCTGATAAGAATTAGGAAGCACTGCAACAGCAGCACAACCCTCCATTCTCACCACAGCCAGGTAGACAATAGAGAAGAAAAAGTTTCTTTTACTCTCTGACCCAACGTACACAAAGATGGTCCAAGGAGCAGCTCAAAATCTGATACAAAATCTGTGACAAATTAACACAGAAGTCTGAGACTCAGACACACACTCGAGACTGAGCAGCAATGCCCACAGAGCAGTAATACAGTAGTCTGGGCACCTCCAGACAAGTGAAGGTGATGCCAAGGTTTGGGAAAAGGTGCATTACGCTAACATGTTGCCTACAGGCTTTACTGGTAAAGACACATTTCTATCCCTAGCACATTCCAGTAAAATTGTAAGCTGCAACACAGGCACACAGATACATGTTTGAGAGAAACACATCTGTATTTTGGTGTGTGAATACCTGAATGCAGTGTCATAAAGCCCAGCTCAGCCCTAAGACTGCACAAGGCCACTGTCCAGCACTCCATTCTATACAAATTACTAAAACACTGGCGACAAAGGAATTTTGTTCGCAAGATGCAATGTACATTTTTATCATGCTGGATAAAATATCTACAGTCTCAGCAGTGGTTAAATTGCTGCTATAAAGGAAATTGTCCTCAGATAAATGGTTTCCCTATGAGAAGGTTTCAGTGCTACACCTCACCCCAGGTCAATAAATCAAATTAACTGCACCTTGTCCTCTGGCCAATGACATCATCGGCTTGACCACATCTTGTGAAGCGAGTGCAAAAACATATGCTATTTAAGGCATGAAATCATATTACTGCTTTTTGTCCAGCCAGCCTTGTGCTGTTGGTCTGTGAAACAGTCAGTCACCTGAACAGTCTCATTACAGCTTCTACAGCTTTTTTTTTTTTCTTCCTTGTTGTATTCAAGGCCTGTCTTTGCCGAGGGTGAAGAAGAAAGGATAAATAATCTGAGTCGTTATTTTTTTGAATCAAAACGCTTTTCATTAGCTGCAGTGCAGTATTTTGTGACAAATTAAATTTAGAACCAAACTACGAAATACGCCATCTGCACTTGCATGTGAACGCTCTTCCTAGTAGTGTTTCAAAGATGTTTACATGCTAATCTGGCACTGCTACTCTGAAGTACCCTGCTGTTCGGTCCTTTTTCTCCATGGGGTGAAAACAATGGTCACTAATGAAAACCTACACAGTTTCATTTGAAACCCATCCCTGCATAAATATTTTCTATTTTAAATTACTGCCTCCCCCTAATCAAGTAGCCCATTTGTTTTATTTCTAAGTAGACTAATATCTGGTTTAAAACTGAATTACTCCAGACAATTTAAGAGGATTAATTTCAATTTTCACTTGGCGTTCTTATGACACAATCACAGAAAACTTATCTTCCTTTCTAGACCCTGTACTGCCTAGTGGTATCTTCTGTCTTGAAAGCCAAATCTAAATGAAAGAGAGAGAGAGGAAAAAAAAAAGAAAACCACCCTCAACCCAGAACAGTCAAAGATACAAGCAGCGACAAAGGCATCTGACACACTGCACTGTTAAACCTCATCCACATTAAGCAAAAAGAAGGTGAATAAGATTATCTTCAATGCATTCAATTCTGTTTGTGTTCAGAGGGAGGAGGAAAGCTGTTTAGATTTTGAGTGTGTCTCCTATAGCTCTCTCAGTGCCAGGAAACGTAAATTAGAAGCAACTCTCCTTTAAGGAAAAGAATCAAGGACAAAGGGACCAAAAATGCCCAAGCCTCTGAAAAGCAGATATGAAAGGAACAGCTTTACAGTCTTGAGTTGCTATAAATTAAAAATAAGCTCCTTATTTAAAAGACATGAGTGTTTGAGAATCTATGAGCAGATCTGATGCTGCTCAAGCCCCAGGAGGGTTTTGTTTTTGCTGGCAGGGGTGGAGTGGAGATGGGGGGGTCATTTTGGTTATTAGTAAATAAATCAAGCAGCAGAGTGAGGCCTAGGCGCTTGCCAGAGGAGCCGGGGCCTGGCTCTCCCCCTCCTCTCCTCACACAGCCTGGGTTTGATCTCGGGGCCCTGTGGGTTTGCCAAGAAAATTTAAAAAAAAAAAAGCTAGAGAGCGAGAAAGAAGAATCATATTGAACCACAAAAGCACATGGGGCGAATGTAAAATATAAACACGGCGTTGGGCTCTGAGTGGCTGTTATTAAAGGTCTGAATTACTAAACATGAGAGGCGGGGAAAGCCGGGCGGCCATTTCAATAATATAAACCTCCCCGAATTAGACATTATTCAAATGAGAAGGAGAGAGAAGGAAGAGAGGGAGAGCGCGGGGGAAAGGGACGGGACCGGCACCGCCGTGCCCTGGGGGCAAAGGGGGAGCGGGGCAGACACGGCCGGGGCAGATCCGGCCCTCGGGGGGTGCGGACCCGGCCCTCGGGAATGGGGGGCAATCCCAGCCCTCGGG
>WEIU01019865.1:1335250-1348793 GCA_013389925.1 Aegithalos caudatus | reverse complement strand
CCCCCGCCAAAAGGTCTTCCCCGTAGTCATTGGGGGTTTTTTTGTGGTTGTAAAATCTAGATAATTTACTGGGGACAAATTGAATGTTTTGGGGGTAAAAAAGAAAAAAATCTGAGGTAGTCTGTAGAGGAGAAGATGGACTTGTTGGTGTGAAAAGGAGGTTATCAGTAGTGGGTAGGAAGGAAAGGTTTTGGGGGTCAAACTTGAGGGAAGAGAATGAACATTTTGAGGTAAAATTTAGGTAACCAGGAGTGGACAGGAAGAGGAAATTTTGGGGGTAAAAATCTGAGTTAATCTGTGGGGGGGAGAAGTGACGTTGAGGTAAAACCAAAGCTGTCTGGCAGTAGTGAAAGGGAAGGGAAAATCGTGGGGCTAGAACGAGATTATATCTAGGGGAGAGAATGGACATTTCGAGGTAAAAATGAGGTGATCACTTGTGGCGGGGGAAAAACTTGAGGTCATCTGTAAGGAAAAAGAAGTATTTTGCAGGAAAAAATCTGATTGAATCTTTAGGGCCAGAATGAACAATTTGGGGATAAACCATTGGATTTTCATGCTGCAATTACAATCTAGGTAATTGTCAGGGACAAAATTCACATTTTGAGGGTGAAATCTGAGATAATCTATAAGGGAGAGAATGAAGATTTTGAGGTAAACTGAGGTAATCAGTAGCGGGCAGGTAGGGAGATTTGAGGGGGGTAAATCTTGAAATAATCTGTGGGGGACAGGTGGCTGTCAGGAGCCTCCCGGTGAGGGGCTGCTCCAAAGGCGCTGTGTCTGAGCAGAGGTATGGAAATACCTGTCCGGACTGCACCTGCACCCGGGTACTGCCCGAGCCCTGGGCAGGACCAAGCCCTTGTGAATAAAGAGGAATCGCATCCAGGGAAAATGGAATCGCAGAATCTGTGCTTCCCATGGAGGAGGGTGCCTGGGCGAGAGTCTGGTTTTCCTCCAGAAAAGAGGGATTGCACGTAAGCAAGCGATTCTCCTCTGTTCAAAAAACCCCACCCCAACGTTCCCTCGTTCTGGGCGACCCAACGCTCCTGGGGTGCTTTTCTCAAATACTTTATCCTCTTACACTTCCCGCGTCAAATTGTCCTGGAAGGGGAGTCGGGTTTCATGCCTCCCTCGTTAAAGGGGAGTAAATATGAGACCAGAGGGACTAACAAATAAAATTAGCTGTAGATTCAAAGCTTCCTGATCAGGATGAACAATAAGCCAGAGTGGCAAAACTTTGTTAATTCTTGACAGATTTGGCGGAGTAAAAAATAAAACTTACTCACGTTCTTAATATTGCATAAAATACACGTTATCCCTGAGCTTTGTAATGTACTTCCAGAAAAAGAAGAAAGGGAGGCTGGTATAGGATGGCACTCATTAAAGACTCGGTCTTAACGTTTTCCAAGAGTCATTAACTCAGCTGGGTCAGAGTCCAAGCTGGATTTTCTTCTGGGCTGCAAAACATTGTGGAGTAAGAGGAACTGTCAGGGATCTGTTCTTGCATGCTGTTGCTGAAGAAATTAGGAGTCGTATCAGAGACAGCCACTAGATTTTTTTTCATTGGTAGGAGAGAGCCAAAAATGAAAGGCTGAATGAGAGAGACAGCAGGGTGTATCTCCAAGGGGTGAATCAGAAAGGTAATTTTGTCATTTTTATTTAAAAATAAGGTCCTCCGGTAATGGGATTTTTTTTTTCCTTGCCGTCCTATAAAATAACCTCTTGTTATTGCAGAAAACACTAGCAGAAATGGACTGCCCTGTGAAAGAGCAAAAACCTTCCCCTAACGCCGGTTTTTCTCATGCACATTCATTTGCTGACACCCTAAACCAGCAATTAAGCACTTTGTCTCCTGAAGATCTGTGTTGCACTCACAGGAGCGAACATGTAAACAAAGGCATATTGTCGTGCTCCTCTTCAGTTCAGCCATGATCCTCGCGGGCCAGTTAATCCAGTTTTATGGCCAGGTTATACCAGCACTGCAGCACGCAGGGGCTGCACCAGGACAGATAAAGGTGTAGAGAAAGGGCTGCCTAGATTAAGAGTCTGCACAGCTCTAATCCTGCCTACGCTGAATATTCTCTCCCCTATCTCCCTATCTCACCCAAAGACTCCTCTCAGTCCGGCATGTCACTTCCCAGTAACCTCTTCCCTGATCCCAGCAGCTTCTTGCTGGGGAGAATTTGCTCCCATTACCACACCTGATTTAGCCTTTGCTCTCGCTTGGCTTCTGCACACTTAGCTGGAACCCACAGCTGCCGCAGGAAAGATGTCTGAAAACAAGTAGTTGCTAGTGGTTTGGTTTTTTGCTTTGTTGCTTTTCATTGTTTGTTTGTGGCTTGTTGTTGTTGTTGTTATTTTGCATTTTCTGGTAGTTACTAACCTGCTCTGTGTGTTCTAATTGACCACCTATAAAGAGAATTTAATTCAGTCAAGCCACATAGGTGCTCTCCCTCTCCCTGTAAAGATTAGTCTGGATCTATGTCTGCATCCTCTCCTCTAGTTTTCTTTGAATGCATCTCTATCTGATGCCTTCCCCAAGGTGTCATACATCCCTGTGGCTATATATCCAGGAAAGCTGGCCAAATCATTAGTGATGAATAATTTATCAGATAAATTTTACCTCTCTTTCAATTGTGAGTGCCACATAGTGCCTGATTGGTGTCTTACTCATGAGCAACTTGCTGGAAACACTTGAAATTTGAGATAATTGGGCACAAAGATGATACAAAGCTTAGTCCTACGAGGAGCTGAGCACTCTGGATTCATTTCACAAAAAGACATAAGTAAGGAAGTTGGTTGTTCAGCTGCAGTCAGTGAGACTGGGCTCACACCGGTGGTGAAGTCTGTGCTGAAACAGAGCCCAAAGCCGCGAGCAGGACCCTGTGATTCTGTTCTCTGGCTGGACTTGTCAGCCACACACAATCACCTCTCACAGGGATTTTGCTTTAAAAAGGTTTTCTGGCGGTGAGAAACAATACAGTGCTCAGAATCAACACCACATGTAAAGGGAAGAAATGGTACCTGAGGATCTTTTAAAGCTCTGCAGCGTATCTGCGTCCATTGTTTTGATGTTGAACCAGATACCTCTTAATTTCTAGCCCTCCTTAGCCTGCTTGACTTGTGCCCATAAGCCCAAATTTTCTGTGATTGCTCTGTGACCTTCTGGATTTTCTATCTCCTGCTAGAATTAATTCAGTAGTGTTTCACAGACAAATTTTTTTTTAAGGTAGGGAGGCAGAGGACAAAAGAAACATGAGGTGGGAAGGCAGGGAGCAAAAGAAACACAAATCACAGTATTTAAGCAAAAAGCACACTGGGAAGGAAATTATCCTCTTCACGAAACAGCTCCAGTGTATAGGGAAATTAAGAGCAAACTTATCTGCTCTGCTCCAATTCCACCGTGCCACTCAGATGTGAATCCCAGATGCTGCTTTTCTCACACGATGTCCCCCTTCTCTCTATCCTGTTTTCTTCACATGAGATTTCTCTCCTACAGGAGGGCCTGTTACTAGAATCACGTTTGCTTCTGCTTTCCCCTTGGTCAGCCAGTTAATTAGAGGCTTCTGCCACAAAACAGGCATTCTTACCCCTTATGTTTTCATACATACGTCCTCAAAAATCTCTGTATTCCTTTCACTTGGGGACTGCACAGATTGTCTCACATTTAATTACACTTATCTGTGTGTTTCTGCCTGTTTCCTATTTCTCAGCGTCATGTACAACCTGACAGAGCGACCGGCAGCCTCCCTGCTACAGTGTTATTTTTTTGAACATGCCATGGATAGCAAAAGACACTGTGTCTCAAAAAGCTTGCAATTTAGAGAGCGGGTAGGGAAAGAAGGAGGGAAAAGTAGGATTAATACCTTCTTGGTTGAGGAGGAGAAGTGAAGAAAAGCCACCCAAAGACTGTGCATGCTCTCTCCAGTGTCACAGCCGACATTAGTGGGACACAGACTCTCACCTAGGTGCTCTGAGGCTGTGCAGCTCAGTCCTTTAACCACGAAGCTGTTTTTCCTCTCTCTCCTGCATTGCTCCCCGCCCTCCTCCTGTTCCCAAGCAAGGAAGAGTCCACCCTTATCCCCAAGGCTTGAGACCCACCAGTATTGTCTCTTTCCATTGTTATACTTTTCCCCCTCTTCAGATCTCCTTCCTACACACCTTGTGAGTGCTGAGCACGAACAGCAAAAGAGAAATGGAGACTGTCCACTGCATATATTGGCTGTTTTCTCCCTCTTGCACACTCCTCTGGCTGCCTTTGACCAGATTGCTTTCTGCCTTCGGTTCTGACCCTATTCTGTTGTCTCTGGACTGGAGAAAGGATGACCCTGAATCTCTTATTTCTGAGAGCTGTCCCCACTCCTCTGAATCTTAAAGATAATAAAATTATAGCAGGAAATTTGCACCATCTCACAATACTCTGCCCCTCCCAAGTGCAGCTAATTGCTTTTTTGGAGCTAAGATATGGAGCACGGGCAAAAAGAAGCATGTTTTTCATTTTCATATTAAAAAAACAAAAAAAAAAAAACAAAAAACCAAAAACAAAAAAAAACAAACCAAAAAAAAAAACAACAAAAAACCAATCAAACAAACAAACAAAAAAAAAAAACCAAAAAAAACCCCAAAAAAACCAACCCCACTCTGTAATTCAGAACCTTCAAACATCCTCAGGAAAGGGAGAGGTAATTACTAAAAGGACACTTATCTTTTCGGGTGGGTTTTTCAATCTATTTCTCAGTCTCTGCTGCTTTGCCTGCACTTAGTTTAGCTCTAGCTCAGTTTTTGCACTCATTTCAATAGTTGTCATCAATGCAGCTTCTGAACCTTCCAATTTTAACCAGTTACATCCTACAAATCACCAGCTTTGAAGATTTAGGAAATTATTGCTGCGCTTTTTTAGCAATGGTAAACTTAAGCAGAGAAATTCAGAAATTTGTCTTCTGTTGCATGTGTAGCTGGGCATCCCAAGAAGATGAGCCCCTAGTTCTCTCTGTTGTGCCTTGATTGAAGGATTGTTCAGCAGTTACTGTTCTCTCCTACAGACCCACAAGACTGGCTGCATCTTTACCTGTTTCTTTGCTCTGAGAGGGACAACAATGGGGTCCTACAACTTGATTCAGATCTCTAAGGAGTGGGATTTTGCTACTGCCTGATTCAAGTTGCCACTCAAAAGTGTCACAGATCTGCTTTCAGTGGTTTTCTCTTCCTGCCCTTACTACAGCAAAACCCTTAAAAACACCTGATTTTTGATAGGATGATTATTAACTAAGATTTGGGTAAATCTCAGATACTAAAGCAAGAGTGCCAGCAGTGTGACAAACTCAGCTAAAAGGGCAAATTCTGGTTTGTACCTATATGAAAACCAGGGCAGAACTCCCTTTTTTGGCCAGCTGTACAGCACGCTTTCTGCTGTAGACCTTAGGAATGCTTTGGTGCTGCTTACATGAGGAACCAAATTGTTTTTGACCTCAGTGAAGAGGGGGCCAAGAGGGACACATCTGATGCCTTTTAGCAACCGCAAGGTTTTTCTGTAGAATAGACACAGCCTATGAAACAAACACACAGCTGGAGTTAGGGTGCTTTTGAAAACATTGTCTTTATTCTCTACCTCCCTTTCTTCCAGGACAGCTCTTTGCTTATTCCCTCTTCAGAAAGGGACTTTTCTGTCACACAGCCTAGCCTGGCTGGAGATTAGGGATTCTCTCTGCCCCTTCATCCTTGAATATTTCCTTTTAATTTCACAGTTTAAATTCCAATTGTGTAATTACATTCTGCCTACCCCAAATTCCTCTGTAATTTCAATTGGACACGGTGTCCTTCACTCTCTAGGCAGAACTCTCGCAGTGCTGTGGGGCACTGTTAATAGGCTGCCACGCTCCACTCTAGTCCCATTTCATGTAAATGGGGAAAGAGAATGGACCTGGATCCCTTTGAACTAAAACTGCTGCTCCATATAGGCGAGACAGGGGTTGCTACAGAGTGACAAGGCAGCCTTGCCTTATGGCAATACACTGGGCAGTTTTTACAATGCCTCAGTCTGAACAGATTTTTGGAGTAAAAGTCTAAATCTGTCTGGAAGTATTTCTCCCCCACAACACCATACCCTTTGATCACAAATAAAGCTGTACAGGGACACCCAAAACACTACTTCACTGAATTTATGTGGCCTGAGAGTACCTGCTCGCACCGTTTAACATGGCAGAAGTGCCATAGTGATTTAATTTAGGTCCAGGGAGTTGTGTAGCAATGAGAGGGCACACAGCACAGATGCCTAGTTCAGAAAAATGCTTTACAAGAACTGGCAAGTCCCATGCATTTTATGACCCAACCCTAATACTTCCTGCAGATTTTGCTGTGTCAGCATTTCCCCTCAATCCTTATGCTGGTGGTGATCATCGGAGTCCCACATCCCAACTTGTTTCATCACAAAATTCCCTTTTTGTGTGTTGGTATCTGCTTTACATCAGTGTGAAATAATTTCTACTTCTCCTGCCTCTTTCTTGCTTTCAAGTTCCTTCTTCACTGTGGCACAGGTGTTTACTTAGCGTGCCTCTGTGCAGCCTTCCAGGTATAAGAGACATTCATCTTTCGTATTTCCACCAGCTTCTGCTGTGGTCTTCTGTGGAAACTCAGGGAAGAGAAGGGAGGGAGCATGTGCAGGTGGGAGAATGTTCTTCCTTTGTCTCGTCTCATAGAACTTTGGCTCTCTGTACAAATTCTCTGGCGAGCTCAGGGAAAGGAGTTGTTCACCAAGTTTAAAGCAATGTTCTACACAGGTCAGCAAAAGGAATTATTTTCCTTTAGAAACTGGAATTATTTGATGTTTGATCATCTTCAGCCACAAGCCATATCCTTTTCATCATGCGTACACCGTTGCGAGAGGAACATGGGGCTGATTCCGTAACCGGCGACAGAGCCCTTTAACAAAGTTAATTTCCTTTCACTGCAAGACTACCCTAGGTAGTCCTCCTACCACAGAATGATAAATCTTACCTTGAAATAAACATCCAGCTCCTTGCTGGCAGTGCTGTATCTACACAGAACCTCAGTTACTTTGAATTTTGATGGGACTTCTTTATATATTCCAGACATTTGGTCCTGTTCCCGAGGGATGTCTTTATGCCTGCTCCTGTGTTGGCAGACCCGAGGCTGCTGTTTGCATCTCTAGCAGCAGATAGATCAGGTGAGATCAAGGAGACCATATTTCCATGTTTCCTTGCTTAGCTTACACTGTTAGAAGTGAGTTGTTGTTAGGAGGAAACAGAGCATGTAATAACTTGAGTTGGGTTTTATTTGGCTTTGAGTCATAAATCTTAAAGGAAAGGAAAGAGCCATCATGTTCATCCCCAAGTTTGTCATACAATCAGCAAGGGGCAAGGCAGTAGTGTGGGCAAGAAAATGAAACATGCGAAGGTACAAATGCCAGCGGGGGGAAGTCACTGTTGCTTATTGTCAGTTTTGGTGTGACACAGAAAGTTCAGCTAATCCTCTTAGTTACAGAGACACACGGGTGGGGGGAGATTGTTATCTCAAGCAATTTGCTGGCTCTACTCCTTTTTTCCTTCGAGTTTCTTTTCGCCTAATTGAGCAGCATTTCTTCCTGGGACTCGTTTGCAATAATCCTGGGGCCTCATCTGGGAAAACACTGAAAAATATAGAAAGGAGAAGCAGCCCGAGCAAGGCAGCTTGTATCACCCTGGGTTTCTCTCTTCAGAAAGGTATCAGGTTTGGCTCCTAGTGCTGAGCACTAAAAATAAGATAAAGATTCAGAGTGAAACAGAACAGTCTGTTAATCAGGGCAAGGGATCTCTCTGAAAGTTGCATCTCATCCATGCGCTACAAGGACAGGTAATTAACCGCCATTCAGAAAACCAGGACCTTGGTGGTCTGAGGGTGGAGCAGGGGCTGAGAATTCCACTGGAGTGCATCAGAAATGTGTTGATTCCATTTTCATTGCCAAAGGGATGTATCTGCAGTAAATCTAATCAAGAGTCAAAAGGTGAAAGAGAACAATAACTGGGGAGTTTGTTTTTATTTATCCAGGAGATAAGGATTCAACAACAGGAATAGAATGAGAAAAAGGTGTCTCTTTCTGAGCAGACAATTATTCCACCCACGCTCACTCATCATCAAGATGTTAATATTCTATTACTAAGGCTATTTAATAGTTTCTCAGCCTCAAGGCTGCTAAATGTTTGTGCAGATACTCTGCCAATTGCCACAGGTGTCTTTTTACAAGAGACCCGAGTAATTAACATGGGATAGTCCTGAAGATGGCAGTAGCCAAGAGCCATTCTTCAGTAACTCCACACCTTCTTCCGGGTGCTGGAGCAGGGCTGGTATTACCAACATTTGAATACATCTGAAAACCCGATTTCATATGCAGACAGAGCCTTAGTCATTGAAGGCTCAGATTGTTTCTAGGGAAGTAAAGGCTCTGGTTCCCAAGCCCCAGTGATTCCCCCTGGAGGGGTTTAAGATACCAGTGTTCAGCTGGCTGCATTACTAAGGTGCTAGAGGTAGTTATCCCAAAGAGGTGGCTGAAGGAGTGGCGTGGCCAGTGCAAACTGTTCAGCTCAAAGCCTGATATATTTACCAATGTAAATCTGATTTCAGCTGATACCAAGATACTGTGATATTCTGGACTGAGAACTGCAGACATGAGTGATTTCATTCAAGATCATATCAGTGTATTTTGCTGTGGTGGCTAAAGAATTTATTACTTCTAGCTGTGGAGGTGGGTTACCTTTTCAGCTGGGATGGCTAAATCAAGCAGGACTGCCAGAGCCATCAGATGGGAGAGAAAGGACCAGAATGGACATCAATCACAAAGCAGTTGTAAAACAAGTACAATAATGCTTTTAAGAGAAAAGATGTTCTGCTGATGTCCTGCAAGCACAGGACAAGGAAGTGGGGAGCTTGGTGTGTATGTTGTACATAGACATTCTTTTTGTCTTAAGTTCTTCAGTGTCTTTCTAGTGTTGCTAACCTGGGCCTTTGGAACACCTCTGAGCTCACAGGTCCAGAGGCCATGCCTGGACCTGGCCTGTGACACAAACATGGTGCCTGTTGCTGGTTTCCAAACAAAGGAAACCCCAAGGCTGGATCAAACAAGACTCACACAGTGTGTTTCACCAGGTTCCTGACTCAGGTACTCAGAGAACAGGGGCCCCAGCATGAGCTGTGTCTTGTGACTTGAGGTTGCTTTGGTGTGTTTCTATCCACACCACAGATAATAATTGCATTTCCTTATTTCACGCCCATATTGTGAAAATAAATGCTTTAAGAAGTGTAATTGCCAGAAGGTACAGAGGTGAGAGCATCTTTGGTGGATTTACTTCCTTTGCTTCTTAGAATACATGGGTAGAATTTGATTGAAACTAATATTTGTTTTTTCAAACTGTATTAATTTGTGGTTAGATTGTGTGGGGGAGCAGGAGCAGGAAGAAAGAAACTCGTACCTGTGCTATGCACAAAACCCTTGGACCACAAGAAATGCAGGGAATGCTCTGTGATGAGTTATTTGGGAATCTGCAGTGCTTCAAAAAACACAAGGAGGAGTAAAGACAGGGCAGGAATTGGCTGGATTCATGGATCTGTCTCTTCCTTCTGCAGGTCTGCACAGCTTGCTAGTTACATGCAGGACTATACCATGCTCTTTAACCCTCTCAGCGAGCATTTCAGTTTGTAACACTGAAAATATATAGAAAAGTCATGTTTTTTAGCCACAGATAATGCTTTCTGAATCCACCTCTGTAGTATTAGACTACAGCTCTGACAGTGAGATAGCATTCACAGTTGCAGAGACTGCAGAAATTAGACACTTATAAAATGCATACATAATGAGTTTTTAAAAGATGTTCACTTTAATAAATATTCTTGTAGTTTTATGTCAGAGAGATGAGGGTTAGATTAATAAGAAAATGAATGTCTAAAACCACTGAAGAAAAAGAAAGAATTGCAGCAGAATATCATGAATGAAAAAACATTTACCACTCTGAATAGGACCATCATATTTCCCCACAGCAGAACCCCATCCTCTCCTAATTCCCCCCTCCCTTTTCCCTCCCTCCTCAAACACATACGCATACACTATGGGAGGAATGACAGCTGTTCTTCATGGAATGACAGCCCAGGGATATTGCATCCTCCCTTAAAAAAAAACCAGGCAAGGTACAGAATAAGGTCAGTGAAGGGAGACAAAGGGGTCTCCCAGAGATGGCAAAGGGTAATTTATTGACAGATGAGATAGACGTTACTACAGAAAAATATTAAATGGATTCTTTTCCCCTGTCTTTAGAAGGGAAGAAACGTGGGAAGGGTTAGGAAGGACAGATGCCAGAAATAGAGACAAATTTCCCAGGAGAGGAAGGAGAAATCCTGAAGGAAATTAGGATCACAACATAGAAAAAAAAATTAAGAAAAAAAAATCAGAGCATCTATAAAGGTACAAAATTCTGTCCTAGAATTCTGTATGAAAACAACAAGAAAGGGCAGCAGAGAAAGAACTCCACCAGTGTTGGCAGCCTCGCTTCAAAGGCGTTCAGTGAGAGAAGGAAGGGCTGGTAAAACACAGCACCTGATTAAAAGGCAGTGTTTGAAAAGGGCTGTCGGGAAATTACAGAGCTGTGCATGCTCCCGACGTCAGCAGAGAGGAAGACTCTGGGAGCACGAATCAAAGGGAGGCTGAGGGAGCATGTGAAGCATGGAGATTTTATTAGGGGCAGGAGTGAGAAAGGCTTTATATAATGGGAGCAGCCAAGGTCTGCAGATGGGAGGAAAGGAAAAGCCAGGTCTTCTGGTGCAATAAACTGGCATAGTGCTGTCAACTTTGACAGTATGTCAGTTCCCACTGCAAGGAAAGAATCCAAGTGAGAGACTTAAATAGTGGATGTTGTGAATATAGTTTCTCTGGCCTAGAGAACTTTGCCCCAAACAATTGCATAGAGGAGGGCAGGAAAAGCCAGTGTATCAGTGCACTCTGCTTGGGGTTGTGTAACTCCATGTTGCCTCCAGCCAAGGACATGTTCCTAGAGCTTGTAACTTCAGAAGGGTTCATAATTTTCACCTGTAAGGGCCAGGCTGACAACAAAAGAGGAGTCACCAAAGAAAATTTCCACCAAGATAAAAGCAGCAGAACAAAAGAAATTTGAAGGGGAACAGATTTAATATACATTCACAAGCAGGAATAGGTTTAAGCCAAACGGTATTTTATCCTGCTCCTTCGTGCAAGGAACGATGATTTTCACAGTGTGTAACTCAGTCCATATGGTAGAATAAGGGAACAGGAAGACATTTAGTGTGTCCATTGTAATGTGCCACGGGCAGTATCTTTCTGATCGTGTCACTGCCTGCATAAATCTTGGCAAGACCTTTCCCTCAGAGCAGGTTCTTCTGCCCATTCGCTAATCTCACCTAAACCCCTCCCATTCCTGCAAGCTCACACGATGGTCTCTTACCAAGTGCAGGTCCAGCAGAAGCACAGGGCATTGCATCACCCTGTGTTGGCAGCTGCCTGCTTTCCAAACTGACAGAATTAATGCTAGACACAGGTTTTAAATTACCTAGATGGGAAGCATTCATCCCATCTCTGTAACTGCCCATGCTCACTGCTGAAGGGAATAATAGCCAGGCTACATTGGATTTGAAGCTTTGATACTCCAGAGGCATTTGCAATCTTTTGAGCCTTGGGAGCCTTTGAGCCTAGGACAAAGCAAAAATAAAAGCTGTCGTTTTGCTGAGTTTCACTGTTAAATGCTAAGGAAGTGTTAAATGCTAAAGCAGGCTTGTACTTCCAGTGGGTGATTTAGCCCAGGTTTCTACTGGCTATGAGGCTGCTGCATGCTCAAGTGCAATCTGCCACACAGAGCCAGAACCAATCTGATTGTTTCTGAATCACTTCTCAAACAGGAAAACATAGGTAAAGCTGCCGGTTTTGCCAGGAATGCATGTCCCATCCGTGTGATGGCCTGTATTTATATCTGAAACTACCTGTACCATCAGTGTGACCCAGATCCAAAAGATGATTGAAGCACTGTCAAATTCAGTGCGGCATATTTTAGGGACAGCCTGCAATTACACTGGGTTGTGATGGATAAACATGAAATTGTAAGGAGGGATTTCTCCCTGGCCTGTGCTCACAGACCTGAAGTTACCTTGGGTTCTAACACCAGCCTTACCCACAGACAAGACACAGCCCATAAGCAGCAGGTGACAGAAGGTAGAGAGGGACTTTTTAAACTCAGTAGCTCAGTGTTCAGGCCATCTCAGAAGATGGCATTTTAACTCACTCAGAGAACCTGAATCTGGGTCCAAGGAAGTGTCAGGCTTTTTCCCTGTGCTGTTGATTATTCTCTTAAAGAGTTTCAAATCAACTATTTCCTTTTGAAATGGTAATTTAAGTATTCTTTGGGCCAAAAAGGCGAAGCACTGCTGCTTTGCAAGGTAGCAGCCAGGAGCCATGACTTGGGAGGGGAAAAGCCTGCGCTGATGAATGCTGTGCTCTTTCACATCACACACTCTGGAAAAAGGCCTGAAACATATGTCTGCCCCTCACAGGCAAAGGCCTTAATCACCAGTTTAGAAAGTCGTGCTTGTGCTCTCTGGAGGCCAGTGAGTGTTTAATTGTGCCACAGAGAGGTGAGTGATTGCTCATGGACAATGTTTGTTAGCAAGATGAATTTAGCCCTATCTTTTGAAATTTCCTGCAGACTTCTGCTGCTGCAGTATCCATATACAACACTGGGCTCAGTGTCTGGGTCTCAAACACACTGACAGATGCAATCTCTTTCTCCCAGCCTGTGTCTGTTTTGTTCATTTAACTTGCAAGTCTTTTAGGGCAAGAGCATCTAGAATTGTGCTGCATGCTGTACATGCTGCAGTGGGGTCTTGGTGCTAGTTAAGACCTCTGGATATTAATGTAGTGACAGTAAATACCTCTATCCTTAGCTATCTATCAGCCAAAAAGGATGCTGAGAAATAATAAGTCATAAAGGTAAAATATTTTACAGTGTTGAGTATGGGCATGGATATAAGATGAAAAAGATTCTCACCACAAAGGGCAGGAAAAGCACAGCATCTCCCTGCAAGGTTTTGGAACGATTCCCTGGCAGAGCTCTTCTGTAATATTGTAACAGGCAGAGGTAGCCATGCTGCTTGTAAAGAAGGGCTGTGGTCTTAAAAGGTAAGCTATACCACCAGTTTAAAATGCCAGTTCTGTGTGTGGTATGGAAAGTGCAACAGTTCTTGGGGAAAAGTGAAAAAATGGGAAAATGGGCTGAAGGCAAATTTCTGTTCTTGTTTCCCGATGAATAAAGTGGATGTTATGCTCCCTATTAACTTCAGCAAGCAACACTGAAATTCTCTGGCATCTTCAGATGGAACATGCCTATTTTTGAAATTCAACATTTGTACTTTTTCCTTAATTGGACAATTTTTTTTTTTTTAACATGGAATTGTCTTGTCAGAAAGATTTCTGATGGTCTCTGCCTTTTTTCTTAGTGCTTTTGCAATGAATAGCTATGCTTTTTTTTTTTTTTTTTTTTTT